>VXBT01013573.1:453480-489965 GCA_013400235.1 Oriolus oriolus
GGTGGTTTTCCTCTTTTCTTTTTTAATGTGAAGTATATAATGATGGTACAATTGAATAGAACTACATAGAGGAGTGCAAAGAACAAAGAAGTCCAATGGAAGGCTGGTCTAAAGCATGGAATCATAAATTCAGAACATATTGTTTGTAATTTTACATTACCACAGTTTTCCTAGTAAGTCCCTGACCATCTGTACTTTGCACTATGGCTTGATTTTTCCACAGTGATTTTTCAGTCCTGCTAGACTAAATACTCAAAGTGGCAAGAGTTAGACATGCAGCAATTTCTAAGGTATTACAATGAGTCACTGTCATCAGTGAGGTTCGGGGCTTATTATGAAAGGCACTGAACAAAAAAATACAAAGAACTAGTTCCATTTCTGATTAAGTTTGGTGTACGGATCTGTCAGGCCTGAAGCTCATTAAAATGTTGGAATCAAGTCACTTGTCATGGAACCTAGGAAAATCCAGGATTTGTAAGAAATACCATAGAGTCGCATACAGAAAGATAAAAATCAGGAAGAATTAAGATAGTTTTGTGCTAAGTACATCTATGTTGTATGAGAATAGCACTTTTTTTCCCCACCTCCATTTCGAATTTCAGCCTGAATCAGCTCCTGTTTCAGCCCTTCAATTTCTTTCTTCAGTTTAGCATTTTCTACACGGAGCTTCTTCTCTTCTCGGAGAGATGCCTGCAAGACTAGAGTTGACACATTAAAAATGACAGGTTTCAATAACTGGCATTCATCACTTTGGACACAGAGGTTTGCTTTTAAAGAAAAGTGAAACATGGTAAGCCAAATAGCACAAAAGTGAAAACTGTCAAGAAGTATATCATCAGAAACACTTAGAAATTATTTTCTTTGTTGTTGAAATAGCCATTTTTACAATACTTATATAATCAAGTTGCCTCTCAATATACTATCTTCTCAGTTCCCTAAACAGAATCTCAAGAAAAAACTCCAAGAAACCTACAGAAAAACCTTGAAGGTGTTTGTAATACACAGCACTTTAATTCATAGATACAGTGAAGTTAAGAACAAAATATCAAAGTTGAAGATACGATACTCTTGAGAGAATGCCATAATTGTGAAAAAGCAAAAATAAATTCAAGATAATGCATAGTCTTGTATTCTTTCCAACTACGTTACTCCCTTCAAATGGAATCGTGTCCCATCACATTTCCATAGTGTGTTTGTGTCATTAATTCTTCCTCATCCATACCTCTTCTGTTTCAGAATAAGCAGCTTCACAAAAAAAAACCAACCAAACAAAAACACCCCCCCCCCAAACCACAAGACAGTGAAGTGGTGCTACTATTACAAGGTTTATCTTGGAGAACTTGAAACACACTTTAAAGGTTGACAGCACCAAATATTCTCATTTTCTCCTATGAGCATTTATTGTTAACCATCTGGTTAGGAGGTTTAGCATAAGATAGCTAAATCCTTACTGGCTTTTTCCTTGAGCAGAGCAACTTGTTGCTTGAGGTACTCAATAACTTGATCAGCTTCGGCACCCTTCTGCTCCAGTCTGTTCAGCACTGCATTGTTGGCTGCCATCTTTACCAAAAAACGGGATAAAAACCTAGACAAACAACAAACAGCCTAAAATTAATGACCTCTTAATGCGGTAACACTATTATCTATCTCTTACCACGTCAAGAAGTTCTCAAATCAGTTGCTGAATAAGAAAATTTGCTAAGTGAAAAGCTGGGCTCCCACCTCCTAACGCAAAGCCCAAACAAAAAGCAATGTTAAGCAGAATCTGATGTTTGACAACTGCTTTCAAGTATTTTGGAAGAAAAGCTGTTTTTCTTCCCAGCTGCAGAAAACGTGTTCCTCCTTCATGAAACAGGAAAAAAAAAAAAATCAACCTTCTCAGAAGGAAAGGTATGAATATATCGGGGGGGTGGGGGAGGGAAGGAAATAAAAGGCAAAAGATTGGGCAGGAAAACACTGTATCCTGTGCTTAACTAAAGAAAAATATTTTAAGTGTATACCAAATTTTATGGAGACTAAGAAAATGGAATCATTCCACAAAAATGTCCAAACCTTTCTAATAAATTTATTTAGAGTATACTGAATACTTCATACATTGTGGTTGTGCATATATTAAGAATTTACTGTTGTTTTACTTTTAATACCCAGAATTCATGAGTATTTTTACTTATCTCAGATAAAAACAACTTATATTGCAGGTTTACACCTTCAGAGTTATTTTTGCACCAATTTTGTTTGATTGTTTGATTTTTCATCCACTGAAATGGAAGGGGCATCACACAGATAACAAAGAAGCAGGGAATACAAAAGACCAGCAAAGAGCACAAATAAACACTGCATAACCTTTTTTTTTATGGTATTCACCATATGTTTCACTAATGTTCCAAAAATTAGCTATGCTTTGTGTGCAGCCTTTATTTCTTGAAAGCTGCCAAATCTGGCCTACCTTCCTTCTTGGCAACATTTATGTCTAAACATAAGAGCTCAAATACTGGCAACAGAATGATGAAATACAGTTACAGTCACTCATATCCGCAGCAGAGAGTGCTTTTTCCCTCCCACTCAGTATCTAAATGAGGGAAGAATCTGTACTAACAGCTGCCTCATCTGTAGATCGAGAAAACTGGTTACAGGTGGGAAGAAAAGACCTTTACAAGCAATGGTGATTTAACTGCCATGAGGTGATTTAATTCCCGTGAATTTGTCCATCAACTGCAACAAAGGAAAGAATTGGTAAGAAAATGGCAATCCAGGCACATGTACTGACTCCTCAACTTTATCAAAATCCAAAAATGCCTTTTCTCATATCAAACTGGCAGAAAACTTCCTATTTTATTCCAAGACTATTCTAACGCTATGATCTAAATCTGGTTTTAACATACAAATATTCTCTGTTGGGATATGCAACCAAAGTCATGATGAAGACAAAACAGATTAGAAATAACTGAAAGGTGAACAGATACAATCACACTCATGCTGGTGTTAACATGCTGCCTCTGCTGCATTCTAACTATCAACACACATTTTGTATCTGATCTTATAAGTAACTCAAATCTCCACAGCAATATATTTAAATAAATAAATAATAGTAAAAAAAAAAAAACCAGGAAAAAAACTACAATTATTCAGGAATAGTGTATTTAAAAGGAACAGTGTATTAAACAGTTCACAAAGTAAAACTCACAAAGCCAGAGACAGGCATAATAGTCAGAGGATGCATGGGGTATCTTGCAAACGTGATGCATGAACCAACACCCTGCCTTCTTTGCGATGCAATACAATCAAAGTCTGTTTTACACACACTGTTTCACTTAAAGATGTAAGAGACAGAGTACTACTGCCATCACACAGTCCACTCACCCACAACAGATTTTTCTTTCAAAAGAAAGAAACTCTCATGGAGCAAAGAACAGAAAAATCTCTCCAGGACATCTAAATTAATTTTTATATTCAAATTAATCTCTGCTAACAAGAAAATAATTTTGTTTTCATGGGCAGACTGAAAATACAAAAGTTTTAAAAAGGAAAACAGTGATTCCAATAAGTAACTAATTAAGATGTCAAATGGAAACAGACATAAAACTATTATGGCACAACACAGCATAATACAAAGCCTGGGATATTACTGTCTGCATACCAGTAAGATTTCTTGCAAGCTACAAATTCTCTCAGGGGAACACAATACTAACAGTGGAAACTTTGCCAACAACAACAGAAACGCTACTCAAACTTCAAAGCGAATAGAATTGGTACATTTTATAGATTTTAGCCAAGTTGGCTAATGAACTGAAGATCTGGAAATGAAGTTACATGATTACAATTTTCCCACTTGTCAAATAAATTTCTGTAAAGCTAGTATTGTAACAATAACACAAAGGAATAGGTATTTCCGATGCTAATATAAAAAGGCAACAGGCTGAAGTGAACTGCTGCAGGAACAAGCACAGGAACCCACACAGCAGATTGATAAAATTGTATCCGAAAAGGGCACATTAAAAAAAAAAGCAAGATCCACCCTTTATTATAGAATAAAAAACACATAAAAATTTAGAACTGCAACAATCAAAGTTTACAGTTTTTCTGGGGTTTTTTTATTTTTTAACCTTTACCCTATTGCCCTCAACCTTAGAATATATCCAAATCAAAAACTGAACACACAAAAGACGCTAAAAACATAACCTGGTTGTACCTTACTCTTCAATACTAATACTGTCTATTGTTAGAAGCAAGAAAAAGCCAAAATCCCCGTAAAATTAATGACAAAATTTAAAACTTAAACTCTAAAAATTAGTTTTGGAATCTATCCATAGTCTGAACATGGAAACAATTACTTTCCACTATTGGAAAAGCAATCATGAAACAGAAAAAACAAAACCACAAACAAACAAGCAAAATAAAAAGCAGCACCTGAAACTGGAAAACAACTGACTCCTAAAGCCTAAAATAATTAGCTCTGAGCATTCGTTTTCCCAGGAAGTTTTAAAAAGCTCAGTATTTTGAAGTTGCCAGCTTTTTCTTGCAGTGCTTTGCTAATATCAACACACAAAGTAAGATTACAACTGCAAGAGATTTAACCTCAAGTGCCTCCTTGTCCTCTCTTCCTCTCTCACATACACATTAATTCCTTCACAGTAAGAGGGTAAACTTTGACAGCTCACCACACCTGGGCAGCATCCTCCTCTGCACGGAGCTTTGCTGTCACCCATCACTGCTCTTTGCTTGCCATGGAGGAATCAAGTATTGCTATGGGAAAGCGAATCCTATTCACCTTTAACAAAGAGCAGGTAACAATCACAAATGGCCCAGGTGGCATTCTCTGTGAGGCATATGTTTATGGTATGTTAATGAGTTGCTGCCAACCAAGACCTAAGATTTTATTTTCTCACGACAGGGAAAAAATAAAGATCCACAAAAAGACATGTTGGCTTTTCAGTTGAGATGATCTGGTCAAACTAAACAGAAGCAGTGGCTTATTCTAAAAGTTATCAACAACACAAAGGTAATTCCTCCAATGCTAACTAAAGTTCAGTAATCTAAACTATAGAAAAATACTTAATGTTAATTCCTCTTCCTAAGCTTTTGGTCTTAAATCTTGAGCAGATCTCTAATTAAACTTCTCCTTCATTTCCGAGTTTGTGGCCAACTTGTATAGCAAAGTATTCTACTTTCTGTAGAAGACCGAATACCAACAATCACTTTGCTTCTGAAAGAATTGTGTTCAAAGCCTTCTATCTGAGCATCTTTTCAGAGTATGATCATTTCTGGCAGACAATCTTACAAAAACCCATAAACTTAACAGAATGTGCCAGCTGCTTGCCAGATTCTGCTTTCCTGTGCTTTGCACTTCCATGAACTGTGAGGATACAGTGAATCAGATTTGAGAACCTCACATCACACCTTTTTATTCTGCAAGGTAAGGAACAACAGTTTGCAGATCAAAACTGCAGAAAGCAGACTGGAAGTATGTTTCTTTGGCTGAATCAAAGTATCACTGCAACTAGGCAACTGTTGTAACTCATCCCACCTTTTCTCATCTTGGAGAATTGAGATGCATGCTTTAAAAATCAATTCTCTCTTAAAGGTTTCTCCTAACTTCTGATAAAGTGTTCTAGGCCTGATGCTGTCAGCATCTTTGGCTAAGATTTAGAATACCCGATTTGATGATTTCACATTTTTGGTAAAAAAACTTAAAGTCTAGTTTTCAAACCTCAAAATTTAAACTATATAAAAAGCCCCAAACCAAAACATAGGAGAGCTACAACTAGTTAGTTTTGCCATCAAATCTTAGCTTTGACTTGATCATCCCCATACCTCACTCTAAGTAAAGCAAAGAAAATCAGCAGTAGGTCCCAATTTGTCTTAGGGAAGCAATGGCCTGAAACACTGTTACAAATGTCCAATTAAATAGTTCTATTGCTAGGACATTTTGGAAATCAGGTATATTTAGTAAGTTTCACACACTTACACCTGTCACTGCCACAAAAGGTTGGGTATTTCACTGGTTTTATACCTGTTATACATTGTAAAACACCATCATGGCTTTTACACCCAAATATTCCTTCTCAGGAAATGCAGTTCTAAAAGATCACATGATTCCAGGCTTCAACAGACAGAAAATAATCAGATTTATTTATTGGAAATACAGGTTTTCCACAGTTTCATGAGTGGAAAAATATAATTCCTGAATTAATAAAAAAAATAATTCCTCAATCAAAAAAAAAGTCAGATATGGAGATGTTCACAAACAGTTTCAAAAAATGTGCCTTTTAAACCTATATATAAATAGGCAAAGGTATCAATGACAAACAATATAATGCTGAGAAAGAAGACAGAAGTATTTTAAGTACTAGATACTTTGGCATTGCATTACTATCAAACCCATAGTCTCCTTGCTATAACGGAGCAAAAAAGACACAGTGCACTTACACTTAAATATCACTTGAAGCACATTTGAGGCATGCACATATCAGTTAAGATTTAACTACCAGCTCATCTCTTTCAGAATTAAGTTTATTGTTAGCTCTGTCAGGGAAGAATGTGTATTTCCTAAATAGCACAAAGTTCACACATCGAAAAATACGGCCCAAGGCCTTAAGCAAAGATGTGTAAGTATTCAAAACGTAGATGCTCACCCAGGTCCTTCTCCACATACAGCAAAGGAGACCCATCAAAACATTTTTGGCAGAACAATAGCAAACACTTGAAAAGCAACAGCAAAATTAAAAAAAAAAATACCCAGCCAAACAAAAAACTCACAAAACGAAACAAAAAAAATCCAGAACACATACAAACAAAAATCCCCCCAAAGGAAATGAAAACAACCCATAAAAGAAAGATTTAAAAAAAACCCAAACTAAAACAAAAAGAAAAAAAAAAACCCAAAAAACTCAAACACTCAAACCCAAAACACAACTGTATTTTTGTTTTCAAAATTTGAGCAATTTTGGTATATTGCAGTATAAAAAGTCAAAATCTAGAAATTATCAAATGAATCATCATGGAACATGACTTTTGACTCTCAGAACTAGACCAGTGACTCCCTGCCAGGTACTACAAATTTGGGCACTATAAAATATCAAGTGAAATTTTAACCACTACTCTTGTATTTTTCTAAAAAAAGAATTGTCTTTTTAATATGAGCAAAATGAAATAACAGCCTAAAATGTAAAAGGGTGTTACAAACCATGGCAGTGCAGCTTTAGAGATTCATAACTGCAGAAAGACATCAGAATTCTTGTCTTCCTTTCACCCCAAACAGTGATTGCTGTAACTGGGGCTTTAAACAGTCGAACAACCCGATTTTTTTTTCTTTTAGCTCTTAAATACAATTTATTATGTATTCATTATCTATAAGCTTCTGTGTAGTCACTACTGAAAGGAATTTGCCAAGCATCAAATTAGTAGGCAAAGCTGCACGTTTTTGCCGTATGTTATTTCAACGCACATCTTTGGCACTGAGAAAGTCAGAATAATTGCTTTGCAGATTTTCAAACACCCAAAGTGTCTAACAGTCCATCCAAGTAGCAATGTCAGCTCTATGGAATGATTTGCTAGCTCTGGAGACTACAGTCCAAACCTTCTGGCTGCCAGATAAATCAGGCTCAATCCCAGCTGCAGACAGGTCCTTTTAGTAGTCCTAAGAGCCTACCCCTCCCTATTTTAAAGGGCTGTAAATAGTAAAAACACAGAAAATTGAACTTTTTCATAGTGAAAAACACTGCAGCATGAAAGAGATTTTTTAAACATGTGATGGAACATCACACAACAAAAGGTCCATCCACTGATACCAATTTTGAGGCAACAGAAGTTACTTAGTAATGACTATTTTTAAACATAAATACAAGACTGCCTTGGAAGGGAACAATGTACCAAAGTTACAAGCAAGTCATGGCATTAATGAGACAGGCAAAAATCAAATCTATGAGAAGCAATGAATGAGGAAGCAAGACAGGCATACATTACAACAAATAGGGTAGAAGCATGGAGTTGACTGGCTTAATTTGCATTAAAATGGATGTCTTGGATTGATATGGTAGAGATCATTAGAAACTCAACAGTCAGAAGTAAAAAAAACATTTTCGTATTTTGTTCAAGACTTTAGTAAATGCCACATTGTATTAATTAACTGTATCATATCTTAGCACACTACAGCTGCAACACTCAAAAGGTTAAGAGTATTTTCAGTTTCACTCACATCTCTGATGCAACTTGTGCTAAATGCTCTTCTCTATTCAGGGAGAAGAGAAATTGAGACGTTTCTACTAGTGCTTGCCTCAGTCCAATTCTGAATCAACTTTGTGTTCTTTCCCACCTCTGAGCAGACACTCCAAGGACTAAACAAAGCAGAGACATGACTACCCTCAAGGAGTTCTGTCCAGGTTAAGACAGCAGTTGAGTATCTGAATGTGGTCTGTAACAAAATTTACACCTTAATTTATGAATCTGAGAAGTCTGTCCAGTAATTCAACAGCCAAGGATGGCTCTCAACAGGGCTCAAGGAAAGCAATTTCTTTGCACCGCCCGACTGAAGTCTCACCAGGTTCCACACCCACAGCATCTGCCGGGTCCCTGCAAGTGCCGTAGAGATTCATCTGGTCGTGCTTTGTAGTGCAGTCTGCAGTTTAAGTAGCAGCTCATATGCCAAAACAGTTGGACAGCTTTATGTATTTTTCAGCAATGTTTATCTTTTGAATCCCATTGCATTAATATTTTAATAATACTATCAAAATCTTTCAGTAAATGATCACCACATGCACAAGAAATTCCCACAATAAATCCCATGACGGAAAAGACGCAACACCCACGACATGCTGCCTCGTTTCTCTGACCGTAATAACTGACTTCCAAACCCAAAACACATCCAGTTCCTTCAGACAGAAAAAAAGTTCACATCAAAAACTAACAAGTTTTTTGTGGGCTTTTTTGTTTTTCTTTCATTTTCTTGGGGTTTTTTATGCATTTGAAAGTTTAAATTACCAAATCACAGTGTATCCAGAGGTTATACATAGATGTGTGTGCACATACAAATAAAAATGTATATATTAAAAAGTATTTGCTATTCATGTCTCAAAGTATCCCCATAAAACTTCCCTGACAGGTGATGAACTTTACAATTACAGACACACACATATGCCCATAAATTCAGAAATTTAAGAGGACTCAGCTGCATCTGGACAAGTCTGCAAGGTCAGCATATGCCACAGGAACCTGAAGAATCTGTACTGTGGTTCACCCTCTGGGGTTTTACTGGGAAAGTAAAGTGAAAGCTTTAGATTACTGTTGTAACTACAGAATAAACCTACTCATAAATCAAATAGAAGAATCAGAACTGACCTGAAATCTACCTGTTGATGCCAAGTAGAACAGTTTCTTAGGCATTTTATTGATTTTTGTAACTTTATCCTAAAAAAGTGAACATTAACACTACTCCCTTAATTTAGAGCAAGTACAGCAGTTATAGAAAGGAAAAGAAAGAATATCATTAAACAGTGTATTTTATGTCTGCAAAATAATGGTATTGGTTAGTAGTTCACAGGATCATTGATCCCCTGTTCCATTTCAATTCAAAATGTTCTTAATATCTGAAACATGTCTGCTAGTTATCTTACATAATCCAACTGTGTTAAAAAAGAATCTTGAAATTTACCACTTTTACGTTAATATCAGCTTTTCTACATGTGAAAGTAGTATCTTGTAGCACAGCTAAAGGAAAACAGGATTTAACCATTCAATTAAAACAAGTGCTCAGGTTAAAAATAACCATTATTTACTCACAAAAGCACTGAGCAGACCTCATGCAGATGTATTGCAAAAGAATCAGTGTCCTCTAACTTCAGGCACATTAGCAACTCCTGGTATTTACTGAGGCAGAAACTTTAGGTGTTCTTCATGTGGGCCAAATAAAAGCTGAAGAAAAAACTGAAAACACGCATGTTTGTGTGCACATGTCTGTGTGTAATCAATGCTACAATAACGGCAAACACCTTCTAATGGGGAGCAACAAAGCTGTCAAACAAAACTTTCAGGGGAAGAGCAGTCCTTGATGAACTTTGAGCCTGCAGCTGCAGCACCTTATTTACACAGAAAAAGAACCCCCTCCCCCACACATCACAAATAATTTTACTTTCCAATGCTGAATTTACTCATATAATAGAATAGGATGATATTTTAATGAAAACCTATAAAGATATAAACTAATCCTGTGCAGACAAAATTATTTATTCAACAGTGGAGTGAAAAGTCTAAATGAACTTTTTTATCTAAAGTGGGCTGACAACTAATCCTCAGCAGCCAGAAGCAGTTTCACGTAGCTTCAAAGCCACGTGTCAGCAGTATCTACCACTTCTTTGTAGTTGTATGTAGCGAGAAGCTTTTTGATGAGTTTCACAGCTTTCAAAACTTCTAGGATGAAAATTATTCCCCCTCTTTTAATACTGATCTGTGGAGTGGGGAAAAAAAAAATTCACTAAAGCAAACAAACTCCCTGTGCACTCATCTTGGATGTTGAGAGGGCTGATGTCAGCTATTGAGACTGATAGTCTCTGACAGAAGAATCCTCCAAGTAGCTTTTGGGGAATAATCATTTTTCATTTATGGATTCAAACTATAGAAACAAAAGAAGTTTTAAGACAAGTTGAGTTAATTCTGATTTTGCTGCGCTCCAAATTCTTCTATTAAAAATCCAATCCTTTTTAAACAATTATTTTCAATTAAAATATGTCAGTCTAACGTCTTCAGAAGTGCTAATTTGCAGGTAAGTTTTCAGTAAAATGCAAAGGAAAAAGAAAAGATCTGTGTGTGCCTAGTTCTCATCATGAGCATTATTTTACAGAGGGTCACTTGGATGTGAAGTTACTTACCCATTGTGATGCAGCAAGGTAACTGAACCTCTAAGAAAAGATTAATTTCCCTGGGGTACAATTCAGTGTCATATCCTAGTTGGCAAGAGTGACTTCCTTAGTGTGTGACTGTTACCAATTATTAGAGCCCTTGACACAGAAGGTTTCAAACCTTACGGTAGGACTAGCACAGATGTGAACTCGGGGCCTTGCCTCCAGAGCAGCTGTCAGCAAGCCAAACGCAGTGCCTCTCGCAATGCCACGCACCAGCCTCTGCACTCCTGAGGGAACAGCAGTCCCCAGTTGCCCCGGACAAATGAGCCGCTGAAATGATCCGTCCACTTATCTTGAGAGTCTGAAACAAGATGCCACTACAAAGCTGTACATTAAACTGTAATTGAGAAACACTCTGGGATAGAAATCAGATCTAATAGCCAGGGATAGTTTCTGAGAGAGCATCCTGAAGTCAGAGACTAAGCTTTACACTATTAATTCATACTCGGTTATGTTGGGAAAGCTCCTGATGAGAAGGAAATGGAAATAGAACTCTTCCATAATAGGTAGTTTTATGCCAAAAGACTGAAGCAAATTACCTCAAGAAGACATGTGCTAACTTGAGGCAATTTTTGATGATGTTTAATGCATTACCAGCTGCCAGGAATTCAATCTTCCCCTAATCCAGAATAGAATCTCTGTCAGCGTTTCAGAATTCTGAGGAAAGAATGAGTTCTACAAGAATTGTGTTTAGCAGATGGTGATTGAATACAGTACACGTCGCTTTCTAATGAGTGCTAGTTTAATCTTCCCTCTCTACAGTTCTGGAAGTCAAAGAACAGTTTCTAGACTGTTAATTTATACAAAGTGGCATAAGAACTTAAGAATTGAGAGTGGTGAGGCACTGGTTGAGGTTGCCCAGAGAAATTGTGGATGCCTCACCCCTAGAAGTGTTCAAGGCCAGACTGGAAGGGGCTTTGAGCAACCTGGTCTAGTGGAAGGTATTCCTGACCAGGAAGGGCGTTGGAACTGCATGATCTTTAAGGTCCCTCCCAGCCCAAAAACATCCACCATGTGCCAATCCTGAAAGGCATGTCTTTTTAAGATGGTTTCTTTGTGCAGATGGAGGAAGTCAAAGCTGGCATTTAGAAAAAATCCTATAAATTAAACTGATTTCTCTGTGTGTTGGCCAATCACATGGTATTATGGAGTATCATCCAGAAGCAGGCCATGATTTGCTTCATAAGCAACAAGAATCTGGCACACTGAATTTTGTAATCAAGACTGACAGCGATTCCCATGCCTAAAACCAGTTACAACTGCTTAGAAATTTCTAACCAGACTGAATTTAAAAACATTTCCTACAAGCACAGAGCATGCTCAGGCAAGGAACTTTTCCTATTTAAATATAAACATGGATGTTCGACAGTTTAGGAACACTCAAATGAACATGGTGACAGTCTCAAAACATTTGGGGCCATCATGCTACCCATCATGCTAGCAAACTAGCACATTTTTATTATGCTCAAAAAACCACTTTCCCTTGTTCCATCTATCAAATTTATTCAACTGACTGGAGCCACAGGGGCTGTATTTTCAGGAGGAAAATACCTGCTTGCAATATGTTTCATGCTTGTTACGTGATGCTTTATCCTGGTCTTAAAATTAAGAGAGCTGCACACAGTTAAGAGGGAAAAGGGTTTTTACCATGGTATTTATTTAAGGATCCTTAGGTGTGATGAAATGCACACTGAAATGCACCCCGATGTCCCCACCAAAGAAAATGGCCACACACGATGTGATGACTATGCAATTATAGGCCTTGCAAAAATTAGCATATCTATCAAAGATTCCCCAATGAGGGACTCACGTGAGACCCCCCACCCAAGGGACCTTCCCCCTGGATGGGCCTATCTTTGTTTACAGAATGTGTTCTGGAGAGGACCTTGGTTTCTTTGGGCTTTTAGAATGTTTAGTCTCTAAACTTAACGAAATACTAGGTCTAAGGAGAGTTATCGAACTTAAAGAATTGTAACTATGTAAGCTAAAGGCACAAGGAATATATAAAGCTATATAAAAGAGTGTATAAAAGGGGTATAAAAGAAAAGCAAAAAATCATCCTGGCATCAATGGACTTCACCATTAGAAAACTTTATGGTTCAAAAAGCATAAAGGCAACTAATGACTCAATCAATTAACACAACTCTACACCACAAAAACTACAGAGAATGACTTCTCACCTGGGAGTCTATTACCCTGCCACGCCTGTCTGCTCCAGTTTAAAGAAAACAAAAAGTTCAAACTTCTTATTTCTCCAGAAAGCAAGCATGAGGGACACAGGATACAGGGAGAAGCAAGTCAGGAAAGGCCTGATCAGCCACATTTTTTATTATAGGCAAACTGCCTCAGCTGCTCAAGAGGCTGCCCAAGCAATGCTCACGTTAAACTTACACATACTCAAGACCCCCTACAACTGGCACAGAGATTTGCCTTTGTTCAGATTCCCCTTTCCTGCCTCTCAACTTTTTCAAGACACTTCAAAGAAGATCAAAAAGCTTGAAAGAAGTGCAGTTGTTTAGTCTATAGAAGACAAGATAAATGGGAGACCTGGTCTTGTTCTTCAAAGACAAAGCAAGTTGGTACGAGAATGGGACTAAACTGTTCACCAGGTCTGATGCAGACATGAAAAAGAAAGCAAGATCTAAGTTTTGGAAAACTTTCAAGTAAGAGTAATAGACTGAACAGGCTGCCTTTGGAGGCTGTGGAATATCCATCACTGGAAGGTTTTACAAACAGGCTAGGCAAACATCTGTCAGAAGTGATTAAGTTATAATAGACGAGAAGATCTTTGCTCCTCGTCTGCTAAGGTCTTTTTGTTACACTCAGTGTTAAAAACTCAATCACATTTCTGTCTTTTACATGCCTGTGTTTTATTTAACTTTAAAAACCATGCAGTAAAACCTACCCTTCTGTGATATTTCCACATATTCAAGTGTATTTATTCGGGACAACATAATAGACATCAAAGATTTGCTAAGTGTGAAAGCAGGATAAAGAAACCACCTGTGAAGTAAAATACCAATATATTAAATCTATACTCACTCTGAATAAATTGACTTCTAACATCATAATGCAGACAACATTGCATTTTTGTCCTCCAAGAGAAAAAACTGTTCAACTGATGACTTACTGATCTGCAGTCACTTTAAGATTTTCCTTAAAGGAATTTTTTTTAAAGAAAGCACTCTTCCCCAAGCACAAAATAATATAACATTAAATATTACAAAATATTAATAGAAAAAAAGACAGCAGAAGGTTGCTTTGAGAAGTATCCAAATCTTTTTTAAACTATATTAAATTACGAGTAAGTACAGCTTCCATCACAGTGGAGGAAAAAAAAGCCATCAGAGACCTTTTTCCTCCCCCTGCTGTTTAATACTTATGTAACCATGGAAACAGAAAATAAACATTGATTTCCCCTCACCCCCCGTATGACAGGAAATCTAACAGCAGAAATGCTTCTTGGTAAAGGTAAGAACCATGCAGGTAACTGTTTAGAAGAACACACGGGTTTCTGGGGGTCTCTGCTGGACTGACTTCATATAACTCATATCACTACAAGAACAAGAGGTGCTGCTTGCTTTGCTCACATCTGATGTTCCTACCAGCTGCCCTCTGTGCTGACTCCTCAGTTTTATCTATGTTGGCTAGTATTTGACCTTCTTTAGGTTTTAGGTAACGCTCCCTTAGAAGAGAGAAACATGAATTAATAGCTGTGACATAAAGCAATCAGATCATAATCATGAAAGTTAAAAAATATTACAGCCAATACCGGATTTGTCTTTCTGCACACTTGACCAATCCTTCTAATGACAACTGTTTTATGTTATTTTCATTATATAGGTATTTCCCAAGTGTGTTCACAGGAACTTGTAAAGTAGGTGGGATTTGCAGGCATACAAGAACTCAATTCTTCTTTTCATTCTTGGTCTTGGATAACATTTATCTCATATTTTGCATCTCAATATGTGTTTTTTCTTGTCAATCCAAGATCCACCCTGCAGTCTCATGTCAAGCTTTCTCAGAGTAACACGACATCCACAAAATTATTTATTCTACTTTAATGGGAAAAGGCCAGGGAAGCTGAGAAACTGATATTTTTCTAATTTGACTCTACTGGCAATTAGTAAATTTACACAGAGCAACAATTTTAGAAGTGGATTATAGATTCAGAAAGAAAACACAAATCACTACAATTGATTATTACCTTATGTTATCTCTCATGATCTCATAATTTAAAGTATCACCGTTCAATAGTATAAAATGTGCTGGGTAATAAAAGTAAAGAAATACTTTGAGGCATATTTACGATATTTCCAGAAACTGTTTCTAAAGCTTCCTGCCAACTGAAATAAGTGTACTGTACCTCAGTGTATTACAGACTAATAAAGAAAATTTTTAAACTTTCTACTTTAGTCCTAAATTAAGAAACAAGAACACACAGCCCAACTCCCAAAGTTGCAAACAAGGTCTCTGTGAAGTTTAGGGAACAAAAACAAAGGAAAGATTAAGAGGTAAATTGGAACACTCAGCAAATTATTGTAACAATTTGTCAAATAAGGAACTCAGTGTATCAAGCACATAGCATGAAATTTCAGTGATACACTATAATCAAGTATACATATTTCAACATTCTCTAAATTAGAACCCTGTCCTTCACAAATGTGATTTCACCAAAGATATTAAGCAGGCAACTTCAGAAAGAATTAAGAGAAAGTAAAGGCAGGAATGCCACCTCTACATCTTGCACGATGGAGCATTACTTACAGGATATCTTACAGCTCTCTTTTCAGGAAAACATAATATTTGAAACTTGCAGGTCAGTAGAAAGTTAAAGACTCTAGTAGACTAGAATCCATACATTTTTGACTTTCAAAAATAATTTTAAGAAAATGCTGTGATTGGATTTAAAGGATTTTGCAAAGTTTAAGAAGTACTAGGAGGTTGCTTGCTTCCCCCCATCACGGCATACAATTAACTTCATTCCTAGTCTTGGATAACACAACTAATTGAAATAACAATAATGTATTAAACAGACGTCAGTCAAATATATTTAAGAGAAAAGCCATTACAGACAACATCTCCTAAACCAAAAGGATTAAGAAAAATCCATAGACTGTTTAGCCCTGTTTTGATAAACAGGCTCTAGGTTAACTTGCCACTACTAAATTCATACTAAATTAGTTATAATAATATCAAAGCTGTATCATCATACCTTTCTGCATTAAACTTATATTTCAGATTTTTTTCCACACAAATATGCTTCATCATCAGAAGCATCAAGTCTTCAAGGCTCTAGGCAACTCGAGTCCTGTTATTTCAATCTGATGGACTACTTTTGGATTTGCACAATTTTTTTTAGCAAATACCTTTTTTCATTTGATACCACTTTTTCCACACAATCCACTGCTTTCAGTCTGGAGAATGAGAAGTTGTTTCCTTCTCTCTTTACATTTAAAGATGTAAAATAAACAAAGATACCTATAGCAATGTATGGAAAATATGCACATAGTTACAACAGGAAAGAGACATTCCAGAGCATACATTTGCTGAAGATAGTTCTAAGAATCATTTCTGTCTTCAACGTCTTGCCCCTTCAGGATTCAGTGCTACTAAAACATCTAAGCAACTCACAAATATATTGCTTAAAATTCTCATAAGTCAAAATTACTGCAACAAGGATATATTGTTAACGTGTGACAGTGTGCAGAGAATATATTATGATGAAGCTGTATTGACAAGCAATGACCCTTGAGGCTACCTAAAAATATATAACACTGCCTCACCTTACTACAGATTCCATGTAAATGTCCTGAATCCCAGAACTATTTGCGAAAAGCAATGACTTCACTTAAAAGAAAACAAGTACCTCCGAGTTAAAGAAACAGAAAGAGCAAGAAATGCAAGTATTACTTAGTTTGCAGTAGCATCATCTTTATTTTGCCAGGTGCTAAACCCAGCTCAAAACCCACCTCCTGATGAGCCTCAGGGATAACACTACCTAATACATTCAGTACTGATATATACAGATATTTATACTGATATATACCCGATATATATAGTAGTGCTGCCATGTGCTGGGGAGCTGTGGACTGGCAACACAACTACAAGCTCATCCCTGTTGATCCAAAGCACGCATCCCTGCACAGAACGTGTTGTATGTTAAACGTTGTAAGTATCCCTACTGAGGGTGGACCAAATACTTATTTGAGTTATACTCTGTTTTTCACTCAAGTCTATGCAGAAGTATAACGAACATTATACAATTAACCAAAAGCGAGGCAGCATCTACTTTTCCGCAAGTAATAGCAAACGTCAGTGGATACTCCGTGCACGTACTTTGCAGGCTAATATAGCATTTTCTTGAACACCCCACCACTACGCCGGTTCCAAACCCTCATTCCAGGGACAGGGCTGAATAAAGGAACACAACCGATGTGAGATAACCACTTCACGTGCGGGCGCGTCCTCCACGCAAAGCGCGGGATCTGAATTTGCAATGCCGCCCTACAGCTACAGCGCACGTCTAGCCCTGCGTTAAAATCCCCTGCATGAATTGAACCACGACCAGAACGCCGCTTCCTGCAGCTCGCGGCTATGATCCTGCGCCTCCGCCGGGGTACTGCTCTCACAAGGGCGGCCTCCCTACGACCACCGCCACAGGGCACCCCCACCCCACCGGACCCGCGTTGCGCTGGCGGCTCGAAGCGAATTAGCAGGAGCAAATTAGCCGGACCCTGCCCAGCTCCCGCCAACCCCAGGGAGCTCGGCCCGGCCCGGCCCGCGGGGCAGCCCCAGGGCGCCCATGGCGCCGTTCCCCAGCGGCTAGCGAGGGAGCCCCAAGGCGAGGCCCGGCGGGGGCACTGAGAGCGCGATGAGGGGCACTGAGAGCGCGATGAGGGGCACTGAGAGCGCGATGAGGGGCACTGAGAGCGCGATGAGGGGCACTGAGAGCGCGATGAGGAGCACCGAGAGCGCGGTGAGGGCAAAGCCCGCCCGGCCGAGCCCGCGGCCCCGCCGGGACACTCACATGAACCGAGGACCCGCCGCCGCTGCCCGCCCGGGGAAGAAGGACCCACTCCCGGGGCTGCCCCAGCGAGTGCCTGAGGTTTGCAAGCAGGCGCCCAGGAAAGCCCCTCTCCCGCTCAGCAAGCACAGGGCTAAGGCGCCCAACGCGCTGTTCCCGGAACACTGGCAGAGTACGCACACACACGGGGGGAAGGGCGTTAAACTCTCTCTCTCTCTTTTTAAAATTTTTTGCTATGTTCTTTTTTTGGTTTTGTTTTTTAATAACCCGACCAAAAGGACGCTCAGGCACAGTGCAGGTCCCCCCTACGGTCCTACAACGAGCGGCTGGCGGAGCGGAGTGACGTTGCCGAGAGGGCGGGGCGGCGCGCGGCGGGGGCGGCGGCGCTCGCGCAGGTATCCCCCGGCCCCTTTTCCTTTCCTCTTTCCAGCTCCCTTGCCCATCCCCATCCCGCCCCTCCATCCTTATCCTCTTCCCCATCCCTGTCCTCNACCCCCTTCCACCATCCCCTGCCCCTTCCCCGTTCCCTTTCCCCTCCCCTTCCCCAGGGGATCTCTGCTCAGTGAGTTTTTAGCAGCACAGGGGGTATCAGGATCCCCAGCATTTCTATGAGTTATTTAGAGAACCGGGTAAAAGTGATTTCTCTTGTGCCAGGTTTAGTTCCTGGGATAGATCAAATGGTGACAAACCCAATTTTAGGTCTTTATTGGGACACTGACGTAGCAGAGCAGGCAGGCTCTAAACAAAAGACACTAATAAACAGGTTAAAGAAATAACAGATTTATAAAGGAGAGAAATGGTATTAAAAACCTATTCTGATCTATCAGATTATTGTATCAAAACCGATTCTATATGTTTTCTTCGAGCTGTCCAAGTGTTGGTATTTTTTTCCACTGGATGAATATTGTGGCTGCAGCTGTGAAACTTGAGGTGTCCTTGTAAATCTCACCAACTCTGATCCTGGCTTTCAAAGCAGCAGTGTTTTAATGTTTGTAGTAACGTTATAGATGCTCCAAACAGCACCAGTAACTTATGCAAATATCTACACATAATGCAGAGGCGTTCATGTATATGGGACAAAATCCTCCAAATATTACTGATACATGAGCAATCAGCAAAGATTAAAAAATGCTGTTTCACTTGAGTGAAACAAAGTATGAGTGATGTCTTACTGTAGCTACAAAGGAATTACTGTTTAGCATTTTTACGAAATAACTTTTAAAATGTAGTTAGAATACTTCTTACTTCAATGAATGTCAGAGAAGTTAGAAAATTTTGTAAAAGAAGATGTTTCCATGTAAACTCATAGGGGAAGACATTTAATTTAAACCAGTACTGCTGACATGTAGATTTTTTTAGCAATGTTATGGCATTTGAAGTAGATGCTTGCACTGCAGATGGAAAAAAAATCCCATCTCATTATTGTGATTGTCCTAACAAACCCCTATTTATTTTCTGTGCTCCCTTCCGTAGGAATCAGAATTCAACTTCTCTTCAATACCTATTCTGCATTTTAATAAACTTTGCGAAATCACTGAGTTTCAGGGTTTTTTGTGAAGTAGCAACACTAGTTAGAATTGTGTCTTGTATTGCAGTTATTTTATCAAACTAATAATTACTGTAGTTGCCACAGGATTATTTTAAGAGCGAAGTTATTTTGTGAAAGAATTTCCTCTTACGAAATAGCCTACTTAGTTTAACTTACCATGATTTAATGAAAAAGTGTAAGTATAGGATGTTTAGGCCACCTGCTCTCCTGAAATTGCTCTCAATTGCTTTGAAACTAATTCAATAGCAGTACTGATTATAATTATGTCTTAATTCTGAGAAGCTGCCTTCCTTAGGTAAGGGATGCTTACACCTGAGTACTCAGGAGGTGTTTAACTAAGTAGCCATTTCAAGTTACTAATGAGGCTACTTGCCATTATTTCTGCATGTGGATGCTTTAGGAGTTTACAGATGTGTTTCACGGGATGGATTCGTTCTGTTTGGTCTCTTTATATGTGCAATATTTGCTTCTGAGAATCAGATTTATTATGTTTTGTCCTTTTTCTCCTAATGGCAAGGTTCTAAGCGTCCATTAACTCAATCACCTTAGCACTGCTGCAGTGAAGAAGTTGTAAACAATGTTTCTAGAGGAGGCTGACTTCTGAAGAAAAACCGTGTGTTTTCTGAGAGCAGTAGATAATCAGAGGAGTGAATAAATTGCTCAGTAGATGGAGTTCCATTTTGTATTTTATTTCTCATTTTTGGATATCAAACAGCTGTATAGTGCAAGATTTCCAAAATAGTGCTAATCTGAATATTGGAACAGGAATTTCTAAAGGTCCTTCTTTTTTTGCTGATCTTGCTGAGGATGTTGGTTAGTGTTTTTGTCTACTATAAAGGTTTCTAAGGGGGTTTTAGATGAAAGTAGGGAGCTAGGGAAGGTTGTTCAGAGGTGGGATGCAACAAATCCACTTCTGGACTTCTAATCTTTATGCCAGGTGTGTTTCACAGATGTGATAGACTCTCTCATATATGGAATAAATGGTGCTTTGGAAGCAGTGACTCAGTAATTTTAGATGACATTATTAAGACAAGTCTTCACTTCCTCTTCCATCCTAGCTGTTTGGGATTATCAGAATTGAATTTCCAGAATTCAATCCCAAAATTGAATTTGCATTAACTGGTTCTGGTGTCAGTTTAAAATAACAATCCTTTCTTCTTCTCTTCCTATGTTTATTTCAAAGTCACAGGGAAGTTCTGCAGGGTATAATTAATTCCCTCAAATCGTAAAAGTAATGCAGTATGTGTCTTTTCTATATAGCAAAAGTGAGTTTGAGGTGTAAAATTGTGTGTTGAACTAAGGACAATGTGTAGCACCCTCTTGTGTTTATAGTTCTGCTAGACTTTGATGTGGAGTGAAAAAAGAAACCAAAAACAAACAAACACCCTCAATTTAAAATAATCAGAGGAGAGCTTTTTTCAGATGAACTTTTAAAATATCTATAACCATTCTTTTTGAATTTAGACATGTCAGTAACTTACTAGAGAAATGTTGAGACTGAAAAAATTTGTTAAAAAAACCCCTTTCATTTAAGCTGTGATATGTGTCCCTTTCTAAAGGTAGTAGAAGGCTTAAGTTTGGGGGTACTTGTTTATTTTTCAACTCAGTCCCTGGAATTTATGTAAGTGGAGAATTAAGGAGAGATCAGAGTTTGACTGTGAGGGTAGCAATTGACAGAACTGGCTGGTTTCCATTGTCATCAGAGAAAACTTTTTTCATTGCTTTCGTGGTTTCCCTGAAATTAATTATGTTGTAAGAGAACGTGTCTTATTGCATAACTTTTAAAATTCTTTATTGATTCCTTTAGGTAGGCAACAGGAAAGTTTGTTTGCTTCTCTGATGTCTTGCTTTTTGCTCATCTGGTTTCCCACCAAAGGAGGCGAGTGATAAGTCTGCAGTTGGCTACTTGAACACATTGTAGGGGCTGTAATTCCTCCTTGGAAGCTAAGTGATCTGGAGTGCAAGGAAAGTTCAATCACTTAAAATGGGTATTGAATTGATGGTATTTAACAATTCTGTTTATTAAAATTCCTTTCTAAGTGTCAGCTGAATGCAGGCACAATGTATTAGGGAAGTATTATCTAACATTATTTTCCTACAGTAAAAATGAGAACATTTTACTTCAGTAAATATATTGTATGCAATATATACATATGTACATATTTACCTTCTTAGAGACATAATGTATCTTGCTGCTAGGCATAATCTTACCCTCCCTATCCTCCACTCTGTTCATAATAACTTGGTTTTCTTTTGTTTTAGAGCAAGCATTAGAGGACCATTGTGCCAAGCAAGATTATAATTGAATCTGTGAACTACAATATATATTTTCTTTCTGAAGCTGAGTAGTTTATTTGGCAGACTTGATGTTTTTGCAGGAATGGGGGTTCTTATTATAAAGACGCAGTTAAAGGTTTCCAGTTGGAACCTGCTGTACGCCAGTAAATCTTTGTGCTTGCACTCTGTCCAACTGATGTCTTTCCAATGGAAAATTCTAACTGTAATGCACATTGTTCACATCCTAAAATAAATCATCTGCAAAAAAGTATGAAATATTCATGAGATATGAAAGTATTGTATCTTTACAAATAAGACTTTCAATACAAATGCTAATATAAATATTCCAACGCTCAAAGCTGTTTCAGATTTTTCTTCCTTTTTTAAGTTTGATTCCTTAACACCATACATTCATATTTAATGTGGTTATGTTTATTAGAATGTAAATGTACATATCTCATGTCTGTTTTTCTTTGGGGGAAAAAAACCACAAATGAGATCAGTCTTTTATATTTGCTTTGTATCTTAAGTTGCACTGTATTAGTTAAAACAAACGGTATCTTTCATAATTTCCATTTGTATAGGCTTAGTAAATAAGTTTGGTATGTAAGGATCTTTGTGCAACATAGATGGAGTTGCTCTCAGCTGGGATTCACAAATTTAGTAGGTTTTTACTGGGGATTTTGTAATCTTTTAACAAGATTGTTCCCTTAGAGAAAGAATAATTTTGAGGCACCAAATTGTTAAGTCTTCTGTTTCTCCTATGTGACTTCCTGAGGAAAAAAATAATTTTAATTGCATTATATAGTAAACAACTAGTAACCTGAGTCTGTATCTTTTGCTGATAAATTTTTACTTTGTGTTCTCTATTTAAGGAACACGAATAGCTCTGAAGGGCTTAAGATTGTGTGAAAAAGATGTTTCCTTTAAAAGACACTGTCATGGGTGCCTCCACCTTCTTTGCCTCAGCTCTGCCTCATGATGTCTGTGGAAGTAATGGCCTCCCTCTAACACCTAACTCCATAAAAATTCTGGGGAGATTTCAAATCCTTAAAACAATCACCCATCCCAGACTTTGCCAATACGTTGACATTACCAGAGGTAAACATGGTGAGTAGCTGTTTAATTAGCAAATTTTATGTACAATTACGGTTTGGGGTTTTTTTGGTGACAGTATATTTTAAGGTGACTAAGCAGAATACTGCCTTCATAGCACCGGACAGTGGCCAGTTTTTGGTCTCAAAATTCCTGAATACCCTTGCTATGACCAGCAATATTGGTCCTTTTGTTTCCTCTCTATAGACTCAAAGCAGAGATTAGTTGTCTGTCCTGTTTTGTATTACAGTAACTGATGAAAGCTGAGCACTTTATTCTTTTTATACCTCACTAAAATTCCTGTACTCAATTGCTCTGCCATGTCTTTGTGTGGAATATGGAAATACATGTATTTTTGATGGTGAACTCCTAACCCACGTTCTAATGTTGTGAACATTTTCATGTGATGGTTAGGTTTCTCGTACTTGATTTGCAGCTGGTGTTGTCATCTCATGTCCTGGCTGCAAGCTTCCTGTATTATTGTCTTTTGATTTCTTTAAGATTTTTCCCACTAGTAGTTACTTTATTCTAGTACAGGTTTGGGGTTTTTTTCAGTACCTGTAATCACACTTATTGTTAGCTCAAATAAAACTTCAGTTGTTTCTTTCTGCTCTAGGTATTCTGTTGCAAGCTCAGCAGGACTACAGCACTTAATTTCCACAAAAAGGCTGCAACACCTGTGACAATATAAGTCATTGCCACCTTTAACTTTTAAATCAACAGTGTTCTCATACAAAAGTGCATTGTATGTATTTGATTAGCTACAGGGTCTCATAAAGTAGAGCAAGTAATTTTTCTCCCTTTAGAATGCAGTATGATGGAATGCTTCAGATTTTTACAAAATTAGGATATTGCCAACTCCAGATACTGAAGTATTCTGTGGGTCAGGGAATTCTTTATGTGTTTTCTTTTGCCCTCAACATGTAATTTTTTTACTTATGCAGTCAAGAGGTCTAGAAAATTTAATAATTTTCATTTGTATTTGCTAGTATCTCTTGAAACAAAAACTGGGATTTTCTTACAGTATTGTTTGGGATGAAAGAAGTAGGAAGTATTAACTAACATAACATTTAATAAATAAAAAATAAATAGTAAAACATGGCCTTTTTTACAACCAAGAGTAAATGGCATGAAAATTCATGTGTATTTATAAAAATGAAGAAAAAAATACCTTCTTATAAGTTGAAGTAACTTGAAGGATAGCAAATAGAATGTCTAACTATGAAGTCAGGAGAGTGTTCTGTTTTAACAATGGTTAGAATGGCAGCTAATAATTTTGAAATAGTATGGGAAATTTGGTGGCAAATTTTATCATTTGGATACTGACAGAATTTTCCACATGTCGGTTCTATGCCTGATGATTTAATGTTTGTGGAGGTTTTTTTTGCAAATGTTAGTTTCTACTCTTGCAGAGAAATGTGAGAGCAGACTAGGAAAACAATGCAAAAAAAATTAGATTTATGAATTCCCGTGCAAAGGACTTTCAAAGGGGGAATATAAAAATAAAAGAAAAACATTCAAATGGATTTTTTTTTGTAAAATTAAACTTTTTTATAATCTTTGTTGGCGTTGTAGAAGACAATCTCAACTTAAAAGGTCTTTTGATTTGAGAAAGGAGAAGCAGAGTTGGGTAACAAGCATTCCAGCTTTAATGTGATGACTTGTGTTCCTCAATTTTCCATCTTCATCTTACTGTAACAGTCATGTTACAAAAACGTTTGTAATAGTTGAGTTTGATTTGACTTTGAATGTGAACATTGACTGCTACGTTAGTGGTGGTAGCAAAGCTTCTTTAGAGGTTTTCTCACACACCCCTGTAACATCTCATACCTTTGTTTTTTCCTACTGCATGGTTGTTGTCTTCAGTGCAACAATAGTTTTGGTTTTCCCTCTGTGTGCAGAGCCAGCCCATCAATCTCCAGAACATGTGGGATCCTTACAGCTTCATGTTGGGCAAGAGGTGCTAGAGCTGGTAATGTGCTCATCAGCCCATCAGGACTGAAGCTCCTGTGCTCACCCTGAGTCCCTTTTCTCAAAGCTGGGGTTACTTTGAGTGTCTTTCATCAACCCAGCCACAGATTACTGCAAATTTATATGTGCTTATCTTTGAGACCTCTGTTCTTCAGTCAAATCTAACTGACATTGGCTGAGGGCTTCAATATTTGTTAGGAGATTACTGGATGCGTAGATGGTTGGGTTGACAGTGCTTGGCATAAGGAAACTGGAAAGATAATTTGCTGTGTCTCATAAATCAAAACTAGTCCTCTTACCCATAAGTTATACATCTTGTAACATTTCATTGTGTGTAATTTTCTGTACAACGTATGTCAAAATACTTTAACATCTGCCAAGTAGGTAGAGTGAGAAGTCTATACTCTTAGAGTTTCATTTGGATTCCAGTCCTCTTACACTTTTTTGTTTTCCAATTAGAGAGACTGGTTGTGGCGGCTGAACACTGTGAAAAGAGTCTGGAAGATTTGCTACGAGAAAGAAAGCCTGTCAGGTGAGGTGTCAAGCTAACTCAAATCCACTTACCATGATTTTACATATCATCTGTGGCAAAATTCTGGACCATCCTTTAACTTTACTGGTTTATATAAATTTCATTCTGTTGAAGTTTAACCTAAAGACATTGTTTATTAGACAAAATATGTGCCCAAAGAGAGAGTTCTCATTTCTGTGAAATTTTGTTATGGGGAATTTGCTTATAATTGAAGTATGTTGTAACTTACGAAATACTGTAGTCTTGGGGTTTCTTTTTAAAAATAAAATCAGACCTATGACAGGATGAGGAATCTTCACATCAATTCTTAGAAAGTTAAGTCTGCTAGGTGATGAAATACAACTTCCACCAGAATGGATGGAATTTGGTGTGTGTTTTTTATTTGTAGAAATCTACTAATTTATCATCCAGAAAGTGGACAAGATGTCAGATATTATGCTAGAGTGCTAATAAGTGATTTGAATTTGGGTTTGTGTAGTCACTTCGGCAAGGCTTTGGTCCAAAGGCTGCCTGTTGGGACTATTTGCTTTAATAGTAAGATGTGTAGAATAGTTGAGCTTTATCTTTGAAGTAATAAGCAAAAACCCAAACTCACTGTCAGGCTTGTTGCAAAAAGTGTTAACTGTCATTTTGAAATCTATCACTATTACCTTTGAAACAAAGAAGTGGTATCTTGTCCTAGATAATATGTAACGCAGAAAATGTGAGGAATAGAAGGAGATAAACATTATTTCCATGGGATAGCAAGGCATTGCATGCTATCTGGCTGGGTAAGAACACGGAAAATATATAAATATAAAACACATTTAGAAAAATCCAGTCTTCTCATTCTAGTTTCTGAAGTTTGTATCAAGCATTAGGTTTCATCTCTCCTGATATTTTGCAAACATAGAGATGATAATTACTCAGTAAAATAATTGACAATTTTTTTTGTCTTCCTGGTTAACATGAGGCATCTCAGGTGGGCTGTGTTCAATAAGGTACTATGGTTCTGTGACTCCCTGTGGTCCATCCCAAATTAGATATGTGTAAATGGAGTGATACTGGATCTGTAGCTTTTTGAGCCGTGCAGTCCCTAAACAGAATGCTAACAATGTCTGGCAGAGATACATCTAAATGCCTTGTGTTTGTGTTAGCATTTTGTGAACTTGAACTTGTATGATGGTGTGTGTTGCAAAGGGCTGTAGCTTGAGGAATGTTCAGGAAATACAGCTTCCATTTTTTCTTAAGATAGAGAGGTAGTTAGGTGTAAAGGGTTTTTCATGTGCCATATATGCTATAGTTCTTCACACAATTTTGCGTAAGATTCCTATTGTGCAAAGTTCCAGAAGAAGTTAAAGCATCAGAAGCTCTTTTCATTCCTTTCTAATTCAGTTCTTACACTGTTCTTTGTGTCTTGGTGTCAGATGAGAAGTAGCCCAGATCGCCTGCTTCCTTCTAGACTGTTTCGGAAAAAGCTTGCATGTAGCTATTTTAATTTGCTTTTAATTGCTTGATGCAGTATATGTACGCAGATTCTCTGACAAAATTCCTCAGGTAATGGATGTGGTCTATATGCACATCCACTATGCCCTTCTATACTAGCATGTCTCTTGTGGCATCCAGAAGGACTTTTAAGATCTTTTTAGATAGCTTGCTAAGGTATGCAAATTTAGGTTTTGGCATGCTGAAGGAAGTTAGTTTGTGGTGTTACCTGAGCTCTTTGAGCTGTGGCTCTGTTGAGAGTAGTTGCACAAAGCCTGGCTTTATTTTTTTCCTCTTGTCTTGAGAGAGTTTTTACTGTATTAAATTATTCTATTATCTGATCTTTCTTTTAATGAACCAATTGGGATTTCTTCTGGAAGTTGTAACACCTGAGGTACAGGGCTAAAATATAGCCTGTATGTGTATCCATAGTTTTAAGAGACGTTAGTGATTCATCTACTGTAAATTACAGCTTTTGCAGTAGTAGCTAAAGGATAAATGATGTTCACTTCAAATGAAGTTTCTTGCAAGACTGACATTTTCCTTTTACTTCTATTTTTTCTATGAAAACAGAATTTTTTACTCCTATGGAGACACAGAAATTTCCAGAAATATATTGGATGGACCCAGTTATTGGTTATGTGATCTGTCTGTATCAATTACCTTTGGAGGAAGTATTTGGCTTTCTTATGAATTCTGATTGCATTGGTCAGCGATAGCATAGCTGGTTACACATCCGGAGTTGATGCGTGTGCTATTGCAATTAATTTTATAAACTGTTCCTGGAATGTGAGAAACTGCTCTTCTGGTTTCTAGATTAATTTTCCTTATGCTTGCCAGTAACCTAAGTCCTTTGCACCTGTACCACAAGCTGATGTAAAATCAGCAGGAAATCTTCTATTATGTTAGTCTTGAAATTCAAGACATTACATTGTGGACTGTCTATCTTTCTATGCATTTTGGAAAACAGGCCATACAGCTGTTTGGTAGTTATTTGCAGTTAATCTTTGCTGAAGTCATGCATCAGGTGTAGCATACATTCCGTAATATATGAATTATATTTTAAAAAAGAAATGTAGCAATGTTCTTTCTTCAGTTAACTTCAGACTCCCCCAGGTTTTCTAATTCTAATAAATCAGTTGCACATAGGGGTCAAATACTGGAAATTAGAGCTTCAACTGTTTACTTTATCTGCTCTGTCACAGTTCAGAAAGTCATTTTACTGAGCATACCACCAAACCTTTTCTAGAAATTGGACTTGTGATATATTCAAGAATTCATTCATTCATTACCTAACAATACCATGTCAGCAGTCCCCAGGAACTGCAGAGATGGTTTATTATTGTCCTTAAAGTTAACATGCTCAACTTCATTTTCAAAGATTAATGCAAGTAAGTGTTTGGTAATTTATGGCCGGATTATTTTCTGCTTTGAGTGTTGCGTATTTGGGATCCTGGAATAAACACCTGCTGCTGTTAGAACTCCTATCAGGTAAATTTCAAGAACTCTCAGAGGAAGGAAATGAGTGTTGACTCATCAGAATTCTTACCATAGGTAACCAGGTACAGAAAAGTAATTTATTACAGCTCTTTAGTGTTTGCTGTTTCAGAGGATAGCCATGTGGACATGGTAACTACAATTAATGCTTCTAAGAGTGACATTAATCCCAATTTTCGTTACTATGCTTCCACAGGGCATCACAGTAACAGCAGGGGAGCTCTGCTCTTGGAGTTGTGTGCCACAGGAATTTCAGGCTGCAACCATGGATAAGAGGATAGGATAAGAATTTTAGGCATCGATATCCCATGTTTCACCAGACTAGTCTCCATCGTCCTCTCTGAGCGAGACTGTAGTCTGGGTCATTGTTTCCTGTTTGTATATTCCTGATTCGGTGTCCTATTGTTGTGCTCACTGCAAGGATGCACTTCATTTCAGTTTATAACAGTCACACTAGTGCAAAATCAGCTCTCTGAAGTATGTTCAGGAGTCAGTTAAGTTTTTAAAGGACTGGGAATTTATGTACAGTCACACAAAACTAGTAAATACCTGATTTAAGCTCATAATTGTTTATTGCTGTTCAGAGATTTGAAAATGTGTCTCGGTCTAGCTGGCTTCCTCTGTCTTCTTGCGCACACAAGGATTTTTTTCTTGTGAATGAATTGCAAATAAGTCACAAAAAATTATGGCAGGTAGATGTTTTACACTTAAACTGTCTCACTAAAGGTAGTGGCAATCAAAATTTTAGCTTTTCCAAGTTGCTAGTTATTTTAGCACTGTTGATACCAAAAAGAAGAATGCAGGATGTACGTTTATCTTTAAGGTTCTCCATCTTTTAAGCACATTTCCAGCTACTCCTTTGAGATACCTTTTCCAGACAGTGTCAAAGGAGTTATTTTCTCTGCTCCTGTGCTGTTATAAAAGGAGTTGTGAGCATTTCCTTTTCTGTCATGCTTGAAGTGTGTTTCTTCTTTGAAGAAGTTGGTCTGCACTTGTATTCATAACAATAAAAATGCCAGCAAATACTGACATTCAGCAGACTTTTGGCACCTGCAGTACAGTTTCTGGATTGGTCTTCAATTTGTGGCTAGGACAGTCTAAGTCTATTCCTTTCTTCAAAAAAGTATAGTTGTCATATGTTTTGAAAGTCATGGTACTGAAATATTACTAGTGAACCATCAGAGATACAAGGTATAGTTTGTTATACATGGAACATTTGATGAGAAGCAGACTGTGTCTGCAGCTGTTTACTAGTTTGGAGAAAACATGATCTGATGGATTCGGATGAGTAGATTTTATTTGGCTGTAATAAACAGTTGTCTGTTCGTTGATTGGACTAGAGTTCTTCGTGCCAACATTGCTGTTAGTGTACTTTTGGCAAACTTGAAGTGCAACTGTGGTACAGAAGTTGTAAGATGGGGGGAAAACAATTTCTGAGTAGCCTGGCATTCTTCAAAAATATTTTTAAAACAGGTGCAAGTCATCAAAAGGCCAAAGGTTTTACATGATTTGACTTGAAGAGCTGCATATGAGCAGAGCTTCATGGGCTGAGTGTATTCTGCTTTGAATCAAGTCTGTGTTGGAATTTCACATAAGAGATCCATATATCACAATGAGACTGAATTTGGCAAGGATAAATTATGTAGTAGTAAAATGAAGTAGCATTAATAAGCAAACTTAAAGGTTTTTTTCTCCTAAGCATGTGTGAAGTTCTGTAGTTTGGGCATTTAGTGTCTGTAGACTTTTTCTTTACTTTCTTGATAATGATTTACTTGCAAAGCTACAGTGAAAGATTATCTGTTAGTCTGGACTGTTTTGTATTGTCCAATTATGCTTTTCTTCATATAGAAGTTTATTTCTGTAAGTACTTTTTTAGCCTGACTGCAAATCTTCCTGTAGTGTTCCTTTTAGCATAGGTTGTCTCCTGTGATTGCCTTTCCTCTCACAAGAAAACAGTTGTTTGGAAAGGAAAAGAGGTGCAGCTTGCATGAGGCATTTGAGGTGAACATTGTTGCTCTTGATGTTTGAGTGATCTTTTTCAGTATGGAACCAAATTCTTTGCTTGTATAGTTGGCTGTACTGTTTGATGGCAGCACAAAGACATTTCAGAACACATACGTGTTTCCTCCTTACATGTGAAACCTAACAGTGAGTGCATGATTTTTTTGTTATCTTCTTCTCTTCCAGGAAAAAAAAGAAAAGAGAAGAATCCTACTCTTTGAGGTTATGAAAGTCTCTGGCTCTTGCTATTAAAATGTAGATATTATAGCTGTATATCACTGTCCTGGTTTCAGCTAGGGTAGAGTTATTTTCCTTTCAGTAGCTGTTACAGTGCCGTGTTTTGGATTCCAAATGAGAATGGTGTTGATAACACACTGATGTTTTGGCTTTTTACTAAGTCATGTTTATCCTGAGTCAAGGACATCTTTCCTTGGCTCATGCTCTGCCAGTGAGGCGGTACACAAAAGAAACTGGGAGGGAGCAGAGCTGGGACAGGTGACCCAAGCTGACCAGAGGGATATTCCACACCACCTCATGCCCAGCACGTCAGCTGGGGGGAGTTACCTGGGAGGGCGGCCAGCCTGGGTCTGGGAACGGGGTCTGGCATCGGTCAGCGGGTGGTGAGCAACTGCATTGAGCATCCCTGGTTTTTTCCATTTTATTACAAATATTATTATCATTTACCATTATTACTGTGATTTACTTTATTGTCAGTTATGACACTAATCTTATCTCAACCTACAAGTTTTACTTTGATTCTTCTTCCCAATCCACTGAGGTAGGGGGGGAAGAGGGAGGTTGAGAGTGGCTGCATGGTGCTTAATTTCCAGCTGGGCTTAGACTGTGGCAATATAAAGTCTGTAGATGGGGAAAAAGTATATGATTATTTCAACTTTTTGTTCAACTATGCTTTTTCTGTAGTTCCTTGTAGACACTTCATACAGATTTCCGTGCTAAAAGCAGTATTAAAGATCTTGAGCTGAAGATGAGTTATGCTGAGTTAATTGAGAACAAAAGTACTGGAGAGTTTTGAGTGTACAGTTTCTAGTGAAAGAGGATGTTGAGTTTCAAACAGACAAAACACCATCCTCAGCAGGAGGGTGGCTTCATTCTGCAAAGATATTTCTGCAAGGAATTGTGTAAGGATCATGTTAAAATTCCATTCTGCATTAATGAGCAAATTACTACCAATGAGCTAATGGCTGAAAAACCAAATGTCAGATTTGTCCTGTGCAAATCTTAGGGGATTTAAAGCACATTATTAATCTTAATGTTGATTTATGATAGTTGTGTTTAGCATAAAAATTGCTGTAGACTGTGAGAACAAGATGTGGTTAGTATATGGTTATTCTAACAAAATACAGTGTTTGACACTTCATCTTGCTTCTAGAAACAAAAAAAAAAGGAAGAGTGAACACTTGTTAGACTTGCTTTATAGTTCATCCTTCTAGAAAGGGATTTTATTTTCCAAAGTGCAAGTTCTTGCTTTTGGACTACTGAGCAATGTCTTCAAGGGAGCATTTGTCACTAATTAGGGATCAGACAGCTGGTTTATTTATATGCATTGATATGCTTGTAAACATCTCTAACGTCATTGTGGTTTGAGATTTGTTTCTTCTGTGCATGTGGATATTCTCTTCTTGGATGTATAACTAGATAGGTACCAGGGCATTGGACGTTGTTGCGATGGGAGTGTTTAGAAGGCTGGCAGATCAGGCTAGTTTTAAGGTTTAAAATGTTGGTTTCATTCATTAGCAGTACACATATTGCTAAAGGTTAGCTCATGCATATTGTTACTCGTCACTGTATACACACAACTGGTACTTACTGTAGATTAGCTGTGAGTATCCAGTACCACAGAGCTGGTGCTGTACAGTCAACAGAGGCAGCTATGGCCCCTGGTGGTTCTTAGAAGTCAAGATGGTAAAGCTTGAGAGCTCTTCAAGTCAGGCATGAACTGGTCTTTCTTCTACTCTTATCTAATGCCTGATATTTTTATGTAATCAGCACTGTCCAGCCCCTGCAAAGTGTGATTTCTTGTATTTCCACTATTGCTTATTTTATGTTTTGCCAGTCATCCTTCCTATGTAATTTGCCCTGCATATTTACAGTTGGTTCTGCTTCTCTTGCCCTTAAGTCTGGCAAATTTTGGTGTGTGGATTTCTCCTACATGCCACTGTAGCCCTCTTTATTTTCGCCTTTGGTGATCACATTTCTCATGCCACTTCCAAGAATTAATTGTATGCTGATTGATAAATTTCTCATTTATAGTCACAGGCATCTGCTTTGTCTACACGTAACTTTATGGTTACCACTCTAGAGAGGTGTTTCCTGCCTGTTGTGATGATGTGTTCTGGTTTCTAGATCAAAGTGATGCACTTCCTAATGGCTTTTGCAAGATTAGTTGTTAGCTGTGGAATTCCTCACAGCACCATTGCTTGTTGGCCTAGTTGTAAAGTCCCTTTGATCACCTGTATTTGCAGGCTGTTCTTCTTTTGAAAATTTCTGTTCTGTTTCACTTTTTAGCAGTGTCTGTACCATTGATACAGGGATCCAGATTTTTTGAGCTAAACACTAAAACATACCTAGGTAGGCTTTTCACCTTAAATATTTAGATTTTTTTTTCTTTTTAGATATGTTATGGCCAAGTTATTTGTTAAAATAACACTGTTGCAACATATAATGTACATAGAGTGCCTGGCTTTGCGAAAAGATCTGTGCAGTGTTGCAAGATTTGTTCATAGCTTTGAAAGTTCTGTTGCAAGTTTATAAAATGGGGAAGAAGGAGTTTAATTAGAAAAGCGGCTTGTTAATAATTCTTAATCCTCTCATAGAGATGTCTGCAGAAATTAATTTTTAAAAAATTAATGCTCTCTGACTGCAAGGGCGGCATTATTTATTGTTAGCTAAGTCATGATTTCTAGAGCTGTCAGTTCAGTTTATGCTGCCCCACAGCTGCAACAACGTGAACTGCATCAACAATTTCACTTCATTTTCAGCTTTTAAAGTTTTTCATTGATCAGATTTTTCTGATCCACCTAGGGCACCACAGTAAGAATGAGGGAATCTCTCTCCTTGTATAATGAGGTTAGGGACCCATCACTGTGTATCTAGTTCTATTATGTTACTCAGAGTGTAGAGTCAGTGATAAGAATGCAGAGTCTCTCATGGGGTTTCAAATCAGGGCTGCTTTACTTAATCTTTGTATCTAGTGGTTGAAATAATTTATCTCATTGCACTTTTTGGTCCAGTGTAAAGTATCACCATTACGTTTTACATATGAGCCAGCTGAGGCTAAGTTGCAAAAAAAACTTTTTAGAAGTTAATCAGAGACAAGATCAAAAACTGGGAATATGGATTGTCATTCCCGTTCTGTGCATTAAACAGGATGGCACTAGAAGTTTCATTAAAATTGCACTTTATAAGGTGTACTTACTTTTCAAAACTACTTTTTTTCATTTGCTCACCCATTTTTTGGGATGAATGCTAGATGTTTGAAAGGAATTCAAGGTGCAATGTTTGTAAATTTTTGGTTTATGACTTAACTAATTCAGGGTGATAATGATCTGAAAAATCACCTGTCTGATAAAAAAATTTGTATTCAATCTGCTCTATATATGAAGTTGTTCTTTATCTGTGCCTTCATCTATTGTTGTACGGACTTTTATCATACATTAGAAGTTGAGACCTTCATAAAAGTGTAACGTCATCTGTGTTGCTTTTAAAGTCATGCTTGCACCTTCCAACTTTAAAAAAGGAATGAAAGGACTTTCTGAGTTTCCTCAGGTGAGCAGTATTAACTTGTTGAAGATATCCTGTGTGAAATAACCTTGTGCATGAGTTAGAGACTTCTGAGGACTCTGTCTATAAAATTCTTTTTTTGTGTGTGTGTATCTTATTCTCTGTTTGTTGCATTCCCTTCCAGTTCATTTCATTCTGATAATGTGAATGCATTTCCAAGTAAATTGGCAGTGTTTACAATCTTGGTCCCCAGTGCCATTTTTTAATCAAACACATAATAAAGTGCTAAATAAACCATTCCCACCTGCATCAAACTCTTTATATTCTGTATAGGGTATTTTGTAATTTATTTACCCAGGAAGACTCAATTTATCTGCACATCTGGTTTTCAACCCAGTTCTGCTTTTTATCCAGTTTTCCAGCTGGTTGATGGAGGAATAAGGAGGTCAGATGGCTTTCTTGAGGTCAGCGTAGTGATTGTCTCAGCTGGGATTATACCCAAACTTTATCCTTTGCTGAACCACTTGGCCACACCACTCCTAACCAGTCTATGCACATTGTAGGCAGTAATGCCAACTGCAAATGTCATTTTCTTTGTTTTGTAGTTTTGCTTGTATTGAAATATTGTCACTTTTATGAGTTCAGAAACATTACATCTGTTCACAACCTGGTTCCCTTTCACTTTGAACAGACACAATTTTTTTGTGCTGAATCTCCTTCCTGGATTCCAAATGTGTATTAGTTTCACAAGTTCAGAGGTAGTGATTGATGACGTTGCTGGTTTGTGTTGCTCTGGTGTGCTTCCTCAGGGCACACCCTGTCTGACACTCTGCTTTGGAAGAGGAACCCATGTTTTTGCTCCTGTGTATCAGTGCCATAAGCTTCTTAAGACTCCTGGTTGTTGAGGTTCTCTTCCTCTAGAGTTTACTCTTTGCAGGAATATTACAATGTTAGAACAAGACGCAGAGACTTAATAAAGGACTTACTTAAGCATGCATTGCTATGTATGTACCCATGAACTGTAAGTCTGAGGAAAGAGAAACTGAGCACCGTGGTATCATCAGCATAATATTACCCTGTTTGGTATTACTCTGCCTTCCTGAGAGAAGTCAAAATAATTCTGGTTCCAGTTTTTGTTATCAATTTCCTCTTTCCTTAAATTGTCACTGCACTGAAGAAACACGGCTTCATACTAATGCACATATACATCTGTGGTACCTACAAAATTACAGGACTCTGTACAGTTAAGTAGATGATAAGGAGACTTGCTTTCTGATACCAGTCCTGTGTTTTCACATTCTGGTGGGGACTCTGTTCATTTCACTTCATGAAACATTCTTACTCAAAATCGTCCATTAAGTACTGAATATGCTGTCATTACTTTCCAGGCACAGCTTTCTTCCTTCTACAACCTGGATTGGGAGCTCTGTGTTGACTGATACTAAAGCATAAAAGGAAATGAAATTTACAACTGCCCATAACCAGTTAAAAATACCACAAATGTATTTGTAACAGCCTGAAATATTGCTTCTTTCCCCAAGATTTTGCTCCTGCCTTCACTTTGCTTCCAGCCTGTTGTTTTTGCTCCTGTCCTGCTGTCTGGGTGCATCACTGTGTTCTGATTACCTACACTATAATAGCTGCCTCTGCCTGGGTCACAGTCATCAAAAGGGAAGATGACGTAGTCTAGGAGAAGATAGGACTGGACACAGTAAGAAGACAGGAAGATCTTTTGAGATACCAAGTTACTCATTCTTATTAAACTATTTTATTTTAGCACTGAAAAAGGATAGAGAGCATGTATTTCCAGTTAAGGCCATGAATGCACTTCTCTTAAAAATAATGGAGTGAATTTGTGTGTGCCTTGGCATTGATTTCCCTTTAAACTGGAGGAAAAGAAACTTCCTGTAACTTCCATGATATTGACATGAATGCTAAAAATTTATCTCTTCTTTTCATTGTTTCTTTTCTCATGTTGGATTTTTTTTAATCAGGCAGTTTAATAAGTCAAGCCTCCCAACCCCACCCATCTCTGATTTCCAACTGTGTGATCTGCAGTCCTCTTGTTCTTAAGTATTCAATATGTCATGCATGAAGTAGTTTTTATTTTCTCTCCAGCAATCTGTGGTGTATGTAGCAACTACCATGCTGCTGGCTGTCAAATGCATTTTTCCACAATTGCTTTTCCTGCTCCAGAGTAAAGCAATGGTAACATAGGAAGGAGATTTTACAAATAGAATTCTTGATGGCTGTGAATTGCCACAGGAACTAGTAGGTGGTACTATAAGATGTGATGCTTAGGAAGCAAACCTTTATTTCACCCAGAAGAAAGCTTGGATTAGAGGAAGTTAGAAGCCAGGAAAATACCAAAGGAAATTTCATATGTGCTTGCTGCATATTCCCTCTCTCCTAGGCATCTGCCTGCCTTTTTTTTTTTTT
>VXBT01013573.1:489991-542989 GCA_013400235.1 Oriolus oriolus
TTTTTTTGGAAGAAGGATAGTGGTCTCAAATAGTTTTTGGTCTGAGCTAGTATGACTGTTTTTAGGGTTTGGAAGACCAGTAATTTTGTCTTAAATGAAAAAAAAATTAGTTGCAAGAAATTGTCTGAGGTGGACGTACCGCATCCTATCTTGGAGTCCAGTTCCCTCTTCTACAAGCACCTGCATTATCATTCCCATTAATCACAAAAAATAAGTTAATAAATAACCACTCAAACTGAATAATATATCAGTAATATTGTTCGGGTTATTTTAGCAGGAGTTCAGCATACCACGTTTTTGTCATAAAGTTTTTGATTTCTGAATGTTTCCAATTTTTTTTGTTTAATCTTGTATTTATGTTGACCTGTGGCTTGGGCAGTTCTCCTTAGGTATTTCTTCCCAGGTACTGCTCAATCACTACAGGGTGAGTATGCTCACTCATAGCTCTCCAATCCCCTAATTATTTTCAGGGCTTATTGTCTTTACTTGATTATTGATAAATCCATCTTTCCGGCTCTCTCTACTAAAATCTGATCCTTTTGAAAAAGGTGAGAGACTCTGGGTGTGCCAGCTTCTTCTGGTACTTCCCCTTTCGCCCTGGCTCAGAAGCTGTTCTCAGTCAGATCAGGGAGTGTAGTGGATGCACTAAGAATCTTTTCTTCCCCACCACACCCGTCTGAATCCAGAAAGTGACAACAGTCTCCTAAGTAATCAGATTATTTCATCAGTGGGTTTGCAGAGCTACAAGAGATTGAAACTGCTAAAACATCTGTTTCCTGGCAGGTTAGGTTTATTATCCCTGAAGTAAACTTCCAGAAAATGGCTTTGTGTCCTTAACAGTAAGAATTCAACAAACTGTAGATCAGGCTGGCTGCTAAGTGGAAAAGTTAACGTTTTTTGTGAAGGCACAATGCAGCCACCTGCGTACTATTACAGTGTGGAAATTAGTCATTTGTCTGGTATAGCTTTTGGTCTGACAAGTTCTGGAGGTAATAAAACAATCCTCCTTTTTGTGGGTTCTTAAGTCAACTTCCCTTCTCTCTCCACCCACAAATGCCATGCACATGCCTCTCTTAACCATGCTGGGTTTTGTACTGTTGGCTCAGCTTGCTCATATCAACTTGTAGAGATTTTTTTCCCCTTCGTCCTAGTTACAGGATGAATCTGAGGGAGGAAAACAGTTCTCCTTACTGCTTCATCTTCTATGCATTCAAGTTATAGCCCCAAACGTGGTATTGATTTTAATCCTTACAGTCTTTTAATTCATGATCTCTAGTATGAAGGAACACAAAATGACCTCTTTTCGTGGCTATGTTTCACCTCTGAACCAGGAGAATCATTAAATTTGACCAGTTTGATTTTATACCTGTATGCAATCCTTTCACTTGAAGAGAACCCCTTTTCAGAGGCCTAGCTGACTAGGCTGCAAGCTGAATAGGTTTTTTTGGTATCCAGACTGAGGATAAAAATGCAGACAGCTCCTTGAATGTGTGTTCCTTTTGCAAAGAAATTTCTGTTTCTTTTCTTCTGCTGGAGAGGAAAACAGCCTTAAAACAAGTCTTGTTGGAAGAGCTAGGAAACTCCAGTGCATCTCACACTTTCATGCTTTTACTTGCTGCGTCCTACAGTATTGCTGTAAGCAGGGGAGTGATTTGCTTCACTGTAATTTGAAGTCACAACCATGATCATCAGCTGCTGAGATGAAGAGGCTGCTTCATGCCACACGACTGTCATGGCTCTCCTTAGGTCAATGGTGTGGCATGATTGGTGTCAAACTTGGCCACCCTTACGTTTGGCCACCTAATCTCCTGTGTTGTTTCTAGTGCTTTTGCTGTTGGTTTCTTCCCTCCACCTCCTGTTTTAAAGGAGGCTGCTGATAACCTCTGCAGCTCAAGAGGCCCAGTAGCTGAACAGGGCTACATCTATCACAGTTCAACACTAGCTAGTCTATTAAAAAACAGGCTTCCAGCTAATTGGGGAAAAAGTTTCTGAATCTGCTCAGAGCTTGCCATCAACATTGGATTCTTTTTAAGTGTCCTCCTTATTTATAACACTGTTTTCTTTTTCTGTTTGTGGGGGGTTTTTTTAAAGGTGAAGTTAACCTGAAGCCTGGAAACAGCTTTATGAGTGTACCTTCTGCATTTGCCGAAGGCTGATACAGTGCTTGCAGCGTTGACAGTGTCTGTAGGAACTGGGAGAGAGCTGAGACCCACGGAAGCAAGGGAACAGCCTCGGTAGTGATCTCCAGTGAGGCTGGGAGCGTCTGTTGAACTTGGCCATGGGGAGTTTAAAGCAGAGAAATCTCGTGGGCTTGATAACAGCAGTAAGTGTGGTTGTCAAGCCCTTTGCAATTAAATACGAATCTCATGGGTTGCAACCACACAGTGTATTTTCCCTAATAAATAAGAACTACACAACGTGCGGCAGCACAATGCAGAATTTGTTATACAGAGTTCCCTCTCTCCTGAAGGGCCGGCTTTAGGTACTTGGCTCAACGCTTCTGCCCAGCAGGGTGGCATCAAGAGTTTAAGAGCACTGAGCATTGAATGCACACTGAAAAACAATTATCACAGATGTGTTCCTGATCGTTGTAAGGACGTGACGGGTTTATCTTAAAGAGCAAAGAATCCCGAGTTCTTGGTGGTGGGGGGGTCGTTAATGAATTGCAAGAGAATACGGTAAATAAATGGGTGGCTGACGCCCCCTGGTGCCAGCAGAGCGCACTGCACGCCTCTGGCAAATGGCCACCAAATTGCACTTTCAATAGTTAATTTTTGTTTTTTCAATGTGCCTTATTTACTTCTGGTTTTTGGCACAGAGAGAGAATCTTTAGGCTAAAATACCTCATGGTGTACTAATTATTCACATGCAGCTGTTTCCTTACTGGAAACATGAATATTCTATCATTTATTTTTCATGTCTTGTTTTGCAAAGCTGCGTAGGAAATGAGAGAGGGGACTCTGTTTGCCACCATTATCATTAGTATTTGCATTGCAGGCAAAAAAATATACAAGTAAGCAGAAGACCTCTAAGGTAGTTTTTTTATCACATTTATATCTCTGCCCAAGAATGACTGAGAGGAAGGGTACACAGCTAATAGTGTCTGATGCTGTGGTGTAGTATTTAACTTGGGGGCGGGAGGTGCTTGGGACAGAGGAGCTAGGTGGTTGTGGGGTTTTGTTTAGGTTTTGTGGTTATTAGGCATGAGGTTTTGGTCAATTGCTAAGACCTTGAGAATCACTTTCAAATGCTATGACCTAAGATACAGCAATATGGACATATGTTAGAACAGATTCCCTTTGTGCTTAAAATTTATTTTAAAAGTATATGTTCATTACTATTGTAAATTAGTACAGAGCTCTCCTAGGAAAAAGGTGAGGACCTAGAGGATAGCTCCACACAGGGTAACTTAGTCATGGCTTTTTTTCAGAATGTCTGTGTTGCACGAGTTTTATAATTTGTTTGAAGTGTGGCTTTTGTCAAAATCTACCTATTTACTCTTGTGACAAAGTTTTGTCATTGCATCAGGTATGAATAGCGGCTGATGAAGTTGAATAAAGCAATTAATTTTGGTGTTTAGTCGGACAGTTGGCTTGTCACTGTCACTGTCTGTAATGCTCCTCCACATTTTGCTGTTGCAGAAGTTTTTAATAAGCAAGAGAAGGTGGTGAATATCTTCCAGAATGCTATTGTATATTATTCTTTAACAATGAAATAAAAAAAAAATTGGAATGTAAGGTTAGGTCTTTATAAATAGATATGCTTTGCTTTTTGGACATTGTGTAAACCAGTGCCTGCAGAGGAAAAGTTACCAAAAAGACCTGAAATGGCTGAGGGGGTGTAGACAGAATGAGGAAGAGTAGAAGGTTAAATGGAATCTCTCTGGGTAATGTGAGGTCTGTGCCTTTTGTTCTTATTTTGGGTGCACTTTGGAAGCCTGTTACTGGTGATCTGGTACAAATTCCTGATCGCTTATTCTCAGAAACTCCTCTTTAAGGCTATTAGTCTTTACAGTAAATGGTAACTTTTGTCAAAATACATAGTTATGTCCAAATGCTTTGGATGCTAAGCTTTATTGTTTCTTTACAAAGATGGTAAGGTTGATACTTCCAAGGTTGTAAAACAAAATGTGCTGAAAATGCAGTCTTCTGCCTTTCTTTTTCTTATTTTAGATTTTGAGATTACTGGAGATTATAGGTATGATCTAGTCAGACCTCTATGCTATCTTCTGAATAAGCTCTAGTTAACATCTGAGTTTCAAAAACTTTTGTTCAGCTGAACTTTTTTATGAATATCAGTAGGATACTTAAGAAGAGCAAATAAAGAAAGGGAGGGTTGAGATTTTTTTTCCCCTGATTAGGTGAGTTTCTATTGAAGAGAGTATTCTATACTTTGTCAGCATTTTCTACACTTCCTAAGGACCAGTTTCAGGGTGAAAAAATCTAGTTGTGGGATTTTGAGAGTATGTATGTATGTCACTGAACATTTCCCACCATATTCAATGCTGATCCCATAAACTGTTCTGGAATTGTAAATGTCTCAGTTTTGTTTGGAATAGTTGTGGAACACTACAATTTTACAGATTAAAAAGGAAAACAGGTACTATAACACGTTGTTGGTTTGTTTGGTTTTTTTCAGTTCTTCAAGGATCTTATGCATAGCATATGAGGTTTTGCAAGGTTTACAGTATATGAATAAACACGGAATGGTCCACCGAGCACTCTCTCCTTGCAATATTCTTTTGGATCGAAAGGTACAGCTACAAGAGTAAATCTCTGGGTTTGTTTGCTGCTAACAAGTGCCATGCTGTGTCATAGATGGAGGCTGGAGGGTCACAGTCCTTCCAATAGGGAAAAAAATGCATATCTGGAAAGGTGTTGGTTTTATTTTTTAAAAACTACGGTGTTCCTCCATTTCCCATGTTTCAGATGTATTTCAGAATTTGTTTTTCTATTTTCTTCTATCCCAAACCACTCTGTTTCTCCCTTTTCTTCTCAAAGTGGTAATCTAAGTCTACTTGTCATCATTGTAATTAGTTACAAGACCTTCCTAGCTGTTCGAATAGAAAAGTACTTCTTATGGCTAATTACCTGACAATAATATTTCATGTGTTCCATAGTGATATGATACTTGACTTTTAAGATATCAAGATGGTTTTTTGTTCATGTTAAATTATTCAAATTTAAGCATCTGTTCTGTTATCACAGACTATTGAGTTGGCAGTGTGAAATGTAATTTCTGTTCATATAAGTTGAGAGAAATTAATAGATACTATTCTACTTGGAGCAGTTTCTTCATCAGAACCAATAGCTAAAGAGTTTAAACCTGTCTGCATAACTCCTCTATCCATCCTTTTTTTACTCAGTTTATGTAGAATAACTTGATCTTCCTCTTGGAAGGCAAAGAGAAAGGAGAGGACAAAAATAAGGAACACGTATATATTTATATGCTTGTGAACAAATGAAAATCAAATAACGCTCTAACATGCGAAAGTTCTCTAGGATTTTAAGATACTCCTAAAATAAATAAAAGAACAGAAGAGGGCCATGAGAGAATAAACTTCTAAGCTCTCCCCTGCCCTTTCAAAGCTTTCTGATGTAGCCTTCTCTGTTGCACCATCAGGAGGCTGGCTGAGTGTAATTCAAAATCCAGCAGAAATAAGGCCTCAGTTTAACTTCTATGCCTAATTTTTTGTTGTTTTGTTGTCTTCACAAACAAAAAGAAAGTACCTAGACAAACTGTTTGTTTGAAATAGGTGTTGATACAGTTGAGGAGAGCAAGATAGTAATGAGTTGATGGGAGGTCTACAGAAGCAAGGCTGGGTAAATGGAAGAGTTGAGGGAATAGTGGTCATGTTTAGGGAGTTCTAGGAGTCAAACAGGATTTTGAATAGTTTTCAAAGAGGAAAAATGTTCAGTGGAGTATTTAAGCCTTCTCAATTTACTGAAAATATACTGTAACTTAAAAAGTTATGATGTGTTCCAAGCCAAGTGATTTACTTAATGCTCTTGAGAAGTAAAAGCATTAGAAATAAGCACCTCTTTAACTTGCAGTGAACTTCGGCATAATAGGTGAGACAGAAGTGTAAAAGGGTGCTTTTTATAGGTTTCTGTCCTCTGACAGCTAATGCAATTTGAAATTATTTTTGAGGTTTTTTAAACTTTTTTAACTTAAACACAGATTCTTCCAGTGTTGGATTCTGCTGCTCTTGATCATTTATTTTTCATTTTTCAGGGACACGTTAAGTTGGCGAAATTTGGACTCTACCATATGACTGCTCAAGGTGTTGATGTTGATTTTCCTATAGGGTAAGGATGTAGCTACATAATACAAATATATCAGAGATGTATTTTTTCAGAAAATACATTATGTTTAGAGCACTCCTTATACAGAAGCATCTGATAATGTCACTAAAGAGGTTGTCATCTGACTAGGTGAGATGAACGAAAAGTAGAGAAGGGGTACCATGCCAGCATGTTACCATAAATCTGTGATGTCAGTCTTTATTCCCTAGATTTGCCTTCAGATACTGATAGTTCCCTTTAGCTTGGATTCCTAACTTCAAATCTAGGAAAATGCACAATCAGTACTTTACTATTGCCCACCAATGTAGGCTTTCTGTCTCTTTATAATTTTATGATTTATTTTCAATTGATCGTACTGTATTACAAACCACTGCTTTGTTGCAGTGAGGTTTTTGTCACTTTTGGGTTTTTTGAGGTGTCATGTCGTTTTCAAATGAAATACTGAGGTGATTCTTAAAGACATGGCCAAAAGAAACTGATGTTTCCTTTCAAAACATGATTGTAGATTTTTTTAGGTATTGTAGTGAATTGTTGACAAAAAGAAAAGTGATAATACTGTTTTAAAATTATCTAGTAGAAGGTAATATATGTCCTTAATGCTTTTTGTTACTTTTTTTTTGCAAATTCAAAAGTTATTTGATGGGAATACACTATCAGTGGAGAAGAATACTGCCACCATCCCCAAGTATGACTCTAGGATACACTTATTTAATATACTAATGCTGAGACTCAGTGTGTGTTTTGCCTAAGATATGTAAACATACTGCTTTTAAAGCTGAGGTTTCCTTCCACAAAAAGACAGAACTAGTGATTGGGATTTGACCTTTTATGTAGTAAACAGTATGCTGGAGTGAAACTTTGCTGCCATGTGTAGATTTTGACTGAATAAAATAGTCAGTATTCTGGTTTCTCAGAATGTCAAATTATTCTGATTGTGTAATGGGAAGTCACACTTTTTGGACAGACAGAATAGTGTCTAATGTTGCTGCGTCTTTCTAGGTACCCATCGTATCTGGCACCTGAAGTAATTGCACAGGGAATAGGCAAACCCAGTGATCACACTCAGTGTGAGAAACCTCTGCCTTCTGGCCCTAAATCAGATCTGTGGTCTCTTGGTGTAATATTATTTGAGCTTTGCATGGTATGTAAAAGAGAATTCTCTTGATTTTGACTCTGGGGGAATAGTTTCATTAACTTGATTGCTCTTGAGTGTGGGATTAATGACACCTTGCCCATCACCCAACCCCAAATGCCAGAATATATTAGCCCTCCTACCTGGACAGTACTGGTTGTTCAAGGAATAGGATGCTTCTGTATGTGTTAATCATGAAGGATAGTTGCCTCTGGAGCCACAAGAATTTGACTGCACGGCTGTGCCATTTAAGAGAAGTTATCAATGATACATTTTTACTGTGTACTGGTGTAAAACTGTTTCTGCCATAGTTGGGGTAGATAAGATTTTTTGTTCTTATAGATAGTTTTGGTATCTGTCTCAAATTCACATGTAGAAACTTATTTCACTGGTTTTGTATATAGGTGGGATACAATGTTACCTAAATATTTTTATGTAGTAGCTGTTTCTTTCAAATTCAACTGTAATTTGACTTTGTTATTTGTTTAGGGGAGAAAATTATTTCAGAGTTTGGAGATAGCAGAAAGACTAAAATTTATACTTATGTTAGGTAAGTAGCACAAAATCAATTTTTTCAAATTTCCAAGCAGCTCTATGATTAGAGCTTTACAGACTAATCAGCTTATTATGCTCAGACCTAAAGCACTTCACCTTTGTCATCGTTCATCTACAGATTTAAATAGGCATTTGTAGCATGTTGCTTCTCTAGGGAAAGTACGGAGCTGGATGCCAGGGAAAAAAGCTTGGGAAGAGCTGGGAGTGTGTTACAGTGAGGGCAAACTATTAATAGAAAGAAAAGAAAAGAAAGCATGCTCAAGAATGATGGTCGTTTTCATAGTTATTTGTTGGTTTGTGTTGCAGGGGGTGTCTGAAATGAGTTAGGAGTTGATGGCACTGAAGAAAGCTGTCCCCACACTAGCAGTGCCTGTGTAATAATGGCCAAGCAGAGAGAAGCAGGACTCGAATAGGAAGACAGAAATAAAGAGAGCTGAGAAGTGTTTAGTGAACTCAGGCTTTTGTCTCTGGTTTCAACTTCAAACTATAAAACATCACTGTACACGTGGAATTTTTGCTTAATGTAGATGAGTCAGAAGTGGGACTATTCTTGTGGCTTTTAAAACTTGATTTCTGGTGGTATTTAAGTATAAACCATGAGAAGGGGAAAGGCATGAATTTGCAATTTGAAGCTTTAGCAGTAAGTTATTATTATCCAGAGCAAATAGCAATACTGCTAAGGGTAACTGCTATTTGCTCTGGATAAAAATGAAAACCATTTTTTTCATTCATCAGTTAGTGGTTGAGTGCTGAAATTCTGACTGTTTTGGGGATTTGATAACAAGGCTTACTCAAGCATCTCCATCCACTTCATTCACTTGAATGAAAGGTGTTGGTTTATCCACTGAAAAGCATTCATGTTGTGACTTGGAAATTATTTATTCAATAAAGTAATGACAAAAAGTTCTAAAATACTGCTAGTATTATCTGCAAGGAGCAACAGAGGGAAAAATGCCTTCAAGATTCATGTAGGTACCCTTAAGTTCTTCGAATGATTTTTTAAAAAATTTTTTATTTATGAGTTGAAAGACTGTTTTACTTTATTTGGCAGAGACTGACACTCTGGATTTACTAGGCCTGTAAAAAAATTTTCACTGTTAGCTTAAATGTGCTGCTTAATTTTCCTAGGCTTCTGTCTGCATAGGTTATAATAGTTTTCATTTCTGATTTTGATAATTCATTTTCAAATGATGTGGCAGTGTCAAAAGCCAAAATTAAGTGCTTTTTATTGGAGTAGGTATTTATCTGATATCCTGTTTAATTGGTATTACTTTATTAATAATCTTTAACTTTTTATTGTTCTGTTTGTTTTTCAAAGGCTGTGTAGATGATATTGTAACTGTATTGGCCGAAGAACATGGTTGCCTTGATATTATTAAGGTTTGTGAAACTAGTTTGCTCTTCCATGCTGTCTTATCCAGAATATTTTATTATTGTTGTATAGTATTTCACATATATATTTTTAAAATTCATTTGGTCACTTACTGTATTGCAATATGATGAAAAATTTTGAAGTCCAGACTACATATCTGTTAGTAGATCCTTTCGAATAGCCAGTATTGCTAATATTCTTTCCTAAAATTGCTGTCAGTCTCAGTAAATGTTAATGCTCTCTGGGTAGTTTAATAAGTTATAAATTTTCTTTAAAGTTTCGGTGGTTAAGTATTTTTCTTCCAGAAATTAAGTCTTCTATCTGGTCTGCTTTACACATTCTGATAGTGTAGATTTATATAGTTCAACTTTTCCTTACCCACAAAAATAATCACTGAATTTTAGTATCTGTATATTTTGGGACATTATATGAAAGGATTCTGATTGTTAGCAGAAGGAAGTTGCCACGTACTGCATTGTTTCCATCAGGGTACAGAATATCTAAATTAAAAAATAAGTAAAAAGCTGCATACATTGCAAATTTTTCAGATTTTTTGCCCCTAAATCAAATGTAGGATTGGGAGGTGAGAAGAATTACTTCCCCAGCATTTTGGTATCACATAGCTAACCTCATGTGCGTAGGTGTGAAATTTTATTGCCCTCAAAGGAATAGCCTGTATGTTAAAAGTTAAGTATGAACCAAGTGACTTGCTGAATTAAGACAGTAATAAACAGACCTCCTCCGTATTTTTCTTATGTTCCAGGACCTTTCTGAAAACACCATAGCTCTACTGAAGAAATGCCTTACATTCCAGCCTTCTAAGAGGCAAGTAGTCAGTCCAAGGGCCTAGTAAACTCTGTGGGTTACTATGAAATTGAAAGAACTGTTGCTGAACCTTTTTTTGGAATACTGACATTTGGGCTGCCTGTAAGAAATTCCCAGTTTTGTGCTTTTCAGTGTGTAAAAGAGAAGAATTAGAGGTCTGAATTTGGGCTGTAAACAGACTAGTATGTTATGCTGCATGAATTGAAAAACATTAGTGGACATTTTTTTCTATTAAAATTTCCAAAATCCAATATAATTTAAAGTAACTTGCTAATATTTATTACTGGAGACCTTTTTGCTGAAATGCAACATTTTGGGGAGCACTTTGCTCTAATTGTTTTATCCTCTTCTCTTAATTTAAGGCCAACTCCAGAGGAATTACTACATGACAATTTGTTCAGTGAAGTATCCTCACTATATCCTCCCTTCCACAAACCTGCTGGTCTGTTCTCATCTTCTCCAAGGTGTGCTAATTTAACACTTCCTGAAGACATAAGTCAATTATGTAAAGGTAAAAGCAGGTAGTGGGATAAATGTCATTGGAGGGGGAAGGAAAATAAAATGTTACTGCATTATCTCTCCAAAAAATTATTCACAGAGACTATTAAATGTTGTAACACTACATGAACAAAATAAGTTGTTTAACAGACAGAGATATGGGCAAACGTTTTGAGGGATGTGTGCAAATCAAAGGAGTCAAATCTTAATTTTGTGCTTCTCCCTCAGGGAAAAAATAACATTAGTATTCAAGTCCATGTTGCAAAAGCAGTGTCATCTTTTGCCTTTAGAATTTGGACATGTGCACATATAAGGGCATTTTTTTCCCCGGTTATTGGTAATTGAATTCTGCTAGATCATAGCATCATCAGATGATTTTTGGAAGTACTGGAAAACAAGATCTTTGTAAAAGAGGTCACATTCTGGACTAAAATACACTTAAAAGTTTTAAACTAAAGTATGCTGAAAATGTTACCTCTCTTAAATCCTCATTAGTTTTTTCTTATGGACTGGGAGATGTTTAGAATGAGTTAGGTATTATGTGAAGGGAACAGAGACTATAACTACTCAGTAGGAATCACTTGTTTCTTATTTTAAGTCTTAGTGCTGTGTACAAAACACTGTTTTGTTTTGTTTAATAACACACAGGAAGCAAAAGTCTACACTTCAATATATTCATGTGAGGGCTTCATGGCAAACTGCAGAAATATCTGCTTTTTTAATTACTTCTTTCCTTAAATTACCTTAAAGAGCACTTGCAAAGGAAAGATCACTTCACATTAAGGTTATGACCTTTCAAGCAGAATAATTTTTTTTTCCAACAGTATGTATTCAGAGATGTAGAAAGAAATACAAACTATCTAAAAGGCTCTAATTTACTTCTGTGTCATTTCCCCCAGCAGATGAAGATAATGATTACCTAGCAGAAAGATCAATTGAAGAGGTTTATTATCTTTGGTGTTTGGCTGGAGGAGACTTGGAGAAAGAACTTGTCAACCAGGAAATCATTCGATCGAAACCACCTGTCTGCACACTTCCCAAGTAAGGATGGAGAATCAATTTAAGGAAAAATAGGGAGGAAGGAAGGGTGGATGGATGCTAGTGATTGCAAGAGAACATATTTAGTTTAAATACCTGTGTATGTGAGAAATACTGGAAATGGCATTCTTTAACAGCAGGAAATTGTCACTTCCCCTCTTACCCAATTTAGGTCATTATTTGAATGCCTGGTATCTGTCACCTACCTATTGCTTTCTGAAATTTGAAAAGATGCCAGTGAAGTGAAAAATATTGAATGGAAATCCCTAAATTTTGCACACTTTCCAATAGAATTAAGTTTTAGTAGTAATGTCTCACTGTGGTTCAGAGGGATATTTGTAATTGTAATTTAACTTAATACATTATGTAGCAAATTCTCACATTCTGAATTCCCTTTCCCAGAGCAGCAGTAGCGATTGGACAACCCAGTTATTCAGCAGATCAGCTGACTACTTTTTTCAAAATGCTTCATTTTATGACTTAGAACTCTGTAACAGCATTGTAGTGATTGCTACTTTTATCTTACTGCTGCACGTGTTGCAATTCTATGTGGCACATTCATGTTTTAATCCTATGACCTGATCTTAGTAGCCTAATTAGGTGCCCATACATATCAATTTACTGTTTCTGTTTAAAAAACAGATGTGTACAGCCAAAATGCAATATCTTTATTTAAAAAAAACAAGTGGATATAGATTTTAAGTGTTATTTTGGTAAAAAAATTAGTGTGAGATTTTTGAGGGATTGCTTACTTCTTTGCCCATAGGTGAACGTAGGTGCTTTTGAATTATGAGGGAAAAATATTTCCCACCTTAACTGTCTATCTTGAAGATGAGGAGTTAATTTTAAAAATGCAATCTTAACTCCTGACACTGAGAATGCTAGCTTAAATTCTGAAAATCAGTTTCATATGGTCTACTTTAAAAATATCATGTAATGGAAAATTTGTGTACTCTCTGTCTTGGTTGCATTTGTATCCTTAGATGGACTGCAACAGAAAAGGTCAGACGTTTCCTTGGGATTTTTTGTCATGATGGGACCTGGCTTTCATATGATAATAATATTTTGTTTTTGCTTTTCACAATAAATGACAATCCTGGTCTGTGCCAGATCAAGGAATAAAAGGGAATATTAATCCCGTATCTCGTCACTCTTCCTTTGTGTGCAAAGCAAAGTTATAGAAAACCTGAAATGTGCCATTTTACAAAAAAAGCTGTCTGAATAATTTAAGGTGAATGTGCACTCCCTTGATAGCAGGTTTCACACCGTGCAGAGTCAATACAGTATACTTCTAAGACCTAACACTTTGTTTTAAAGAGGAAACTGCTTGATGTAAGAAATTTTTTTCATAGCTCAAGTCCTGTGTTATAAAACGACCTGATTCTTTTTTTGTTCTCTTTTTTGAAGCTTTTTATTAGAAGATGGTGAGAGCTTTGGGCAAGGACGAGATAGAAGTTCCCTCCTAGATGACACAACTGTGACTTTGTCTCTGTGCCAGCTCCGAAATGTAAGAGGAATATTGTGCATTTCTTATGTTCTTCTCTGCAGAAACATATGTTTAAAGGGAATATATAACAGCAGCTCCTACTGCTGTTTCTACCAATGGAAGTGTCGCTGATTCCAAGAGAACACTTCTTGGTGTCCATGTCAGATTCTGGTTTGTGCTATTAAATTGCTTTGTCTGCAAAAGTTTACTAAATTAGATTTATCATCTGTCCCTCCCTTTACTTTTTCTGTTACCTGCTTTGTTCTGGTGTAGTGCAAATAGTTCTGTAGTACCTGGTATTCTCCACAATTGCTAAAACTATTTGATTAGTGAGTGTCTTCTGTATGCTTTAATGATTACTGTCTGTCAGTGGCACACATTATCCAAAAGAAAAATCAACTCAGTTCAGTTTCAGCTCCTCAAAAGCTTTATACTTAACATTGGATACCAAGTTTCCACTAGTTGATTACTAATCTTTGGAATATTTATCTATGAAACAGCTAGTTCAAAAGATCTCTCCAAAGCATTTTGCAAAAATGCGGTAATGCAGTTTTCTTCCATCTTCATTGAGAAAATCAGCATATGATAACTCATGATTTGGCTCGATGTAATGATCAGTTACAAGATTCACTGCATGTATCACTGAAATGTTTTAATTGTTTACATGTCTTTGCTCATATAGAGCTTTTTTGCTGCCAAATTGGAAAACTATGCTGCACTGTTTGCAGCTTGCTTTTTATAGTAGCAAATGCAATCCTGTCAGTTTTTTAAAAAAAACCCTTTCCATATCATTACAGGGGTTAGTACAAAAAAGAAGGTGACTCCTGACTTTGCCACCTTAATTTTGGAGGTAGAGTGTCAAGCACTGTGTAAACACATTTCTTCAGTAGAACTTTGCAGTACTTCACACAAAAGCATCAAGGCAGACAAAAGAGCTGGATTATTTTCTTCACTTGGTCAGTGGAGCTTCTGAGGCAGGAGGGAGGTTAAAAGTATGCAGCAACTATTTTAAACATAATACACACGGCAGCTCCTACTGTTGTTCTTACTAGAGGGCAGCTTTTTCAGGCTTTTTTTAAACATTTTGATCTGTAATTTTGGATATTGCTGCCTACTTCTATAAATACAGCAGGAAATAATTGTATCCTGAAGTTTCATTCTGGGGAAGGTGCAAGCCTAAAACCTTGCAGTGTTAGTTGAAATAAATTTTTGAACTTGCGCAGTTTTTCAAACACCTTTTATAGAGCAGAGCATGATACTTATAATCAAAAAAGGAACAGTACTGAATGAACTGAGAATGAACTCTTCTCAGCCCCAAGAGGAGCAGGCTGTGTGCCGTGTGCCTGCAAGTTAAGGGCTGAACTGCAAAGCAGAGCACTGCAGGGAGCATGGTATTAAACATTAATCATGCACCATAAGATGTCTGACAACTTCAGTCAAAAATCCAGCCAGGTTTGTCTGTCACCTTTGCTGAGTGTATTTCCTAAAAGGAATTCAAGTTTGCACAACTCTCAAACTGATTAGAACCATAAAAGTAAGTTGTGCAGTTGCTTTCAGCTACTTGGATAGGAAGTCCATGTAGAAAAATGAGGAAACAAAGAAGAACTATGTAATATTATTGATCTATTAATCTATGGTCCATATAAACTGGTTTTTGTGTGGAAGTAGGTTTATGGATGATATGAATTATCTTCAGGCAGGAGAACTTCCATCAACTCCAAAAGCCTGTATTAGTAAAAGTTTGTAGTGTTGAAGGCTGTATGCTTCATTGCTGGCGAATGACTGAGCTAGTGTTTAGGTCTCAAGGCAAGCTACTGAATTTGGCAAATGAATTGCTAATTATTAGTTTTTGTATTCCACTAAGATTTCCACTTGAATTCTGAACAGCATTCCAATAATGAATTATTTTTCTTCCTCATTTCAGAGATTGAAGGATGTTGGTGGAGAAGCATTTTATCCATTGCTTGAAGATGAGTAAGTATGTGTGTAAATTTGTACATCTGCAATGCACTGAATTTTGAGTTACTAGTTTTATTTGAGTGGCACACTGCACAGCAGTGCACAGCAGACACAACTGCTTCCCAAAAGCAAAACTGACATGTCTTTGTTTGGCTCTAAAAGTTGAGAGCTGATTAGCACTCTGCACTTAAGGCCCTGATACCAAACTGAGGGTCTTAGCCTCTGTCCTGGAAATCAATTGTTTGTGCTGAATATTCAAAATTATCCATTTATATTTGTTTCTGACTCAGAAATGTTTCATGGGGTGCTAATTTTTTTTCAGTGATTTGTTTTTCTAGCTAGTCACTATTACTATCCTTGGTTTTCTAGCCAGCCAGCTTTACCTCATTCCAACAGTAGCAATGAGCTCTCTGCAGCTGCTACTCTTCCTCTGATCATCCGGGAGAGGGACACAGAGTACCAGCTAAACAGAATTGTCCTGTTTGACAGGCTGTTGAAGGTATGGAGTCCTTGTGATGCTGGATAATTGGATTCGGTCTGTTAATTGGAAGATTTTGAAAGACCAAGTAATTGTAAAAGGAAACAGAGATGCAAGAGACCACAGTGGGAAAGGGGGAAGAAAACCCTTCAGAAGTATTAGAAGGTTGAAAATAAAAATAGAACAAATTATTCTCTGTACTGATGAATATAAAAGAAGATTTTAAAGTATGCACATGAAAATAGAGCTGCTGCTAATACTGATTATTTACTGATGAAAACAATTTTACATCCTTTATTTTGTAACAGACTAAGCTGTTACAGGTATAAATATGCCTGTAACATTTCTGCATTTCCAAGCAGTAAAGCATTTGAAAACCTGGCAGTGCTATGTTATAAATTTGTGGTTTATATTGGGGAAAGGAATAGCAGCCCCTAATTTACATATATGCAGAAAGATGGATTCCTGTTTAAGAATGAGAGAGCTGATGCACATATCAAGTATAAACTAGAAATGTTTAATAAAACCACAATGGATACATAGTATGAAAGGAAACGTCAAATGAAGAAAAAACTTGTAATATGAAATTGCATTAGTAGATCTATCCAGTAGAGCACATGAATGCATTTATGAGAAAGAGTGGATATCTTAACATCAAACAGTAGTCCTTCATCCAGGCCTTCCAGTTAGGAATTAAATTCACTTTTTGTGAAATTTGTATTCACTGTTCAGGCTGTTTCACTTGGGGAGAGACTGCCCCAGCTTTGGGATTTGAATTGTTTCAGTTACATGGTAACATTTTTTGCAGTTAATCTCTTCTCTTTGAAGGCTTACCCCTACAAGAAAAACCAAATTTGGAAAGAAGCCAGGGTTGACATCCCTCCCCTTCTGAGAGGCATAACCTGGGCTGCCTTGTTGGGTGTTGAGGTAAGAGCATTTGGAGAAGTTCCCGTACTGACTGGGGATGGAATGGGATAGGAATGGGGTTGGCAAGGAAGCTAGAATGGATTTAAAATTTGGCAGGTAGAGTTACTGGAGTTTCAAACAAAATTAGTGATGAAAGTGTGCAAATAAAGACAATGCTCTGACAAACTTTCTTCTTTTCTGTAAGGTTATTTGATTTCAGAAAGCGTCTGTAAACTTGACTGCCTTTAATTTTGATTATGGGATGGAAAATAATGCCCTGACATTTGGTAGTTAACAGGGCTTTTTTGTTTTATTTTTCATATTTTTGACAAATGCAGTTGGCAGTCCTTCTGCTCCAGTCAGCAATAGTTGGACAAAGCAGGAGAAAATACATGAAATGTACTTTTCTCACCCACTGGTCAATACACTTCCCAGAAAGAACGGAGAATAATTAAATCAAATACAGTCCTTTTGGACAATGGAATGTGCCAGAAATGAGAGCCCCTCACAGAGTTGCTGGACTACCCAGCCTTTGGATTTGCCTTGCTTGCAATCCTGCAGCAGCAGAGCAAAGAGATTCTTCGAGATAACACATCCCAGGTTATTCAGGAGATATAGCTTAGGATGTGATCTTCTGAGTGCTATATAATATAATCAGCAAAAAAAGCTATAAAGGTAAAGAAAAACTGCTGGTCAGGATTGTAGCCTGAGTCTTAGGAAATGAGTCAATTCTCATGTTTCAGCAACTTGCCATCTGTACAATATGGGTGTTTTCCTGTCCCATAACATTAAAATGTTGTACTTGTTAGTATGCCTGCCTTGGGATTTATGCAAGGACAGGCTACTTAAGTCATCCATATTGGCAATATCAGTTAACAGGCAGCTGGATTCAGTGCCTTTACAGAGGTGATGCAGAAAGCCACTTGCCAGTGGCTGAGGTGAACACTGGATTTAAACTGAGAGCATCTCTTAACTTGAAAATGGGAAACTACAAAGTACATAGCTTTCTGCATAAACAACTGAAAATCACACTGAGATCTTCAGAAAGGTCTGTATGTCCTGAGTTAGTAACAGAATAAAGATGGTTTTGTTAAAATTAAGCTGTCAAAATTTTCTGTTCTTCTGCTAACTAAAGTTCTTAACAAAAACAGTCAACTTCTGCGTATCAGCATGTACATTGTCATATGCACTTATGTTGGTAAGGGCTTTCTAGATTCAAATATTCTTCTTCCATGTTTAGGGTGCCATAGAAGCAAAATATGATGCCATTGATAAAGACACACCGATTCCTACAGACAGACAAGTAAGAGTTACCGAATATTGTCACTTGAAGATCCTTTCCACCCATCACTTGCCTATTACAGCAGTCACTTGCCTATTACAGCACATGTGGTGGATAGTAGCAATATGGTTCCCCTTGCCCTCTAGCCTTATGCTGTAGCAAGAATCTTGCAAAACAGATTGACATGAGTACTTTAACTCAACTTTCAACATGGGGAAGCTGAAATCCTTTTTTACTTTATAATCACTGTTTCTGTAGCAGCAGCAGTGTAGTGAATAATATTAATGATTTATTGTTAAAAATCCTGGGTTTATAGAATGCTTGTTGTGCCTGTTGGACCTTGTAGCAGATAATGCTGAGTACCTTGAGATTCTGTAAGGTGAGCTATACTTCATAGCAATGGGGGTTTGAGCAATTTGATTCTCCAAGAAGAGAATGTTCTCAAATGTTCTCTTACCAGACATGAAAAGACATTACAAATTACAGCTGTTCCTTTCAGCTGGGTGAAGAAATACTGTCCATCAAACTGGTTACAATATTGAGAACTCTGATTTGGTTACCTTTTGGAGCAAAGTAATATTACCACCTGAAATGAGTCCAGAAGTAAAAAACTAACTGCCGTCTGTTTTCTGTCTTTTTCAAGGGCTAGAACCCTTTAAAAAATATGAGTGCAGAAAAGGAAAAAAAAAATCTCTATTTTTTAAACTTTGGCAGGTCTGTGAGGTCCCATGTCAGTTTTGGTTTTGAGAGTGTTGGAGGAAGCAGATTGTGTGTGATGGTGGTCTGACCTACATATTTTGGCTGACTTCCACCTCTAGTGTTGCAAGATTGCTGTAGTACTACCCCACTTGTCCCCATTTCTCTTTATATGCTTGTCTGTGGTGCAGATTGAAGTTGATATTCCTCGTTGCCATCAATATGATGAATTGCTGTCATCACCAGAGGGTCATGCAAAGTTCAGACGTGTATTGAAGGCTTGGGTTGTTTCCCATCCTAATTTGGTGTACTGGCAAGGTGAGTTTGACTAGTTGGCAAGGGCAGATAATTGAATGGAAAGCTTTGATTGACTTAAAAGTACCTCCTGCTTTTCACACTCACAATATAAGCCTTTTTTTGAGTGCTTTCCTCTGTTTCCTTTACAGATTGAATCTGTGAGTTATTGCAAATTTAAATCCTAATAACTTATATTTAATTTTTATTTAATAATTGCCCCACTCTTGGTTATATATTCAGTCTTCGTAAGTTTCAGTCACTTTATTTCAAAAAGAAAAGTCTGTTGCTTGCTATTAAGCTCCAAGATAATACTGCAAAACTTACTGAGTTCTTGGGATGGTAGTTGGCATTTCTTGGATGCCTTGGCAGAATAATCAATTTGGCATTACAGCTGAACAATTTGAAATCCTTGCTGTTTTCATGCACTGATTTCAGTTGTTCTCACCATTACTTGTGAAGCCCTGACAGTGCAGAACCAGTATCTAGTGTGCAAATTTTTGTTACGAATTAATGACTTGTGCATTAAAATAAATGGGCTCTTTGTGCTGTTTCTTCATGGCTCTTCTCTGTTTAGGTCTTGACTCTCTTTGTGCACCGTTTCTGTACTTGAATTTTAACAATGAAGGTAAGTGCCTTTTTCTGCAGTGAATGAAGAAAAGCACAGTCTCTCATCTTCATCTACGTGCTGACATATACGTGCATCCACTTAGTGATGGAAAGTTTCTGTATCTACTAAGGAATTTTAAAGTTCTTGTTGCTACTGGTCAAGAGAAATGGTTGGGTTTTGAAAGCTGCATGTGGTGTACTGCTCTTCAAGCAGGCATTCAAATACTGCTTATTGCCAAATACAATGACGATATATAATAAAAAACACAAATAACCTTGAATAGAAAAAAGCAAGAAATGCTGCTTTAGTACTTGTATTTTTCAGTGAAGCTGTAGTTCAGCCTTGCTTCAGGTGAATGTATTATTTGGTAACCTAAGTGTTAAACTGTCAGACCAGCTTCATTCAGAAAAGCTGATGGTAGTTTTAAATGCCTGAAAGTTTATCAGATCGGGTCTAGATGTGTGACCTTCATCTTCTTAGAATGTGATTTGTTCAAAACAGGTGTAGTCCAAGCTTCTATTGTCTTGTACTTGGCTTTCTTTATATAAGGTCTTTGTGGGGGAAAACTAGTTTCTTAGGACAATGACTCCTGTTATACCTACTGTGCATGTGGTCATAGATCAATTTAAAAATTTATGTTTATTATCTGGTTAATAATGGAACTTTTTTAGATGTCATTAAATTCTGCCTCTGTCACTGCATATGTTTTTCTAATTCTTTCAGCTCTGGCATATGCCTGCATGTCTGCTTTTATTCCAAAGTATTTGTATAACTTCTTTCTGAAGGATAATTCTCATGTTATTCAAGGTAAGTCCCTTTATTTGGTGTAGTTCAAAGAGAAGTAGAATTATTTCTGGATATGTAAATACACTTTTTTAAGGGGTTGCAAAATTGGGACACAGTTAAAACCACGTAACTGTGCAAGAAAATTTGGAACAAAGTAAACAAGTGGTTAAAGGTTCAGGCAGGAGAAAAAATCCAGATGTGCACACGCACACACGCACAAAAAATTGTTCCATGTAAAATCCAAGGTAAGATTCAGTCCATCCTGCAGACTTGTGAAAGCAGTAAATAGTCTTTCTAGTGTTACATTGTAAAGACTTACCCTTCCGATGATCCAAGTCGTCCTGTTAGAGGATGTGTTTGGACAACAAGGGAAAATTAAGAGGAACAGTACAAACTAGAGGTTCCTCAGAAGATGAAAGTTAAGGTATTCAGGAAAACAGGGATTCAAGGGAATTTCTTATTGAGGAGAAGATGATGTTATTCAGTACAGGACAGGAGTTGGACAGCCCTGAGGAATAATGTTCCATAGTTCAGCCTTCAGCAAGTATATAGCTAACTTAGAGAAATTAAAGCAGTAGCTAGGAATATCTATTTTAACTGAAAATTAATTTTAAATTTCATGGAAACATGAAATAGGAATTGTCTCGACCTAGAAAGTCATCTTGGCACAGTCTGTGTTGGGAAGATAGTTTGTCTTCCAGACAGTTTTCAAAAACCAAAAGAAGCTGTTTCAAAAGCCATCAGTAGTTAAAAGAAACAGGTGGTAATGAATGTTTTTAATTACAAGCAGTTAGGAATGTTTATTGAATACTGGGTATCAGCATGGCTAGCTGTCCTTGTATTTCTTTTAAAGAAATTCTTTTGTATATTTCTTGTGAAATTCATCAACTTTAAACAGTGTCTGTCATTTTTTGTTTTCAAGAAAGGTAATTAAGAACTGATCAACAAAACTAATTAGAGGTAAAAGCATTTACATATTAGATAACTGGGAGAGAGCTAACGTAAGGAGAGAATACAGGGGTTAGGACAGTTTATGTATGAAAGACAATGGGTAAGAAGTGTTATGAACTGGATAAAATAATAGGAAAAATTATTCTAGAGAACACATTTGCATCCTTTTGTCTGTAAAGAAAGATTGCTCACAGTAAAGGTCTAAAGATGAAAAGAATAAATATATTCCTCTGGAGACAACTACTTTAGACTTTAATAGCTTGGTAATGGCTTTTCTCAAGAGGTTATACTGTTCCATAAAATCATACTTTTGCTCTCCAGGGTTTCCTGATGTTATTCCTAAGGAGCTTCACAAAAATATGTATCAGCCAAAGTTAGAAATACAGATCAGTAGGATTCTGTGAACCAAAGTAGTATAGGTGTTCCTGAGTTCCTGTTGTACACCTGGCATCATGAAGGACTCAGGGACACTGGACCCTTTAGGATTCTTTCAGTAGTCTAATTAATCCTTTCTAGGGTGGTATGTCAAAAAACAATGTATAAATAAAGGTTCAAAGGAAAATTCTGTGTCATTTTCCTGCCTTTTTAAGGTAGAGGAAAGGGTTAAGAATGTGTAATTTAACTACCCGCTCCAGTTTTAGCTGCTCTGTGTCTTCTGTGTAGATAGAAGCTGTGTGGAGCATTGAGATGTCAGCATGTTCTGGAAACAGAATTGACATTCTCTGTCTGTTGCTCCCCAGGACTAGCTATCCCCGCCCTAGTTACTCTGTTCTTGGGAACGTGGAGGAAAAGGAATTGCCATCTGTTGCAAAATTGCAATGTTATTGCCTCTTCATCTTTCTTCTAACAGAGTATGTGACAGTGTGGATAAAACTGGGAGACGGGCAGAACAGGGAGAGAAACCTGTCACTGTGCTCTGTTCTGCTGTGTGCTTCTCTTCCAGTTAAAAGCAAGTGTTATTTAGAGAACTTAATGAAATTGTACCCATCAACCTAATAGGCCAGGCTGAAGATGTAATAAATTTTATATTTTGTAGTGGGTATTTCTTCTTGCTGGTTACTAAGCAGTTTTAACTTTGCATGTCAAGCATACATCACAACCTAAGTGTGAGCCAAGTAAACCATTCTTAAAAATCCAAACTGAGAAGCACTAAAGAAGAAAAATTAGATGTTTCTTCCTCTGTACTGAATGTAATGGTAACAAGGAGTACAGTGGTGATATTCTCTTGCTGTTTTATTGTAGGTTTAAAATTACTGGCTTTCCTTTCCTTTCTGTTGTGAGCTAGCTGCAAGTGGTGGCTTGTGTTTTTGACAACAGTCTTGGATTTGTCATTTCAGAGTACTTGACGGTGTTTTCCCAGATGATTGCATTCCATGATCCAGAGCTGAGTAACCACCTCAATGAAATTGGCTTTATTCCAGATGTAAGTGCTAAGGGTCCTTATAAGTATTATCCAAAGGAATTTAAAAATGGAAAATGAGGGAAACTGGGATGAGATGCCTTTCCAATCTGCTTCAGTAGCACTTTGACAAAAGTGAAACTTCCATATTAATAGACCATCCTGAATATGCTGATAAAATGGTAAGGTTTTGATTCTTGTTTTACGTGCTTTTGTCCTGTCTGTTCTACTGGGATGGTAAATACAGTAAAAATGCTACTAACCAGTTATTATAACTTAGATTCATCTTAAAAGGTATATATACTTTTATTTTTGAAATGTGGGTTAATATACAAAAATTAGTGTACCCATGAAATGCTAACAGCAAAATTATTGGAGCTAGTTAAATGCTGTTGTTTAACACAAATGACAGATTATTATGCAAGTAATAGAAAAAGTATGTTCAAGTGATCTTCAGTTTTGTAGAAGTCAGACCTTGGAAAATGCTTAGCAATCACTTGCTGCAGTGTGTCACAAACATGGGACAAATGCATAATATAGACCCAAGTTTTATGCTTCCATTGGAAAAAAAATCTCTCAGATGGAGGGAAATGAGAACTGAGAACATGGCTAAAACGTTGTAGAGAGGGTGGGCTTTGTTGGAAAAAGCAAAACAAGGCCTTCTTTAGAGCCTCAGTTCAAGCTATCGTTGTAAGTAGTAAAGCTTTCCTCCTTTTTTTAGAGTGGTGTGTATAGTCAAGAAAGCCAAAGTAAAGATGTTTGTCTGCCTACAAATACTGATGTTTCTGAAAAGCAGATTTAGGCTTGGCCATAGAGATCATGTTAATCGATATGGTCTATATCATTCTGTCTTTGGCATTTACAAGTTTAGTAATTACAAGTTGGTTATAAGAACAGATGATGACTGAGAGGTCAAAATGGAAGAAGACAATTGGACTCAGGAGATGCTGATGTAGAAATACAAATTTCATAAGTAAGAAATTCATATGCATTGGTTCTATAAGCAATATAAAGTTTAGTTTATCAGAAAAGCCTTATACTTATTTGGAATTATTTTAAGTTGGAGCAGCAAGGCCAAGCCTCTGAAAATCATTTGTTTTAGACAGTTCCTAAAAGAATTTATGAGAGTTTGGGACTAGCAGATACTCATTATCACTACTTACAAATGTTGTAATGGAAAAGCAAATACATACTTTCATTTGTCGAGAGTGTTTTTAATGTTATAGTGTTGTTTGACTGATACAAAATTAGGAGATATAGTGGTGTTAAAATGAGCAGAAGAGAAAGCCAGTGTATTGCCCTATAAAGAGAGGAGTTTGAGAAAGCCACATGTATTTCAGATGATGCACATCTGAAGAGGATAGGTGGGAGGAAGATGAAAGTGAGGAGAGGGAAAAATATTCATCTGTAGAAAGCCTAAATATTTGGGTAGATGAAGTGCAAGGGTTAACAGCAACGTTTAAGTTCCTGTGGGAGAATCAGTTTTGCTGCATCACTATATAAATGCATTTAATGTTTATTTTTTAAAGGCTACAGTTGACCAAAGCAATTCTTCTGTGTATTTTGTCCAGGATGCTACTTCCCACTAGAGAGTTAGAGATATAATTTCCCTGACCACCTTACAGGTCCTTGTTTGGGCTACTAATCTATGCAAGAGCTGTGTAGCAACCCATCTTGGGTCTTACCTGATATTTCAGCAGCTCCTAGTGTCTGCTTATAAAGTTATAATTCTCCACTGGAGACTTCCAAGGTACAAATCACATGGAATAGTTTAAAATCACATTTTGCTGTGTTTTAGTTTCTATTGTGCTAGTCATTGGACAGCATATAGTCATACATGAGCCTTGTCTGTAAATATTACATTCTAGAGATGATCAGGTGGTATAGTAAACAATTGCAAAAGAGGCATATTTTTTTAAACTCTTGCATTGAGCGAAAATGCAAGTTCTAAAGTTAATGCTGACCTCTGAAGAGAGGTTGTCCTTTCTGAGTTATCTGTCAGGGTTTGGGGTTTTTTTTAATAAGTAAAAGTTGTTGTGCCGTTTGGATTAGTCAGGTGATTTTTTTGTAACTGTAACAAGGCAGCACAGGATCCATCAAGGTGAAGGATATGCACTGTAGTAATGAGATCTGAACCAGAGTTTCGTGCTTGAGTACTAATCCTATCAAAGTAAGCCCTGATTAATCTTTCATCATTGAAAGGCGGGCTCTGCTGCAGGGAAGATTGTGTTCCTGGCACCTTTCTCATTTGCTTCAGGTCACGTTGCTCTCAGGATATTGAACACTGCTGAAGCTTGAGTCGTTGTGAATATTATTAGCTGATGTGGTACCTGGATTAAGTACATTGCTGTGGCTATGTGATTTACATATAAATAGAGGGATGATATATACAGTGAATCTTATAGTTTTCTTTGCTCACTCTCCCGAAGTTTATAATGTTCCCCACCCTATAAAATGCTTTGTAACACATTCCTTATTTTACTGGATGATTCTGACCCAAAACAGAAGACCATTTTAAAGTGAAGAAAAACAAGAAAGTGTACAATGTTCCTAAAAGCGCAGCTATAGCCATAAATTATTCTAAAGCACTTTCAGCTGCGAAATATGGAAGGTAGGCACAGTTGTCATCTATCCACTAGCATAGAAGGCAAACTGATTGCATTTCCTTAATATCATTGTGCTGAAGCTGCTGGCACAGGTACCTTAGCTTGGTTCTGCCCGAGGTGTCAGTAGTAGGGCTTCATCTTAAAAATCCTGCCCTTGAAGTACTTTATCTCTGTTTGTCCTGTTACACAATTATATTTTTATCTTGTGAAGAAAGTGATCATTCTTCAAATTTTGTTTGTGTAGGTACATACAGATGGGTAGAATCTAATATTAAAAATGTGATTCAGTTTCCTTATCTTTTGCACCTTTCTGTAGCCTTTAAATATATGATTGTCTAGGCACCATATAGCATTGGAGCTAAGTGTGTAAGCATTTCAAACACGGAACAGGAAGGTGAAAAATCAGGAGTTTGTAGAGTAGACAATTTCCTTTGGAAGGGACCTACAACACCCGTGTAGTCCAACTGCCTGACCACCTCAGGGCTGACTTAAAGTGTGCTGTTATGGGCGTTCTCCAAATGCCTCCTAAATACTGACAACCATGGGCCATCAGCCACCTCTCTAGGAAGCTTCTTCCGGTGTTTGACCACCCTCTTGGTAAAGAAAGGCTTCCTGATGTCCAGTCTAAATCTCCCCTGGTGCAGCTTTGAACTCTCCTGACATATCCTGTTGCTGGATCCCAGAGAGAAGAGCTCAGCATTTCTCTCTCCACCTCCCCACCTCAAGAAGCTGTAGAAAGCAAAAAAAAATTTTTTATTAACAACTGAAAATTAAAGCAAAAAGCAGCAGTTGGGACAGTTGTTAGAACAACTCAGCAAGATAAAATTCTGCTTATTGTTGGACAACATTGTTTCACACATACATTAAACACAAAAAAAAAAAGAAGCAGGCATTTAATAGATGGGGTAAAAAAGAAAAACCTCTTTGGTTTTGGCCCCTCATATAAACTGCAATATATGGTACAGCTAAAGTATAAACAGAAAAAACATTACTGAAATGTTCAGAATAAGATTGTAGATTTTTTTTTTCCTTTTAATTTTATTAAAAAGTTTTGTTTTATTTTTCTTGAGAGAATGGTTTGGGCCTGGTCACACCACAAGTTGAGTTAGAGGTAGGTAACAAGAGATACATGTTTCAAAGCCCCGCTTTGGTCAATCTGGCATCGCTCAGCAATGGTGGACTTCCTAGCAATATGTACAAAAGAAAATATCCAAAAAATACAAAGAATTTCTCTTTTAAAGTACTTCTGAGAAAGGAAGCAGGGCGTGAAGTTTTGGTGCTCGGTGGTGGGGGTTTATTTGGGGAAGGTGGATGTTTGTGGCAGTACTGAGCTGGAGGGCTGAGGTTCACTCTACTTGGTGAGGATGACCATGACAGAGGAGGGAGGAAGGTGGGGGTATATGCGGACAGAGTTCAGACATTTGGGGGAGGCAGGGAGGGCAAAGGTGAAAAGGATTCGTTTTAGCTGAGAATCATTCTTTGATTCTGTTTGACCAGCATTCTGTGTAGGTATGGCAAATGGGTTTTAGTATGCTGGGAAAGAAAGATTGGATTACTTTAGAGATTTTCAGTATCTAGGATTGTTACTGCACAATCCAATAAGAAATATATGATACCTTTTGTGAATCCTTTCTGTTGTCATTTGAGCTAGTCCCTGCCTAAAGTATGTAGAAAGCAAGTTAGCGTGGCGGGCACTACCTTAAAACTGTTGATTTCAGGGTTCTTAGCAGGCTCTCCTGAAGCAAATGAGCTACTCGCTGTTGGAGTTAGAATACTTGCCTCTGTTGCCATTGATTGTGGTAGTTCCTATATTTCTGTGTGACTTCAGCTGTGAGAAGGAAAGGCTTCACCACTGAACGTCTCAAACGCTGAAAATAGTGTGAAATATCTACTATATCATAGGGGTTTCTTGTTATCCATCTATAAATCATGTATTTCATCTATAGGTTATTTTAATAGTGGTGAAGACATGATAGTTTACCAGTTTCAAAATGTGTTGAATAAGAGATCGTCAGGTGAGGATTCTTCTGTAAGAGATTGCAAGAATAATTGTTACTCCTGTTGTGGTTGTAATCTTTAAAACTGTAGGTATTTAACCTTAATCTCAGCTCTGTAACTCTGAGGTGTGGAAGGTGAACTTCCATAAAGATTCTTGAGTTTTCCTGGAACCTTTTGGTAAACATGTTATACACATGCATAACAAATAAGCTGTAAAAAATGTTGGCATTTTTGATGTTCTGAAAATTCAAACTTTCAATTTTAAATAATACATTTACATTATCCTGAAAACGGGTGTGCAGCTCCCTTTCAATGTTCATAAGGTTGCACCTGGTTCATACAGAAGAGCTACTTCGTTCTTAACAGACTTTTCACAGAGCAAAAAGCTTGTGTGTACCTTTTAATACTTCCTAACATCACTACCAACAAACATCAACACTCATTTTCATCTTGTTCTTCCCTCTGAAATCTCTTTAGATTCAACTTCACCTGAGCCTAAATTTCTTTAGAACTATTGTCTTTACAACTCAAATCTCAATCTTCTTTAGATGCAAGTATGTAAAACTGTCATATTCTGAAGGAACAGTCAAATAATGAAACAGTCCAGACAATTTTAGCAGGCAGTAAAAGAATCCTCATGGAAAAGACTTTCATCAAGATTTGAATCAGTATCTCTAAGAGCTTTGAATGTCTGATGGAAGGTGCACTCCTCTCAGAACATGGCCACTTAGCAACAGGCAATTAAACATCTTCATCCTGCTGAAAAACAACAAACTGCATCTCCAAGCTCAGGTACTGAACAGGATTTGTCATAGCAGAGTGAAATTGAAAAGGAATTTAGCTATTGAAAAGAAATTTAGCTAGGGATAATGGAAAGATGGAGAATGAAACCTAGTCCGAAGTCAACAGATTTCAATTGTAACTTAGAAAAACCCTGTGGATTTATCATTAAGACTGTTTGAATGTGAACTGGTGTTACGGGGACTGCTGTGTACTTCATATATAAGAAATGTCGAGGTCCTTACTTTAAAGCACAAAAGTGCTTGTATTTTACTAGCAAAGCAAAATTGTAATTATGGCACTGCTCCTCTCAAGGTCTCCCTAAAAAATGATGTGTTAGTTTTACAGGCTCTTTTTTTTAATCTGACTTCTTCTCAGGCTGTTCCAGCAGTTCTGATGCTACTTGGATTACACATTAGGTACGCTTCTCAGGTCTGGAGAATTAAGTGTCAAGTGAAACCGCAGCTCGCTTACGTTTCAGGTTTCAGCGCTGAAGGGTTCAAATGCTCTTTCGCTGGAGCTTTTCTGCGGAGGCGCGGGCGGTGCTGTTGCGGCCGGCGGCCGCTGGAGGGCAGCATTCACCAACGCTGTGCGCGGTCCTGGTCCCGAGCGCATCCCGGAGCTCTGGCCTGCAGTCACGGCCGCTCCTCCTTCCCTTCCACTGCCGTCGTGCCTTTCCTTTCCTTGCTTACTGATAGCATCCAGAACCTCTTCAGGCTTACCGACACCTCCTTGTCTTAAACCAGTTATGTTTGTTAAAATCAGAAGAAAACCTCCCGGCAATAAAAGCTCACCTGACACCTTCTACTTAAATTGTTTGACCTACTTTTCATGACACCGCTGATAGGTTTAGTGAGGATGGTTTAGAGCAAAGCAGTGATTTTCCTTGTGATTACCTTTCAATAAACTTCAAAGCTTCACATTTCATGTATTTTCTTGTATATTTATGTGTAAATGCATGCATGATAGAGGTGTTTGTGAAATTAGCAGAAAATGAGGATCTGCTTTGGTAAAACATTCTAATCAAATATATGAAATGGAGAAAATAATTGCTTTTAAATACCAAAGTGGTGATTGGGATTACATAATATATACCTCCAAGCAAAGAGGAGCCTCAGGACACTAGGCTTGTTTTCTTACTGCATGGGAAGCAAGATATTGCATACAAACAAGCAGATAAACAGCTATTAGCTGATCACAGCCACTCTAGGGGATATTTCAGGGAACAGGGTATGTTACTATTCCCTAGAATGCCATCTATTTAAAACATGACATACATATACTCAGGGAAATAGTATGAATGTATTATAAGATTAAAATGGTGATAGAAATGGATTTGGTTTGGATTTGAACACTTAAAATCAACTGGTGGGCTGGAGGCCAAGCTTCATAAAAGCCTGCTGAATATTAAAAGTGGTGAAAAGGTCATTGAGCCTTCTTCAGTTTATGGACAGTGTGGTTCAGATCTCAGATGCTCAGATGAAGGCATAGGAATAAAATTTAGTGAGAGCTGTGCTAAGAAGGTTTTCAGCAAATGTGTACATCATTTAGTCAGAGCCATAACCCATTTCAGAGTTTATGGAATAAGAAGTAATTTATTAATATAATATAAGTTATGTTTTGTGCTCCTCATTTGTTTACTTCCAGGAAAAGCTCAATAGGAGGATTAATTTGCACTTTTTATGAGTTAAAAAGTAATATATTAAGCTTTATGTTTAACTGTAAATCTTCTTAGCACATGAGCCATGCAGCTGGGTAAAATTTAACAATGATCGTCTCACTCTTGCATTCCTAATTTATGGAAACTTTCTGTGCAGTTTGATGTTTCAAGAAAATAGATTCTTTTGCCTTTGTCTTGCTAAATACTTCATTGAAAAATTAGAAATTCTTAAGGTGTCATAAATGCATAGCTCTGCTTTCTCTGTGTGATGTCACGAGTATGAAAGTTTGCCGACATTAAAGGTTTTCTGTAGCTGTTGCTGCAGCACAAGTCTCAGTGGTGTAAGTTCTGAAGCAGGACACCTTTGAATGACACCTGCCCTAAAATGGTCACCGTAGAACTACATAAATGCTTTGGGTGTTAGTAAGCATTTATTGAGAGTGAAGCTGTCCTTAATTTCCTGACTGACAAGTATGCATTTAATAAATACCAGCATCGCGGAAAAAGGCTGAGGGGGTTATTTGTTCTCTTGGAAATCATGATTTGAACTTTTAATTATTTCTATAAAACCATTTTCTTCCATAGTCAAAAAGATACATTGAATCCAGTTGGTTTATGCTTTTTCAGGCATCCTTGGCTGATTTTTGCGTAGCTTAGTGAGAATTACAACAGTTTAGTAGAGAAGGTTTTTGAGTTCTTTAAGACTTTGGGGGTTCTACTTTGCAAACCAGCCTAGGAAGAGTGGTGATTGATTTTTTTTTTTTTTTTTTTCAGTACAGTGTCACAAACTAGTAATTTGAAAAATTTCGGGATGAGAAAAGCTTCTGAGGGGCTAAGAGTTGTGTGAGAGTAGATCTGCCACTGCAGTTATTTTCCTTTCTAATTAAATTCCTGCAAAATAGACAATTTTTAATGTAGTTGACAATTGTCATAGACAACTTTAGTTCTCAAAACTTGTTTTTTGTCTTCTTCCCCCCATCACCACCTTTTGCAGCTTTATGCGATTCCTTGGTTTCTTACAATGTTTACACGTGAGTATGGTTTTTTCCCCTCTGATTAATGTTCTTATATTTCTTAAGCTTAATTTTTCTCGCTTTTTCAGCTAAAGCCCTTCTAATTAGTATGATAGGTCATTTAGTAGGATGCTCGTAATTTGCAAGGATGTATTGTGAGTGAAAAACTCAACAGTGCCTGTCACTTTCTGCCCTGATTTGGTAATAATTAGCATTTCTACTACTTTTTTGAGTTGTTGTTATTGTTATATTATTATATAGTTGGTTGATTGTTGTTGTTATTATTATCTGTATTGTTTTACAAATGCAGTATTTAGGGTGTATTCAAAGGAAGCTGTTATCTACTGGAAAAAGATGTAATAATGGTTAAAAAGCAAACCCAAACCTCACCACCATCCCCTGCCCTCATTCAAATAATACAAGAAAGAGAAACACTTTGTTTTTGAAGATAATCATATATTTCTTGCACATAGACACACTGTTATTCTGATAGCACTAGTTTCCTATATTTGTGCATGTATATTAGGAACAAAAAGAGCTTTATAATTTGGTGAGCTTTTAATTAAAGAGGACAAAGTTAATAAATCAAGTCTAGAAAGCAATTTTAAAACTTTCTGAAAAAGCTGTGGTTTTTTTTTCATGTCATATCAACGTTGGCAGACATTGAATTTAAATTTTTAAAAAAGTGGCAGAATGAAAAGAGCTCTTAGATTATTTCTCTGATGAAATATCGAAGAACTTAATGTGAGACCCTTGGTTGCAGTTTCTAAAGATCTTGGCTATAAAGCAGTGGTTCTTGCAGTTGTCCATTTTTCTATACCTTTCATGAGAACCACCACATTTAGAAAACCAAGGAGGTGGTTTCCTTAAGCATTCAAGTGCAACAAAATCTTAGAACTATTTAGTTGGAAGATAGCTTATTTTAAGAGAGCCACCTTCAGCTTTATATATAAAATCTTGCTATTTTTAATAGGCTTTTTTCCTTGTCTGTCTTTTATTCTGCCAATTTTTCTTTATTCTGTTCATTTTTTTGTCTAATTGTAAGTAGTTGATCTTGTTGATTAACTCATTAATGTTGTCTTATTGTGAAAAACTGATATGCATGCCTTAATACATAATTGTGCTGTACGAAAAGAAAAATAAATTGCCTAATTTTTTATGTACTTGCAATGTGAAAACCCACGTGCTTCCAAGTATTCATTAATAGAAGATGACTGATTTTCAGAATAATCAAACTGCCTACGAAGACGAATATGATCCTAAACAGGCTGAGTCCTCTTTGCTCCCAAATAAAAAAGAAATAACTCAAGGTGGGAGAGGAAGGAAGTACGTAGGCAACTGATTAACCCTGTTAATGTGTGTATATGCTTAGAGAGTTTTATTTGTTGTGCTTATTCATTATGCAGATGTCTTTCCTTTGCACAAAATTTTTCACTTGTGGGATACATTACTGCTTGGAAATTCCTCCTTCCCGTTCTGTATTGGAGTTGCCATACTTCAACAGCTGAGGGATCGTCTTCTGGCTAATGGATTCAATGAGTGCATTCTCCTTTTTTCAGACTTGCCAGGTACAGAAAAAACTGTTTCGTCCTTTTTTCTCTGTCTTCTCCAGTGTGTTTCTAAATATATGTTTAGAAATCATAGAAATCATAGTAGATTTAGGCAAACTCATAGATCTTAGCTACAATTTATAGTAGTTAGTTGAAGTCTTTTTGCTGTCATCAGCAAGAATACAGTAGGATTGTTATTTCCAGGTGAAGATTGGAGTATTTTGTTGTGAAATTTAGAACAATTTAATATAATTCAGAGGGAACCATTTGTAGTCATGCCACATACAGACACAATCCAGCTGATATGAATTTTTTTCTAAAAACAAATTTAGTACTGTCCTGAATAGTCCTTTTCCACTTTGATGCTGGTATTAGCCTGTTTTCCTTTCAAACGTATTTAAGGTTTTACTGTGGAAGTAATTAATGTAAAAGGATTAGGCAAAGCAGTATAGGAAGCCACTGGAATTACTCTGTTAAATGTTTCCATTTGAAATGTAAAGCTTTTAGAAGAACTTTCAAAATTGTATCAGAGTCTGCATGATCATTGTGCAGTTCTGTGTATTTGCTGAGTGGGAGGTGATTAACCTGTCCATGCCAATGAGTACCTTATGAAAAAAATTGCAGTTAACCATGAAGTTTGGATCTTCCTTCTGAGCAAGTATCTGGTAAGATAGTAGAATGCATTTGAACTGAGTGAGCCATGTCACCTGAAAGATGTGTTTTAGTTGTAGTAACACAAGTAGGAAGGCTGCTGCACTCAGAACATGCTTATGTTCTTGTATTAATTCCCTCTCTCCAGCTCAGGATCTTACTTATGTAATACAGGTCTTTGATAAGAGGTGGCAGTGTTTTATATGTGTGGCTTTTCTTTAGATAACTCTAACTTTGGGGTAATTCCTGGGGTAATTATGGATTTAGTGAGCTCTGTTTGAACGCCATGTGTGTAATTCAGTAATTCATATTCATTTCAACAGAAGTTGTTCTTCAGAAGAAGAACTAAAGGAGAGAATGAAGTTTGGAGGAGAATTTAAAAGGTCTTGTTAAGTGTTGCAGTCCCCTCATCTGCAGAGTTTACGGGGGTTAGCAGTAGTCTAGGATATGGCAGCAAGCAGATGAGGCTGAGTTCACAGTTGCATAAGTCAGTGAGTTATCATAAAAGAAGCTCTGTGACTTCTTTAAATACTGTTGTCACAAATTGTCTCTCACTGTATACCTTTCCATACGGGTCTGAATTTCAAAATTTGTCTCCTACTTATTAGTTTAGTATGTACTATGCATTTGCTACTGTGTTTTTTCAGTTTATAAGATATTGAATTAGGCCATTCCTTGTAGTGTAGAATTTTAATTTTCAATCTGTATGCTTAGTCATTTCACATGCTCATGGTAAATTTAACAGGATATCTACAGATGGCTGGAATGTGAGTGCTAAACTAAAAGATTGACTCTCTCCCCATCCTCTCCTCCCCCATGGGTTAGCTGTATGTCCTAGTTAAGTACAGATTCATTAACATTTAACTTCTTTTCTTGCCTCAGGTAATTTCTCCATAATTTTTTTTTTCTTGAAGGGTGCTAACTTAATAGATTCCAATTGATCTTAAATCATCTGATTTATTGACAGTGGAAGTACTTTATGCTGAGGTCATGTGTGAGAACACATTAGTTCTCATAATATGTATCTGTTTATATAATAAAATTAAATAACTAAAATCTGTAGTGATGTACATGCATTCTGCTGGTTGTAATGGATGGCAGCTTTGCTGATACTCTGGTAGGAAATACAAATTTCTAAAAGTACTTTTTTTTCCTTAAATTGGTGATATCTCTGATATTTAGCATGTCAACAGTGACACAATTGAATATTTTGAGATTAATCTAAAGCATACCATAAAATACTGCTAGTAAAACTACTAAGGGGGAAAAGAAATAAAGATGGAAGACAATCCTAGTGTGACTTGAAAGTGAAATGTTGTTGATTGAGCTTTATCAGTAACATTTTCAAGATATAATTCTCGTAGCCTTGTCTCTTTTCTTTCTGACCTGAGGCTTATTTCTGATTAAAAAGTATTGACTATTATGCATTTTGTCACGTGTCTTCCAAACAAGACTTTTGTTATTTTGGTTTCGATAAATTGTGTGCCAAGGCTGAGAGTTTTCTGAAAGTAATTTACAAATAACTTTCACCTGAAACTAGGTCACTCCCAGGAGGAGATTGTTGTTCAAAACATCTGCGATAATTTTAAACTAAAATCAATTGTTGCTCAACAGTCTGTAACTCCTGTGATTTTTAAGCTTTGTGTGCAGTGGAATGGCTTATTTTAGGCTGCCAGTGAAAACAACTTCCTTTCCAGACTGATAAAGGTATTTTACTGCAATCTTGCAAATTTGTGAAACACTTAAGATTTCTTGTTTTTACAAAACAAAAACCCCACTCCCTAATTTCCAGTTCACTGTATATAACACAGTTTTAATTACTGTTTTAAAATAACAGTGATGTGAGGAAAACGAAGGGGCATTGTGTCATTATTGATTACTTGTTTCTGAAAACCCTTTCCAATACTTGTCTCAAAGCTCTGGCCATATTTTATCTATAAAGCCAATACAATTGGGCATTACTGGCTATTTTTGGGAGCTGTATTGGAAATTTTAATTTATTTTTATGTATTTTAAACAGCATCCTAGCATATTAGGAAATTTATTTGAAGATTTTGAAAAAATAATTGGTTAATTAAGAATACTGGAAAATCCTTTTGCAACAAATGTCCTCTTGCAGCAGCAAGTATCCTAGTTCATTCCTCATGGAGCTGTATGAAGGGGGCATATAAGCAACTGCTGAAACTTAGATAGAATTGGATTGTTTAGGAAATTACTACCTCAGAGTGCTGGGGCTTTTTAATTTAAATTCTCTTTCATTTTTTTCTTTCATATTTTCCCTTGTGTTTAAGAGCTCTGTTAAGTGCAAACTTTATTCAAACAATATAAATACCAGACAATATTTAGGAAGTACTATTTGAGACAGACCCCTGGAGTTGTTGCTAATTGTTTTACCTGTAGTTTTGAGACTTAGTGAATTTTGTCTTACTCAGGTGATGCAAAGAGAGAGCAAGGACAGTTTGTAAGTCTGACATGTACCAGAATGTGTCGGGAAAATGAAAATGGTAAGGGTGACGCTACTATGATGAGATTCCTGAGGTACCAACGACAGAGGCAGGACTTTGCTTTCACACCAGTGCTGATTTGTACTAAGTCAGTCTGGATATCCCTTAATCTCATGTATCAGCAGATTTACAACCCAGAAGGCTTTTCATGCACCAAGGACCAACTGTATAAGTTTACTTTAAAACGTGCATTTTTGCTTATAGCTTAGTGTTTAGAATCTTGCCGTAAGTTTGTGTGATAATATCCATTATTCAACTCAAAAATTGTGCTTATTTTAGTTTGACTTGATTACTGAGTTCATTACCCACTGTACAAGTAGTACAAAGTCATTGATTACCAAGTTCATTACCCATTGTACAAGCAGTACAAACGGCAGCTTTTGTTAGGAAGCATCCAGGCACATACAGCTCTTTGCAAACAGTTGCAGGATCCTCAGTCCAATCCACTCCCACCTGGAATGGATGCAATATAGGGCCTGGCAAACAGATCTTCCTCTAGTGATCACTGCCAGTATCAGTGCTGACATACAGAGATGAGTTATGGCCTTCTGAAGGGATAGGGAACTGATGAAAAGGTGGGGACAGATGCTGTTATAGAATAGGGAAATACCAAGCCTAGACATGAGATAAAACATACTCAAATAAACCCTTTAGGTTAGTTCAATAAGCTCATCTTCTGTAATTTTGGAGCAAGAGGAGGGTTCATTCTTTTAATGCTGTGCACCTTAGGAAGGTGTCTTTTTGCTGACTCCAGGTTAGTCAGCGCTTCCAAAGGAAGAACCTTGGCCTCAGATAGGAATTTCGTAAAGACTGACTGTAGAAAAGCAATCCAGTAGCTTGTAATCAGTGCAATGAGGAGCTACAGTAAAATGGTTGAAGTGGAAAACAGAGGACTGTACTTTGTGAGACACAGGCATGTGGCTTTAAGATGCACGATCTGGCTATCATCAAACCACAGACATAAAAGATTCTCCAGGGAACGGAGTTTCTCTAATTTGGAAGAAATTATTATTTCCATTGCCATTCTAGTGATGTGCCAAAATGCTGAATCTCATGATGGTGGAAGTCACATGAATGCTTAGAAGGATTGCATCCAGCTTATAAATTAAAGGTTAAAAAATAGTGGAAATTCTCTACTAAGATTGTATGGAGCAATTTTGAATGATACACTTCTGTTGACAGCAGCAAAATTAGACACACATCAGAAAACTCTACTTCAGATATGTTTCTGACCCTAGGTAGCTACCATTTTACTTTCTGCTGTTTTGCTTCCCGAAAATGCTTTGTCTGCCCACATCTGTGATCCATACACTTTCGTTGTACTGAAATTTCTGGTGGTTCAGCATTTAGTTAATATAGATCTGGTAAGAGGAAAAAATGGCAACTGGCCACCCAAGTCCACAATGAGTTTGTGGGTTTTTGGTGCCTGTTCCCGTTTGTTTCACCACTCCTCCAAGGAAAATGTAACCTTGGAGATTAAAACACCACCTTTGAAGGGACTGACAGAGATACAGTGGTCTTTCATATTCCAGTGAGCAGTAGGAAAAAAAAAAAGGTAATATGGTGTTTTGATTAGGGTTTGACTTTTTTCATACACTTTTGAAAATGTCTTATTGCTTAGATCAGGGCTCTGAGGAACAGAAGCTGTAACAGCTCTTCTAAAAGGAAACTTTTTTAACTTCAGCTGCAAAATTTTGATGTATCGCTCTGTTGTCATTCATGGAAGATGGCACTGGAAAGTATTTTGCTGTGAAGCTGACTACTTTTTCAAGTTACAGTATAGCTGAAGAAAAACAGCACTTTGGTCTCATTCACGTGATACACATGATAGTGGTGTTGTAACTGTGACAAAAATATTGATTGGAAATACCAAAAGACATCAGAATTTAAAAGGAAGTCACTTTTCCTAGTTTTCTTTTCTTGAAATATATGGGTCAGGCTGATTTTTATGGAAGCATCTTTTTCTGAGCATGGTGCTCACCTTTGCTATGTTAGATGGCTTTTTGAAGATGCAGGTGTATTTCATGATGCGATTCCTCAAGATTGTTGGCTTTGGGACAGAAGCAGATTTGTTAAGACACACCTGCTCACCAAGGCTGTTTGGTAGTGTCAGATGTCAGACTGTAAGTTGATGTTGTTTTACCTGAATCTGTGAATTCTTTAATTATTCACCTTTTCTACTCATTGTGACACAAACAAAACAGTTCTAGATTATAGATTCTACCCCTTTGAGGCTAAAGAGAAGTGCTGGAGTGGGTGACATGCTAAGGAAAAAAATACTGAAATCCTTTATTGTAGTCTGTAGTTGTCACTGGCAGAGGAAAAGCAAATATATATCCTTTAGCAAAGAGCTGTCTGCTGCAAGGAATGCTGCTTCATAAGAAGGGTGAAAAGTGGGTTCATCGGTAGAACTTTCCTAGTCCATGTCTTAAAAACAGTCTGAAACAGTCTGACACACAGCTTATGCCTTCTGTTTCCTGAGAGAACCATGATAGTGCTCTTCATAGTGAAAAGGCACTTCAGAAAATAGAATAATCCATCTGTTAGTCATGTAGGATTTTGTACACCTTTACTCTGGAATAAAATGAAAGTACAACAGGGTAGACTGTCAAGCATACTAGCATTTCTAGGATTTCTAGGCATGAACTGACAAAATTCAGGCCGCTCTTATCTGAGCTTTGTTCCTAGATATGGTGAAATTTTTTTTCCTCATTACAAAGGTGTCTTGGGGAAATATTTCCTTTTTTTTTCCCGTTAAAACTACAAGCATAGCAACTGCTTCAGGATTAGACTAATGCTTAGAAAGCAATAGCATGTACTAGACTTTTTTCCTTTTTCCTTTTCCTTTCCTTTAATTGTGGAGAATGTTGCTGACAGAGCAAGGTGCCTCATAGGATATCTGTTTATAATGTTGTTATGCTGAATATATTTGTTTGCCTGTACAGGTATAAATGTTCTGCTCAATAACCTTTAGTTCTCTTAACTGTTAATTGAGGAAAATTTTTAAATGAGCTGCACAAATAATGCAGTATTAAAAATTCTTGATTGAAATGTATGTTAGCAGCACACTTCTATATGATTGTAGATAAATTTGGGGAGTATATATCTGGCATTGTAATAGAGATACACATAACTACTTAAATACAGAATTGGAATGGCAGTGTAGGCTGAGAGCTAGAAAAATCTTTCTGTCAAAATAAGGACTGTGAAATGAGGTTAAGTGAACTCTCAGTGCTGTTATACTTTGGGATAGCTGTCAATTCCCTTTGGTTTATTTTCACATAATACTTCACTTAAACTCTTGCTTTTATAAATCTGCATGAGGCATTTGATTCTGTCTGTCCAAATTTCTTCATTTTTAATATACTAAGAGTATACTGGAGGTTAGTAGAAATCAACAGAAAGACCAAACCTAAACATGGAGAGCTAGAGCAGGGTTTGTACCGAAAGGTAAGATTTTGTTGATGTTGCAAGCTTGGAGTAAATTTCAGGACTGCAACGTTAGTATTGAAGGGCAAAACTTGTTCAGGAAGAAAGGTATCCCAACTGGGAAGAACTCACATTGTATGTGAACAATGTTGCCTGCGTTCTGAAAATGATGATAAATAGTCTGAGTAACCAGCAAGGGTGTGTCAGGTGACACCTCTGTCACTTCAAAAATTAAAGAAGTCCAGACAAGCATCTGTAGGGGATAGGGGGGATAGGCTGGTCACATTGCATTTGGCTTTAGAGCAAGGCAAGGAGCTAGACAGTCTCTTGCTGGTTCTTCAGTATTCATCCTAAAAAAAAATTACATAGCACCATTCTAAGGAGACAAATCACGTAAGCAGTCATGTAAGCTGATAAACCACAAACTTGTCTGCTGGGAATGCAACCCTGAAATGAAAAACTTTTATGTTTTGAATGTATTTTAATATTTTCATGTGTAAATTCAAATGAGGGGTGTTAACTTAGCTCTTTCGCAAAATAAGGGAGCTTTTTCCCATGGCTTGTGAGTAGGTTAATTGTGCAGCAAGTTTTAAATAACTTAGAAAATGTGTACTGACAAGATTGGACTGATGTTAGTTACTTAAAGGTGTTAGTTTTGCTATGTGAAACACTAACATAGACTTGGCTAGTGGTAAACACTGGAAATTTTGGATCTGAGTAAGTTACCTACGGTAGTGCCAAATGGCTAGAGCACTTTTTTAGAAATGAAAGCAGTTTTAAGTATGGGTACGTAAACAAGATGGTTATCCTTCCTGTTTACAGTTACTCTATTTGTGGGAAATAACGTTTCAATCCTGAGTAAGATGCTGCTTGCTCTAGCAGTTTGAGAGTGTTACATGGTTCAGGATACTCATTAGGCAGATCTAAATACTGTATTTGTATTTATCTTTACCCAGAATTTTTCCATCACTGGTATGGGAATGAACAGGTCAAATTAGAGGCTTTCATCCTTTTCTCATGGCAACAGGTACTCCTTTTCAAGATTACCTGAATTTTTGTCTTATTTTAAAACCAGAAAATCTGAGTTACCTCATGTTGTTTCCTTACGAATATCTTGAAGGCTAACAGGAGAGCTATGCTAATACAAAGGTCTTCTACTTATGGCTCTTAAGAGAGTCGTCAGTTTTATAAGTATTTGGCCTGGTCAGAGTTTCAGACTGTAGAGTTTTTTACAGGTTTATACCCGTTATGCCTGGGAAATAACTGAAGTAGCTCACAGTTACCACCCGGATGGAAACCTACAACAGCATGATCTCTAGTTTTGCATGCTGGGTTTCGGTATTTGTATATCATTACTGTGAAGCACAGATTTAGGATAAGGAAGGTGAGTTTCACTAGTATTTCAGATTCTAAAACTGACTTAACAGATATTTAGCAAATATTATAACAAAAAGAACATAGAAAAGCTGAAAAAGAGTTATTCCTTCAAAAATTGACTGTTGTTGGGTGTTGTGTTGGTGGCAGCACAGGTTCCTCATCTCCACGGCTTTCTCACAAGTTTCTCCTCTGAGCTGATCCCCACAATTTTGTAAACGTGTCCTTTTATACATCTTCTGATTATTATCTACCTATGAAGTAATGTTCATTTTTCTGTTGAGCTGCTTTATTTCGCCTAGTGTATTTCTCCAGTTTTGCATGGTAGCCTCCACCTGACTATTTCCATTATGTACTCTGAGTTCCTGTGCTTCTGTCGTTGGCCAGCATCCTACCCTGTATTAGGGCTGGTCCAGATGTCTTTAACAGTTTGTTAGTTTGTAGAAGTGTCTGCTGTTCAACAGCACTGCCACACCTCATAAAAATGTTTAAAACGCGCTTTCTTGTTGGAGCTTAGCTGCAGTCTTTATGAAATCTATTTCTGTACTCTTTCTCAATAAGACACAGCATGTGGCATTCAGTGATTGGCTTACAGTAAAGCTTTACTCTTTGTACAGTCACTTGGCATTCTGCTCATCTCAGTCAGTGCAGGACACCATCACGTTTCCATACCGGAAGGCATTCTTTAGTAAACCTTTTCACTGAACTGCTGAGTCAGAGGAATTTTTACAATCACAAGTAAGAAAAGAATCCATGTTTGCCCTTTATGCAGTCTAATGTCTAGGGAGTAATTCACAATTTCTTGTAAAAACAAGAAATTCATAGTATTTACTTCTGCTTCTCTCTACCACTGTCCACAAAAAAATGAGGTCACACAACTATCCTGCAATGTATGAAATAAATCATGTAAAAAGAATAGTTCTGCATTGACCTTTTCATTTATAATAACCTTCTTACAGTAATAGATACAGAGATGTTGGATAGAAATGTCACTTCTCTTCCTAGATTTGTCCTTTTAAATATGCACACTCAGTGTATCTTTTTGTATGTCGTCAGGAAAAAAAGAGTTTATGGCCTTTCCACCTCTATTTCTTCTGAGAGCAGGAATCAGGAGTTTGAACTAACTGACCTATTCAGCTCCAGAGCATTCATAGCACGGAGATTTCTGGCCTATTTATGTGGCTGTGTGGTGAAAGCTGATGTTGCCTGGCAGGGTAGTAGTAAAGTATTTGTGATGGAGATGTCAAACCAAGCTCATAATTCTGGGCTATTCCCAAAATGCAGAAGCAGTTTATTTTGGCTGAGTTTCTTAACTGGTATCCTGTTACCCAAGGAAAAGGCTCTGGAATTGATTAACTGCACACAAAGACTTGGTCTGTGTAGATTTTCGTTAGGAAAGAACCATTTGTCTTACATTTTTCTCCATTACTTGCCTTCACTTGCTGTGAACAACATATGCACACCCAGTTTTGCTGTAAAAATAAAAAATTCTATGTGCTTTTGTCACAGGTGTATTGCATTTAAAGTGATGCTTTTTCAACATCTGTTTCAAGTGCAATCTACTTCTCTGCTGTATCTATAATAATAAACCTTAAACGTACAAAGCTTAAAAAGCAGCTCTGTCAGGCTGAGCCATCCTTTTCAGTTGAGGCTGTGGATAGAGGGAGACAGCAGCTTGGTAAGAAGTTATAGTTCAGCATGAACAAAGCTAAATGAAAAACATCTTAGAATAAACAGTAAGTTTAGTTCGGAAAAGGAGCGAAACATTTCAGTAGGCTTAGAGTTAGGATGGGGCCATGGCAAAACCAAGATGTTACTGTTAGATAACTTCTCTTTCAGTTCCCTACCCCTGCCTTTTTTCAATTGCTGTATTATTTGCATATTTAGATTTGTCAGTGAAGCCTTTTGATGCTGAGCCATTAGCTGGTGCCATAGAATTGTTTCCTGTGAGGCTTGATTGCTGCTTGACTGTGAAATACTTGATCTCATTTGAACCAGAACTCCTAAACATAATGTTTGAAAATGAAACTTGTGACTTTGGTTTGTAAGATACTTGGGTTCCAGCTTTGACTTTTTGAAATACAGGCACTCTGCAATTTTTCAAAAACAATTTGCAGATGTAATAAGTTTTGAAATTATAACTTATTTTTATAGTATTTTTATTATGTTTTAAGCAGCCTTAAATTTTTGCACACTTGACATTTAATGTCACCATGTTAGGTCAGCACATTTTCATTACAGATTTTCCAGTGAAATAATTTGTCTTAATAAAACCAGAAGGCATATCATTTCTAAACTACAAAATACCCCACTGCTGGGATCTTGGAGAGCACAGAGATGTTATATGTACATCTCCATGAGTGAGCATGCCCTCTTCATCCTTTCTGGATGTTACTGTTCACTTCTTGCTCACACCTGGAGATTAATGCAGAGCCTGCTCTCAGAAGAATGTTCTTCTAAGTTGTTTGCTTGTGTCAAGTACTCTGGCATTCTGCTGAGGTAGTCTCTGTTCATAGTCTTGTTCGAGAATCTAGGCTCTGGCTTGATATGCTTCTGACATATCGATGGTATGTTTCTAATAATGTGGAAGCTCTAATGTTTTCTGGCTTGTAATACGGTGACTTGGGAGCAGGAAGAGTACAGGCAGGATAAATGCTGTGTGAATGCACAATTTTGGGGAGATAACAAAAGATGGACATTTCATCAGAGACTGACTCATTTTTCATATATTTGAAAGGGCATGGGAAGAAATTGGGATTGAAGTAGCGCAGCAGACCCTTACTTATTAGCCAAAAAGAGGAGAAAAGATCTTATCCAGCAAGGCTGCACAAGATTGCATTGCATTTTAGTTACTGACGGGAAGTGATTTTTCTTAAACCGAAATTGCAAACAAATGATGAAGACGGGCTTGAAGGTTACCCAAGTGTGAAGCCTGTTTGTGCAATGTGACTAATAAATATTCTGTAAATATTTATACCAGTTTAACGTAGTCTTAAACTCCAATATCCTGAAAGTAATTGTTTTTTTAAAAAGAATGTGAGTAAATTCGTTGAGTAAATTCTTTAACCACCCATAGTCTTGTCTCCCTTGTGGGTGCTAGATGTTGACTGTTCCCATATTATATGCATGCATGTGCCTATGGTTTGCACATGGTTTGGGGGGCATTTTGTGCCTGTGAGGTTTTTTTATTGTTACTTGTGGAAACCACAGTCACCTTGTTGTAGTTTTTATTTTGCATTATTGAGAAGCAGATCGGTTAATCGACAGACTGTAAATTTGTTTTAGGCTTTAGATGGCTTCCCCCACAAACCTTAAACAATTCTCTCTTGTTCTGTGGAGCTTCATTTCCAGCCATGTCCACTGTCCTCCTGAAATGCTGCTTAGTAGAAATGAGAAACAAAACATTCCAAAGTCACGGAACAACAGACTCCTACATTTTTTACTAACATCCTGATGTGTGAGAACTGGTTATTGCTTTTACACACATGCAGAAAATAAGCTGAGTTGGAAGGGACCAAGGGTCATTGAGTCCAGCTCCTGGCCCTGCACAGGATGCCGAGTCACACCATGTGCCTGAGTGTGTTGTCCAAAAGCTTCTTGAACTCTGTCAACTTTGGTGTTGTGACCACTTCCCTGGGAAGCCTGTTACAGTGCCCAAGCCTATTTTCCACTTCTCTAAAATGGATTCCTTTTGGAATTACAGAGCTTGTTTCTAAGAAAAATATTTTGACCCGTTTCAGTGTTTAACACTGAAAGTATCGATTTCTGCTTTTAGCTTTTTCATAGCTTTACTGCAAACAGTTTTCCATGCCCCAGTCCTCTGTTTTCAATTTCAGATATATGTAGGCTATTATGCCCTCCCAATGCCAAATTCTTCTCATGCTATTAATTATTGGTGTTCAGATATATATATATTTTTTTTATTTTACTGGCTAAATTCTGCATTCATATCCTTTATTACAGAAGTACTACTAATGTTTCCTTAGCTGAGAATCTCAGGAAATGGGGCTTATAACTCAATTACAGCAGTCTCTTTACAAAAGAAAAACAAAAACAAAACAAAAAAAGAAACCATAGCCGCACTATAAATATACTACAGTCTTGAACTGAAAATTTCAACTTCTTATAAATAAAATTAGTTTTCAGAAATGTAGAGAAAAATGCAACTGTAATTACGGTGCTTTAGGGTGCTTTCTGAGCTTTAGGAATAATAACCAGTGAAAGGCATCTCCTCTCTTCACCTGAATTTAGAAATTGTATAAAATTCTCCAGTTGTGTGGATTTTCCTTGGGAATGATGCTCAATAACAGCCTTCTAGTACAGTGTAGTCAAAATGAAAAGTTGTTAGCTACTGTTGACACATCACATAGTCCATTTATCTTTGGTACCTATTATCCCAAGTACCTAGGGAGCCTGAAATTGTCAAGAAAAATTGTGGTTTACTTTCACACATCCACACAAAGGTTTTTAGAGCTAGAATTGAAATTGGGTAAGCCTCAGCTTTACTCTCAGGCTTTTCAGACTTTTAGAAGCAAGACAGCACGTAAGTATGTTGTCATCAACAGAATTAAAGCATCTGCTGCTGATTGTATCATACCTGAATATGGACAGCTTTTTGAATGGGAGAGTAATAGATCGCATCTTTCAGATTTTAAGCAAAGTCACTAATGTCATCCAGCTAGATTATTCGCCCCAAGCTTTGATTTCAGCTTCTTCTGCTCACCACCCTGCTAATGACTGAGGTTTCTGAAGTAGCTCCCAGATTGATGGAAAGGCATCAAATCTGCTGATGGCCATGAGTGATTGATGGCAGTGCATCAAATCTGTTTGAGATATACAGATAAAGCCTGGCTGCAATGCCTCTGTTTTCTTCATAGAAGCTGATGCTTTAATCTAAGTTGCGACTGTTGTAATGAATCATGCAAGATCTTGGGACAGACAAAAGAAGTGCTGATATCCCTGCTGTTTGTCTTTCGCACTACATCAGTTTTGTCATAAAATGGAAGTTAGGATTGTTTTTTTCTTCATGAGACCAGATACAGAAGGTGCAAAACTAACCAGTCCTTTTATAGTGATAAAAGAGTAAATGGCTTTTATGTTACATCTCGTTAGAAGATAGATGCAGGATGCTTAGTGTTGCAAAAAATATACTTTCAGTAGTTTACTTTTTTTTCTTTTACGTATATATTTCATTGTACTTTCCTAGTTTTTAATTGACCACGTCTTATTTTAGGATGCTTCCCATTTGATATGTGTCAGCTTTCCTTTCAAGTTGAGTAATAATATTATCACAATGACACTTCACAATTTCAGCCAAGATGTTTCACTGGGAATGACTGGTTGGGTTTTGAACTGTATTGCTTGTTTGTTTGTTTGTTTAAAAAATTCTCTAAAATCTCTAAAACAATCCATTATGTTTGCCATCAAGCACAAATTAACGTTGAAAACTCCTGTTTTCCAGCAAACAGATAACATGTAGCTTTGTCAAAATGGCAGGCCACACTAAATTCAGTAGCTGACAGCTTTCACTTCTGGCTCTTAGTAGCATTTAACTGACAAATAAGACACTTAGATGATCCGAAAAATCCTGATGTCTGTACACTGTATGAAATCTACTTTCGGTGAGCTGCATGAACTTACATTGAACAGTCAATAATCTGACTTGTAAAGACTTTAAGATGCATTACAATGACTAAGCTTCAATTATTGTCCTGACTTTGCATTGGTTAAAGTTTTGATACACTTCCCTTAAACAGATTTCCCTACATAACTGGGGATGAAATTAACTCTTTGAATGTCCTTACTAGTTTTTAACAAAAAAAATCTGAGTGCTTTTCTTTTTGAATGGGAAAATGTTTTTGAAATCTACATTTCCTTTGAGCAAGGGACAGAGAGACAGACAAAGGTATAGATGGGTATATGCATATTTAGCAATGTCATAGCTGGCTTGCTTGGCTTCACTGATATTTTGCTCTTGCATTCCTCGTGTTTTCTTTAAATCCCTTCCAGAGATTGATATTGAGCGTTGTGTTCGCGAGTCTATCAACCTGTTCCGCTGGACTCCAAAGAGTGCCACCTACAGGCAATATGCGCAGCCTCCACGCCCAGCCCCTGAGAGCAACGGCGCAAGAAGCTCCATGTCCTGCTTCTCAGCAGACTACCAGGAAGCTCCTCGAAGTGACCTAGTAAGTAACCTGGGAACTGGAGGGGGGAGAATGGTTCAGATTGCGCGTTTCTCCTGTCTCTCCCAACTCCTGCTCCTTCAGTCCTGGTACCACGACAAACCAATGTCCACAAGTCACCTGCAGAACTACAAGCAGGCTTTATCGTAGGAGAAAGGCAATAAAAAGAACAGTTTGCCAGTGAGAAATAGGGAACTGGAAAGTGATGCAGACAGCTCTGGCTGCTTTTTCCATCTTGGCATGTCAGGTAAAGGATATGCCACAAGTTATTCTGAGAGTTCAGTAGGTGAGTTATGCCTGTGTTTATCTTGGCAAAGAGTAACTAGTAACTAATAGAATATCTACATTAAATGGATACTCAGTTTAGTAAAAAGATTTTTCGTCTCTCTCTCTAGTAGAATCTAATGGTTGTTGCTCTTGTCTGATGCACTATGTGAGGACTGGTGATTTAAAATTAATCCTTTCCTTTCTCTCAGCAGTATAAATCTAGTTAGTCTCTTAAAAAATAAATTGTATTTTGTTGGGTTTTTTTTCCTTCTACCTTCTCCTACAATCATTTCATTCATGAGCACATTCCAAGAATAGGGTAAGTATATATAGACCCACTATATCTATTTGGTGAATTGCATTAGGTTTTAGTCTTTCCGTTTGTTTTTCCTAACTACTAGGAAACTAAGAAGTGCTGTTGTCACTCAAGTGACTCTTTTCGTTTTAGTCCTTAAACTGGCGCTTGATATTCAATCATTTTCTTGTTTTTTATTTTAGTTTTTATTTTATTTCTATTGTAATTTCTGGAAGCCTTAGCTACAAATCCAGGACTGCAAGTGCAGACATGCAGGTGAAGAACAAAAGGAAACTTCAAAGATCTTACAGGATTTAAGAAACAGTAGATGGATGTAGAAAGGCAATGGGGAAGAAAAATGAAATTACAGGGGAATACTGGTTGTTGTCATCCAGGAACTGTAGCCAGCACAACTGCTGCTGTAGAGATATGTAGAGAGGCTTTCTGAAGGAGCCAAAGGCTGCACTTTCATAGAGTAATTCAGATAGGTCCTCCTAAAGTCATCTGGTACAACTTCCTGCAGAAAACACATCCGACACTGAATTCAGATAGGGTTGCTCACGACTTTGATCTGTCAGGTCAAGAAAACTTCCAAAGAAAGTATTCAGTCTCTCCTGGCAGTCTGGTCAGATGCCTGACAGTGCTAACAGTGAAAATTATTTTCTGTAAGTGCTAGCTTTTCTGGATGTTATGACAAAAGAGTAAAAAACCAAGTCTTCTGATTCCCAGGCATTTGCTTGTGCCTTTATGTGTACAAGCAAGAGTCAAAGCACTTGGTTGTAGCAAAGAAGGAGACGGGGAAAGCAGCACTGGTCTACTGAACTAATAGACAGCAAAAAGATTTGTATTTGTAACAGAGATAAAAGTCCTCATTTCAGATCAAGCAAGGTTCTTTGAGTATTCTTCTGTTTCCTGAGAAATATTTTGGATGTTTTTTTCCTGATAGTGATTTTATTTGCATACCAGAAGTTGTGTTTGTTTATAATGTCAGTAATTAGGCTCATCCATCCCACAATTTCCAAGAAACTAAGCAAATGTTTTTGGTATGTTAAAGACGAGAGAAATAAATACTGGAACTTCTATTGCCTTCTCTTTCGCTTCTAGTTCTGTCTACCTAACAGCAAAGACCTCTCCATTTATTGCAGTGCAGCTGAAGGTTTAACATCTTTTGAAGCACAAGTATATTGGATCTTTTGGTTACTGCTGTATTTCATTTTTTAGCTCATCATATGAAAGAGAGCTGTATAGATGCTGGGATCTATACAGAAATACGTGAGCAAAGAGGAAACTAATCTCATGGATGAAAGGAAGACTATTCATATCTTAAATTATAGTCTGCATATGTGTTGCTTTCTCTCATGTGCTGTATTTTAGTGTGTCAGATTCTGAGACAGATAGATACAAGTCAAGTATGTAATGATTCAGTCAGGAGCCATAGTTCAGACTTGGAAAGTCCCGTGTAACATGAGTCCATAATGAGCTACCTCTCATTTGTGACCCATTCTGCATTTTTGGATGTTTGTCTCCATAAAATGACACTTCTCAGGGATTAGAGCAATATTGATAAAAAAATAAATTGAAATTATTGGTGAAATATACTATTTACACACAAAGGTGGTGTGGTTTGTGTTTGTTTTGGGGGTATTTTTAACCTTAATCCTGGAAATATCTGTCTCTTTCTTCAGACGTGGCCTCTACTGGTGTTTGCTGCCATGGGGAAACTTTTTATCCACTTGGAAGCAGTGAAGTCTGCGTTCAATCTTTAGTACGCACAGTACCCTTTAATGGATTTTCTAAAACACCGTTGTGTCCTTGCTCTTCAGTTTAGCTCTTAAAAAAATAAATTTGCTGTTTCCTTACCTATTTAGTTGGTCATTCTTTGGACAAGTACTTTGTACTACATTTCTATCTCCAGTTTTATATTTGTGGGTCACCTCTGTATTTTAAAGTGGGTAGGGTATGAAACAATTCCTTTGTGAAAGAAGTTATGTGTTTGCTTCTGGAGGTAATTTATGACTTCTTGAAACATTAAATGTTTAGTGTTTTTAATTGTAAACACCAGCTGTCTCTTACCTCTGTAGTTGTGTTCTCTTTCTGCGCTGCTTCAGTTTGTTTCTTAAGTGCTTTTTATTGGCTACTCAAATATTTGTGTGTATCTGCATGTTACTGTGCTTTGGTTAATAATAACAGGAGAAGTATTTCCCCTCTGGGTGTGCATTTTTCTCCCTAAATCAGCAGTCAGTAGAAAAAAACTGCTTTGACTCTTTTTATCACTAGCATTGCTTAGTTTTTGTTTTTGTGACATCTATTTGCAACTTCACAAATAGGCTTGGGTGCTCTCCTTTTTCCTCCTGGACACGTGTGTTGCTTAATCTTTTACTCTTTCAGCCAGTAAACATATTTCTACTGAGATAAAATCTCAAGGAGGAAGTAGTTTCAGAGAGAATGAATGTGCATCTTAAGTGGGTTTGCATGTTTATTTTGAGAAAGATAAAACGTCAAAAATAATAACAATGGAAGAAAACCTTTAAATTCGCTACTAAATTTACACTACAATCTCCTCAGTTTTGTGTCTGTAACTTTTCTTTACCAGTACATGGATGATTTTTTTTGTTCTCGCTCTTCCTGAAACTTACTTTCATACCCTGGAAACTCCCAAAGTATTTTTCCTGAATGTCCAGGAGTCACAGAGACAAATAGCACTGTAATATAAAAATTGTCTGCTGTATCTGTGTCTCCATTATTATAGATATGGTAGACATACACTCTCTCCAGCTACTTCCATAATTCTAAATAAAAAGGAGAAAATGTTGCGGCTTCTCTATCAATATCTGCTCATGTGTGAACTCACAGAAATGCAGAGACTGATACAATTGCAGCTTTACCTTGTTCTTCTACTCACAGTTCTCTTCTCAAGGGTGAGAGATGTTGAGGAATGAAAGCATTCGGCTGGAGAAATGTTTACCAGATGATTATTGATCCTTGCACTGATTTAAATGCCAACAATCCAGTTCAGCTTTTAGTTTTTGATGAAGCAGTAGAAATACCTAAGCAGCAACATGACTTAATGGCTTGAACAACACAAATATGAAAAACATTTTTATCATAAATAGTGTGAGCAAAGTTTCCCAATGATAACTTTCCTCTGCCAATAATTAAGGTTGGCTTGTGTGATAGACTTCCTACAGATAGGAATTCAGATCTGTTTGTCATACAGCAGCACTCACTTGCTTCTGAGTTCCTGTGTGCACCTAGGAAGTATTTGTCCATATAAAATATATTGGCTAGGTTTATATTAAACCATTAAATAACTGATGTGTAAATCCATTTATTCTTCAAAAAGAAGCATGGTCAGTAGTGTATACCAACACTTCTGTTTCAATGTACAAGCTAAGAGATGTCTGTGTGATGTTCATGCTGTTCATAATGGCTGTTACTTATACTCTGCCTAAAGGGTCTTCTGACTGCCTTGACCCGTTTCAGGTTTCTTTTGTCTTCTGTTTTTGTATGGAACTTGGTTTTGTTTTCCTCTTCCATTGTTCTTACACTCAACAGAAAGCTGTTAGTCGAATTTGTCTTTAGTTCAAATTGTGCAAAGCATTAACTGATCGGGATCTCAGTTAGTGCTTCTAATTTATTTTACATTTGCCTTTGATGCTTCTGTTTTTCTGGTTGTAGCTGCCAACAGCTTGAGTGAGAAGTTGGGGTTATTGGTCATTTTTTAGATGAGTTGGTTAAAATGCACTTTTTATGTCACTCTGTTGTGAGTGAATAAACAAGTCCCTGTTTAATTAGGCATGTCATAAGCCCATCACATTCTGGCAAATATTTTAGGAATTGTTGCAAACTTGAAAACTTTCTGTTTATTGGTTAGCTTTTTAAAATTCTTTTGATACTTATAAGCCAGGCAGCCAGCTACCAGGAAGTGGGGAGTGTAGGGAAACCTCTGCTTCCAGTACTTTGGTTCTGCAGACTAAATTATCTGAAGGAAGCCTTATTTAGCACCTTCTTAGGACTTTTTCTGGTAGAAGATGAGGCATTAAATCAATTGCCAGAGTGGATGAAATACAAAGTATAAGGCTCAGGAAGTAACTGATGTTAAATGTTAGTCTCTAATGAATGCTGTGGGTGGTTTTTTTTAAGTTGTAATACAAATTGCAATTATTTAATTGAATGTAAACTCATTGAAACAAATGTACTGCTTAGTTGAGACAGAATTAAAGGAGTATGTTTGTAATGATCTAAATATTATTTATATGAGACTGTAATAGTTTATGAGACACTGTAGATCATATTTAAGGATTGTAAGCTTGTTTTGCACAGACTTGGTTTTCACGTCTCCCTAGGATGTGTTTATCTGGTTTGAATGTAAATGGGGCAGTTGGAGCAGCCAGAGCACTCTCTGCTGCAGCCTTAGGCTCAGGTTCTGGATTCACTGATTGTCCACTAGTCCTTCCTCACAAGCATTTGCAATTACACCCACTTTGAAGTTGAAAGCTGGGTATATTTAACCTTTTAGACCTTCCACAATTGGGATTCCATGACTGATTAACAAATGTGCAGAGGTGGAAAGGGTAATTGTACCAGTAAAATTAATTATTTTTTTAAAACCTAGCCAGTTCTTTCTCTCTGCATCTTGTAGTAATGTTCTTTTTAATTGTTTTTCCCAATTTGAAAATTGTTTTAAAATCAGATTCTAGGTTTGATAGCCTTTGATCAATTAAATTTTAGGAGTTTCTTTTTCTTCCTCTTAGGTTTTTTTCAGTTTTTTCATACTATTAGATAAAAGAAATTGACTTTAAAAATCATAAGTAATAGCCACTGTGTGGGACTATAAGGAATATGGCAGCTATCTTCACCACTCTTGGATGTGTGGAACTTATTGATGAATGAGCTGTTTACAAGACAAAGGTTGGGTCCACAATACAGTAGTTAACAGAGCAGAACAGTGCATTCGAGTTTGCTGCAGCTATTAAATAGTTTGGATTTAAGGCAACTCCGTTTTTCCTTTCTATGTCCAATCTTAGCCCCCATGGAGTGTATCTTGTGAGAAGCCATTGTCTGAAATGCCTGTGGTAGCACTGGTAGCATGGTCTGATGTCAGTCCTTGCCAAAGAAAATTATCAAAAAATTAAAATGAAAAATGGTGGCCCATCCAATGCATGGAAAATATTAGTAAAAAATTACACACTTCCATGTTTTAGTAATTTTTCAGGCTCTAATGGTCCTGATCTGTGATCTGGCTGGCTGACTGAAGACACAATTGTTATTTTGTTTTCATGTATTTTATGACTGTTTCATTTTATCTTTGAGAGGGTGGTCTATAGTGGAAATAAGTCTTTTTGGTAACCAAGGCCAAACTAAAGTTTCCTGAGTGACAATTTTATTTCATACCTTGTTAAATAATCCATATTTTATAAAAAAAAATAGTAGTCTGCATCTGAAAAAGGGAAAATGGAAGAGCAGTGCAGTATTTATATGAATTTACTTTAAAAGAGAAGGAACAGTAAAAATAACCCACTGAGTGTGTTAAAATACACTTTAGGACCAGCACGGATTTAAATAGCTTAATGCTTCATTCAGCTTCTGATAAGCATCATTAGATGCTGCTGAGAGGAATTATCCACTTGGTGTTACATTTTTTGTATGTGCTTGTAGCATTAGAAGTAATGGAGTTTGAGAGTGTATTAGGTTGTCACGACCTGGTTTTGGGTAGCAGGGGGGCCACAGAGGTGGCTCCTGTGAGAAGCTGCTGGAAGCTTCCCACCATGTCTGGCAGAGCCGATGGCTGATGGCTCTGAAGATGGACACGCTGCTGGCCAGAGCTGGGCCAGTGAGAGAGGCTGGTAACACCTCTGTGGTGACATATTGAGAATTATCATCAAAACAAAGTCACGGGTTTTTTGCTTCTGGTCAGAGAAGAGGAGGAGGTGAGAATATGTGAGGGAGCAACATGGTGGGACCAAGGTCAGTGGAGAAGGAGGGGGAGGAGGTGCTCCAGGCGCCGGAGCCGAGATTCCTCTGCAGGCCGTGGTGCAGACCATGGTGAAGCAGCTGTGCCCCTGCAGCCCATGGGGATCCACGGGGAATGCAGAGATCCACCCACAGCCCGTGCGG
>VXBT01013573.1:543158-644628 GCA_013400235.1 Oriolus oriolus
TGGGAGGGACCCCACGGCCTCAGAGTGAAGGACTCTTCTCTTGGAGCAGTGGAAGCAAATCTTGGTGATGGACTGACCAAAACCCCCTGCCCTGCCTCCCAGCGCTGTTGGTGGGAAGGAGGGAGGGCCTGGGGGGCAGAAGGTGTTTTAAGGGCTTGATTTACTTCTCATTACCCTCCTCTGATTCTGTTAGTAGTAAATTTCACTTAGCAATCAAGGTTGAGCCTGTTTTGCCCTTGAAATATTTTCTCCTGCTCTCTTTATCTCACTCATGAAGCCTCCGTTAACCCTTTTTCCTCTTTTCCTTCTTTTTGCCCAGCTGTGGTAGGGGAGGGTGAGCAAGTGACTCTCGTGGGTGCCTGGCGTTGGGCCAGTGTCCAACCACGACAGGGAGACATTTTTTAAGTTTTGGAGGAGAAGTAAACTCAAGGATCTTAGTGATTTGTCTCACATGCAAACATGCTCAGGTGCACAGCTATAGCTACCTACCAGTCACAGTAATGCAGTATAATTCCAGCTTGCAGCAACTCCTGTGTGTGCCATATACTGCTGCTGTGAAAGTTAGGTCTGAGAGCACAGTGCTGTGTAACTGTGTTAAGAGTTTCCATGACGTGGGGGGGGGGTGTGTTATGTCAGCCTGAGGTGCCTTTTCCCTCTACTCCTTAGTCTTCTGTCCTACCCTATTCTTTCTCTCAACTACATCTCTGTAGGAGCCTGCCTTAGGCTAGTCTTGAATTTAGGATTCCTCACATTCCTTTCTTAGTGCACCTCAGGCCGGGCTGGGTGCTGTAAGTTTTCTCAATTGAGTCAGGATGCAGTGTCATTATGGTCTAACTGTATTAGGAAGTGCAGTTGGAGGATATAAAAGACTTTCTGGATGCAGCTCTCTTGCCTGATGCTGTCCCTGTCTTCTTGCAGTTCATAGCCTCATACGAATTATCTGGTGGTCTGTGTCATTGTGTCAACACCATCTTAATCTATTAGTAAGTGTTAACAGCTATGTATATATATTTTCTCATCTGACATTATTAGGAGTGGAAAACCTGATTATCAAATGTGTGTGACGGCATAACTAGACAAAAGAATCCATACTGGCTGCAAAGTTGAGCCTGCACCAAAATTTAGTCATGAAGCCCATCCTGCAAATGTGAATGAATACATTTTAGGCTGATGGGAATAAATGTTGGTGCTGATTTTCATACAGCTTAACAAAGCATGGGCCCGGGTCTCTAAAATGGGTGGAATGGTGCAGAAATCCAAGGAGATTTATGTGAAAAGCACGTACAGCTTACAGGGTAACTGTCTGGCTGACCATATTCTCAAACTTCTTGTCAGTTACTTGAATTCAGCACTCATCTTAATAGTCACCAGTTAAGGGAGAGCTTGAACAGTATGTTTTGACAGGCTTCACAGTGGTAAATGACTGAAAATGTCCTAGAGCTGCCATTGTCAATGCCAGTTCAGAAAACAGGAATGTGAATAAATAGCAACTACAGATGAAAAAAGGTAGATTGTCTAAATCCAAGGTCTCTGACCATAAATGATCACATTATGAAGAAAATTCCTCTAACAGTTGCAGTTTGCATTAAGATGTGATATTAAATTCTAGTTGGTTTTGTTTTTAAAGAGGGCAGGGGAGTCTCTGACTGTTTCCTAAAGATTCTGTAATAATTTTTCTCAAATCAAAGGAATGCAGTTTCTTGTCAAGGACAGAGCATCTATCAAGAGGGGAAAAAAGAGACACTGATGGAAAGCATTCAAAGCTGGCAAGACATTCTTGCTTCTGCTTTTACTTCAAGTTTTATTGCACATTAAGGTATCACGTGAGTATTTTAAGGTGTGACTGGATTATGTTTCAGCTTTGTGTTGTGAAGTGGTTCCATGCAGTGGTGAGCATGTCACCATTTTTGTCACATCAGGGACAATAACTGAGAGTTTGCAGCATGTCTGCCCTGCTGCATGCAGGGGAATATCTTGACTTTCAGCCCTGCTGACTCAGTTTATTCACTCAATTATGTTATTCCATTGACAGAGGTTTCCTTAATAATGAGCTGGATGGGCAAGCAGAGCTCCCTTCCGTTTTTTGTAGACTGCCTACAAAGTTGTGTGCAGGCATTTAGAGGATGTTTATGATTGACAGTTGGCTGGAAGTTGCTGTTTGCACTTTCCAAGGTGTGAGTTCTGGAGCAGGGAGCTTTGTGGCAGAGCCAGGATGGTGGAGGGGGTGGAAGAGTACAGCTTGCAAAACGAAATGGAGCAAACTTAAATAGGAAGTAGAGGGAGACAGAGCATAGAGAAGGTAGACACCCATGTCTTGACTAGGAAATATGAGAAGCAGAATATGATGGCTACAGAGGACTGGATCTGAAGTGTAACAATCAGTTTGCTAGAGAGGTTGTGTAGAGAGCACTGGGTCTCAAGTGTTGGAAAATTGTAGAAAAGAGTTCCTAAAATTTGGAATTTTGGCTGTTCCTCCTTTATAAACAGTTGCAATTGAACATCAAAAAACACTGAAGCCTTTTCGTATGACCCTTTGCTAGTAATTGTCATAAAAAAAGGTGGGGAAGGGGACTGGAGGGCTTAAACCATTATCTTATAAGCTTTTTAGAAAATGTTTTTGTAGTCTTATTTCTATGTATGTGCATACACTGATTTCAGAAATATGTTCAAAAAATATGGAATGACATCTTTCAGGAAACATGTTTCTTCATGAAGGACCTTGATATTTTGAGTAGAGTATTCTACTTGAACTCCAGATTTAAATTATACTGACTGAAGTATAATTAAATTAAAGTGTAAACTGATACTTTTAATTATACAGGCTGAAGTTCCTAATATATTAAGTAAGCTGCACTAAGACAAAGGCTTTTTTGCCAGCTTCTTAATTTATCCGGATTCAATTGGTATCTACTCGGATAAAGCTATCCTTTCCATGGATAGAAAGTTCCTTTATAACTTCTGTGTTTATCAGATGGGACTGTTAAATTCAGGTTCAGCAGAGCTAAAGATACTTGGCTATTTTCTCAAAAAAATATGTCTATATCTTCATTTAATAGCCATGATGAAATGCCTGTAAGAGATTGCAGGCTAATGGGAAAAGAGATAGGAGCTGTGATTGTACCAGCCTCGTGTTCTGGAGTGCTTTAATCTTTCTGAAACTTGACTTCCAAATTGAGAATGGTTAAGCAGCTTTAATTCCTAATATTTAAAAAAAAATTAAATTCTTAATGCCTATTTCTTCTTATTAAGAGCAAAAAATGCATATGGATTAGCAATTCTCAGGCCTATTTGAAAATTAATGGGATGAGAAGAATAAGTACTTTGAAAGTAAAGAATGTAGGCTGTTGTCAGAGAAAGTTCTGGGTGACAAGGAGACTCAGACTTCAGCTTAAGTACTCTTTCTGCTATTGCCATCCTGCTGATTAAGCAGCCTTCCCTGACAAACAGTTTCTTATAGCTGAATAGTCTAAAGTGAGATTCATGCTTGTAGTTAGAATATGCTAAAATAAGTTTCTCTTCGCAGGAAAACAGATAAAGCAACTTAAGTAGTAAGCTTAGTATCTTAGCACGTGTAGACCTGTGTGTACATGGATGTGTGAAAATGTGAGTGTCTTTCTGATAATTTTTATGTTTCCTAAGTAATGACAGCAAGTATATGAGTATGCTCTGTATATGAGCAGTACTCAATTTCACTATTGTTGTCAATATACAATTTCTTACACAGTCTCTAAAACACAAGTTTTTTAACTGGACTTTTGACTACCTTCTGGCACTGTGCTTTAAGTAGAGCTTTCGCCTTTTTTAAGGAAGAGTGGGGTTTTTTTTAGAAAGTATGTACCATGTCTGCCTTGGAAAAGCGTAAATAGATCAGAGCAGGAAGATAACTGAAAGGAAGAAACAAGCATTTTATATATGTGATAAACTTTTAAGGTTTTTTTTAAGCTTCTCACGGTGGTTATCCTGTCTTTTTTTTTTTTTTTAATTTATCCTGTTTGTACTCCCTATAGAGTATTACTAGGATGGAAATTTTGGGTTGTGAGATAGTCATTATGCTCCCTTCATTGTTTAAAACAAAAAAGATTACAGATGATAAATTCAACAAGATATTGTAAGTAGCTGTCCTGAGATGTGCCTACCTGCAACGTAATGCAGCTGAAATCAAAATCTCATTTGCATACTACAGCCTGTTTGCAATTTGTTGCATATTTGTAAATAATTACTAAGAGACTGGCAGTGCCATAAGCTTTTTCTGAGTGCAGCTAAACTCACTTAAAGGATTTGGTTTAAAGTGGACCCTCTTCCTTCCTTCACTTACTTTTCCTTCTGGTTCTTCACAGCTGGAAAGCAATGCCCACAATGACATAGTAAGGCCTAAACAGAGAATTGAAGCAAGTAGTCCTGGAAAATGTGAAGTCCTTGTCTAAAATGTCAGCCTGTATCTTGTACATTTTCTCTTATTTGTCCATGCTGAGGCAAAGGGAGTAGGCACTGAGGTGATAGACAGCAACTGGAACACTGTTGTGTAGAGGAATAGGAAATGTGGTAAGGGTTCAGGAGAATCTGCAAGATTTCTGTGTTAAGTGGCTGTGACGGCCTGAAGAGCTGGTTAAACTCAAGTCCAGTTTCTGCATTAGTATCTTGCAGTTTCCAAGTATCTGTAGCAGGATGGTGGTTATGAAGAGGAGGTGTGAGGACAGGGTAGAAGAATTGACAGCTTGATGTTAGCCGTGTTTAGCTTTTGCTGACTGACAGTTGATTAGAAAATTCCTGTGAGAAAATGCCTGGCATGAAATACAGTTGTTACCAAATACAGTAGATACAGTAATTTTTTAATGTAATTAACAAAGATTATCTTATAAGTGCTTGCATATATTTCACTTTGCAATTTGAAGGAAATAAATTAGTCTGATAAAATAGCTGTTAGAGAAAGAATTGATTGAGCAATTCTGTTTCCAGCAAGGCTGTTGAGAAGCTTCAGTTTTGTTCAAAACTTATATAGAGATGTTGTATCACTAAATCTACCGTTAAGGCAGCTCTGGACATAGTAGGTCAAAGCAAAGATGGTTGTAAAATTCACAGCTGAATGTGTTTCTCCTTATTTTCAACCCAGTTGAAAGGAAAAAATGCTTGTCCTGGTTATTAAAACCTCTTAGCAGGACAGATAGTGTGTACCTGTAAAACACTTTGTATGGCTTTATACTTTTAGATAAAGAGCAAATGTTTTTATATCAGATTAGGTGAATTTTGGTTGGTTTGTTTTCTGCTGTAGACTTCATGCTTCCTTCTTAAGGTTTCATTCTTTCCTGAGGCATTCATCCCATCAACTGAATGGGACAACTGAATAGACAAGCGTTGTATAAATAAAAGCAGGAAGTGGTTTTGTAATTAGAGTCCAACGTAATGTAAATGTTTCTCCAGAAGACTTAAATCGGGTCATCTCAGCCAGGTTCACTGACTTTGCTCCCCGAGTGTTTATTGTTACCTGTAATCCTGTGAACCTGCTTCCAGGACTGAACTCTTTGCAGCAGACTTGCTTCCCTTCCCTCCTTGGTGTTGCTCCTCAAACATGCTCCTGAGGCAGAAGCTGTTGTCTGAGGAGAGTGTGGCAATGTCTGCCAGGTTGTCATCAGGCAAATTAAGCTGTGTCAGCCAAGTGTGTATTTATGTAATCAGTATTTTTTCTACATTACTGCCTTTTTTGGGTCTTGCAGATGTGTCTGCTGTGATTTCCCTAGACATGGGACTGCTGAATTAGTTTGGCAAGTCTGAAGTTTGTGAGAAGAGTTTGACTTTTTTCTTCCTCCTCCCCTTTAATGCAATTCATTTCTTTGGATGACTCCTGGGAAAATTAAGCTATTCAGCTGGGAGTTGGCTGTGCCCTGTCATGCTGGTTTTTTTATGGAAACAGGTCTCCTTTGAGTATTGACTATTCTGCTGAAACAAATAATACATTATCCATAAATAATGCATTTTTCTGATTATGAAGTGTCTTGACTCTATTTTTCTGAACTTGGAAGGAAATGATGTGTAGAGACTAGCAATTTGTAAGTTCTTTTGTTTTGAATATTATTATATACAATGAAAAAGGCAGTTCAGTGAGGTACTATTCCCTGAAGTAGAAGTACTGATTTTGTTTGCAATTTTGAGGGCTTTTGGATAACTTGCTTTACAGCAGAGGTATTTCTAAGTGCTGAACTGTCTTAAGAAGCCTTTTCTGGGACATAACTCCAAAAAAAAAATGTGTATGTCTCTCTGTTTTGTCTAGCATATTCCCTAAATTTGGAATAGTCCTCAGATTAAATGAGGAACTAGTATGTTTAAAAACCAAAACAAAAGCTAGGGCTAACAGGAGTCAGTTGAACTAATACCAATTAGTAATGCCTCCATTTTCTTCAGAGTGCTACTCCTGTTCTCTTGAATCATTGGGCCATAAGCAAATAATGTATTGGTGTGATTACTGCAATCTAAAACAAGATAACAGAACTGGAGTATTTTTTAGAAGCAGAAAAATTGTTACTTTAATACTCTTTAAGAATGTGGAGTGTAGAAATTCTAGTACTTGTGAATATTTCTGAGATAATTCACGATGAATGTTCTCTTAAGAAAAATAATTTCAGGTATTACTGTGCTAGTTGCTTGAGTACTACCAGGGATGTGGTGTGTGTTGTCTCATAATGTGTTGCATTCCCCAAAATGTATTTTTTAATTTAATATCTATTCATATATCTATAAATTTTCCCATCCCACAAAACCAAGGATAAATTTTCTGGATTAGAAAACAGAAATATTGTATTTCTATATATAATATAAATCTTATATTTCTGGTGTCCCGGTTTGTGCCCAGTCTTTGGGCTGGGGTAATAACTGGTGTTTAGATTGCTCTGTATCTTTCAGAGACATTCCTGCAGTTTCTATGGCAAGTTGCCAGTTGCCATATTTTCTGCTCCAATCAAGAGGCCTTTCAGTTTCTCTTTCCAGAGAGTGTTTTCTTGCCAATTTACTTAATTTCTGATGCTTAGAAATGTCCTGTGGATGTTGTGAGCCCTTCAGCCACAGTGAATAGTTCATTAACAAATCACAAACTGAAATCATTTGCTCAGATTGTCAAACAATTTTTCTATTTTAACAACTTCTAACAGAAGATAGAGCTATAGTTGTCAGGCATTTGGCCCTGCTCTGGAGCTCTTCTGTATGGATAGTTTAAGTCTGACTAGTTCAGAGTTACAAGAAAAAGATGTGTTTCTGTCTAACTAGGTCATTTACAATTTGAGTTTGTCAAATAAATATAAGTTAAAAAAACCTCCACGTCTCTAGTTCTTTCACCTCTAATATTATTTTTTTTCTTTTAAAGTCTAGGGACTCCATCCAGTTGGATGACTTGAAGGCAGAGGTGTCACCACGAATTTCAGCAGAAGATCTGATTGACTTGTGTGAGTTGACAGGACCTAGTCATTCCAAAACACCTGTAAAGAAAACAAAGCCTAGCAAGCCAAAGCTGCTGGTGGTGGACATCCGTAACAGCGAAGAGTATCCTTCAAATCTGAGTGCCAGCCTTGTGTCAATTACTTCCTCATTATGTGCAGACTGATACGTTGGAATGGCGCATAACGGAAAGAGAGGGATATGGTAGAGGTGGAGTGGAAGAACTGAAGGCCAGAGGGGTTTGGCATGGAGAGGGCTGGTTTGCAGAGAAGATGACAATTGCATTTTTTTCTTTGCCTTCCCATATTAAGTTGTGGGTGTAGTGAAATCACTTTGTACCAGTAGCACAAGTGCTTTAATGCTACGTTTTTCTTTATAGCAGGTGTTATCAGTAGACCTTCCCCATTTAATATGACCAATATTTTGGAAAGGTGTGCGACTCTCTAGTTAAATGGAAGGGAGAGAGAGGAGAGTTGATAGCTCATGTGCTTTGCCAGTCCCTCGGTGGAAAATTGATTCCTATTGAGTGTCTTCTAGTGATGTCAGGTGATGCAACCATGTGGCCACCCTAACTTAAGTCCTCTAGTAGCTGATAATCAGAAAAGACTTAAAGATGTTTTGGAGCTATATTTTTACCAGGGTCACTACCCTGTCTACACCTTACTCATGTGTTCCTTTTCAAGTACACAGTTCTTCGCGTGTGAAGTATTTTTTTATTTGTTTGGGCCTTTTTTTTTTCTGAAGTAGTGTAGTTACAGGGCTGGGATTGTTTGCATTTTGGAAGGGGTAGTCCTCCAGGAGCACACATCTTGGTCAAAATCCATTTAAAAGTGGAAGTAACAACAACACATTATTAGAGGTAACTCTAAACTTTGCACCAAGTATTTGGGAATATACTTGTTATTGGTTTGTATCACTTTTGTTAAGCATTGCTCATTTCATAATAGCAAAACTGATGTCGATTGTTTGGGGGTTTTTTTGTAGTCTACTCTTAGCTTGCTGCGTCACAAGTGATAATTCCTAGTGGGCTAACAATACTCAATAGAAAAATAACAGAAGATTCAGAGTTTAGCCTGGAGAAAAGGAGATTCAAGTAGTGATGTTGTCACTCTCTACACTACCATGGTGGTGGCTGGGTTAATGGTTGGACTTGGTGATCTTAGGGTCTTTTCTGACCATAGAAAAATGCATGATTCTATGAGTTTTAATCCACCTTTTTCTTTGAGAAAGGGAAATCATTCCTTTTTATCAGTGTCTGGCTTGTTCTTAAAGGTCTCCAGTGATGGGGATTCAACAGGCTCCTGACAGTTTTACCATGAGAAGAGATCTTCCGGTGCCTAACAAATGCACCATGAGGACATTTCCCATATTGTATGGGTATTAGAAGAGTGCAGTTTCTTGACAATGAAGTGAATGATGGATCAATGCCAGTATTTGGGCTAAAATACGTAGTAAAAATTTAAATAATGTTTAAACCTCATTTTTTTTACCTGGTTTGTTAAAATGCCGCTTTAAAAGTAATTATATATGTAGAGAAGCACCTCCACTGACATTTTTTTCTATTAATTTTTTACCAATGTTTATGACAAAGTATGGTGATGTAGAAAAGTAAATATTCTTTCTACTATGTGAAGGTAAATTTATTCTTTACATAGTAAATGGAATTCTGTAATATTTTAAATTTAAACTGTTATTTTCAAGAAATTATTATGTTATTGTATGCCAAGCTTGAACCCTTTATGTGATCTGCTGTGTAGATAGAATGGTCAAAGGAATACAAAAAAGGTGATTTTTCTTTTGCTTGCTTGTATTATTTTCATGCATCAGTTAAGGATTCTAATTAAGTAGATATTCATGTGTCTGAGTAGTTTGACTCCTTATTTTCTGGTCTCCAGTGGTTTTTCTACTCTTGGATCTAGATTATTGAAAATGAGGTCCTTATTATTCAGATAACAGTAAAAACAAAGGTTATTTTTTTGAGCTATAATTTCTTCATCAAGAGAGAATGCTTTTAGACTTCAGTTTAAAAGAGAAGTCTCTGGAAGTAAAAGCTATGAAAGGTTATTGTTACTGCATAGAAAGCTTTGATACTACTGAGTTAAATTATGTTTCTATTTCTACGTGCATCATTGTCTTAATAAAGTTAATTCCTAGAAACCACCAAGTAGAAAGCCGGAGTAAAACAAGTAATATAAAATGCCTAGACTACAATCAGTGCACTGAAAGGCTATTATCTGTGTAGGGTAATGGATTTATTTATAAATTCATTAATCATCCTGTAATCAGGATGAAAGGCAAGGTGTTTGCTTTAATATTTCTATAGCTTTTCTACTACCTTGATAATAGGTTGTACTCTACTGTTATATTGATCCTATTCTACTCTAGCAGACTAGATTCAAAATTTCAATTATTTCAATATCATTTGACTTCTGTGAATTAAGTGGGTTTATGAGGCTGTTTCTCATAGTATGAATTTCTTAATCAGACTTTCTATTTCTGTTTCTTGAATGAGGAGCCATCCTGGAGAGAGGAAATGTCCATTAGCTTGAATAGTGCACTTTAGTCACTTCTAATGATGTTTTGGTATGTTTGGAGTTCATGGCAGACTAAAATCCTGCCCTTTAAATAATGGGTGAACTGAAATCCTAACATCGATCTGGTATTAAGAGGTAGGAAGTGTAATTGAAAAGGCAGCCTGGTAGGTAGTAAAATTGCCCTCAAGTTTATTGGTTTGTATGTCAGTTGCAGAAGAAAATATCTGGTATGTGGAAAGCTGTTAAACTGCCAGCAGCTGTGAATATACGTGGGAAACCATTAGAGTACCACGTTCAGTGTCCTGTTCATTCTCGCAGTAAGGAAACAGGCTTTGTTTTTGTCACAAAATTTCAACCAGCTAGGATAGGATCAGACTGTCTGTATGTTTCTGTGGTGTGTGTTTTAAAATGTGACAGACCACTGTGAGGTGTTTCAAAAATACGGTCATTTTGTGTATTTTGGTTTTAGTCTTTTTCATCACATGTGCCTGTCATGCTAAACTTCACTTTCACTTTGTTTTCTAAGTGCTTTGAGAAAAGCATGAGAGGACTTCCAACAAGTATCAAACATGCTTCATATTTCATAATAGGACCCACATGAAAGCTGAGGGATTGTTTTGTAATGAATCTCACGTTGCAAGGCCAAGAACTACCGGCCCTCTTTCCCAGTAGGCAGCTTTGTAACACAAGGCTTTCTAATGAAAAGCTATTATACACAAAGCACTGTTTCAGTTGGCCAGCAATTCTTCTAAGGCTTATTTCATTAAACACGTTAGCAGATATATTGGCAGCCTTCCATTCATGTTTTGAAAGTTATAGCTGCATCCTTATGGTGTCTCAGTCTGTAGCACAAAATGTTGGCCTTTTTGTTAATTGTCTTAGAAATTAGAACTTTTTAAAGACTAGATCATGTTTCTCTGAGCAGCTAAGTGTACTCAGTATTTTAAGTAACTAAATTTGTCCAAAGTTATGTTCTGTCTGAATGATGATCATTTCAGAACCTGATCAATAGCAGTGGGAGTTATGTGGTTATAAATGGGATTGGGGAAAAGGGATTGGCAAAGATGAGTGAAGGAGGGATATGATTTTCCCATTCAAAATAGAAATAAACTGACAGCATTAATGAATGATACATGATCATCTTTTATTCTTTCAAATGTTTTTATATAGCCATGTTTTTCCCACACTGTAACAATGATGATCACAAAACTAAAATTGTTATTTAAATAATGAGAAATAAATGCTAATATTAAGCTAAGTCAGTTAAATCTTACCTCCGTTTAAGGCAGCTCCTTTATTTAATAGGATTCTGGGATTTAATTATAAGTTTAACTAGCTTTCTGCAAGTACAGGAATAGAGTGACTAATCTCAATATTTGACATTGTGTATATTTTTGCAGAACTTTGCTGTTTCCCATCTCTTCAAAGCTGTTTTTGCTTATAACTAGGGAAGGGGAATATTCCAGGCATGTGCGTACAGTCTATGAAAGTAGTTCAGAGTTTTGTCAAGGTCATGGTGGATTTTCAAATTCATAAAAAGCTAGGTAGTAGTAGTCCAACTTAATTTTTATTTAAGAGACTTTCACATTCAATATTTGTTTATAAAATCTCATTGAGTGATCATCCTCTGAAACTGAAGGACAGCTAACTGTGATGTCTCAGAGTTGTTTGCTTTTCAAGACCCATTACACACTCACTGTTAGTGGAACTCAGATAATATACATGGTGCTCATTGTCTGGGAATCTGAGGTCATATACATTAGAATTTCAATTTGGATCAAAATTGTAGAGGACATGTGGGGGTTGACAGGAAGTTTGAGGACATTTCCCGATAATCCCTGTTTAGTTTTGGTTCTCATTTTAAGTACTTCATTCCTAATGCATAAAATGCCTCTAAAAGAGGTGCTCCAGCTGCTTATTGGTATTTGGCTCCTATTAGCAGACTAGAGTTGAAGTGAAATCCACAAAATTAGGTATCCTGGGGATATTGGCTCTTTAGCACTACGTGTTTAATTTAGCAGATCATTTTCTGTAGTGCTGTGCTGTGTCCTTCTTGAACCAAAAGGCTCTTAATTCTGTCCTTTCTTTCATATGTAGTGTCAGAAGGTTTTTCTCCGTTTGAGTAAACAGTAAATGAGGTTTGTCAAAATATTCTGTCGCAAAGACCAATGGTGTTGTATCAACGATAGCCAGGATGAAGAGCAGGTTCATCCTACAGTTATTCATGTACCACAGGTTTCTCTGCCTTTCAGACCTCCTTAACTGATCTTCCTAAGCTTTAACCGTGGCCACATTTCTGGAAGCATCAATGTCCCTTTTCCATCAGCATTTACTGCAGAAGGGGATCTCATCCAGTGCCCAGCAACTGCCACACTCCAGAGCTTTAAAGGAAGAGTTGTGGTGATTGTGGGAAATGCAGTGAAGAACACAGCTGCTGTAAGTATGTTGCTATAAGGTATATTTTTATCCTTAGAGATACAGCAATAGCCTGCATACTGGCAGTAGTAAAACAAATGCTGGCATCTGGAAAATTCAGATTAGAATTTTGTGTATGATGACAGGATCTGGGGTAATGTTTTTGTTGTTGCTCATTTCTGCTTCTAGACAAAGACATTTCCTTTCAAATGGTCCACATCTGAGAAGGTTGATGTTTTGAATTGAAATTGCTTGACATTATCTTCTTCAGCTTTAAAATCTTAATTTTTGTCCTGTCAGATAAGTGACATTGGCACTTCTAATGTGCATCAGTAAGAGCTTTCAAAATTGGCTTGCATTTACCCTTTGTGGTGTTAGGAAGGACACATAAGGTAAGTTGGATGGGGACAGATACATTATGAAGTACAAAGGAAGTAAGATATAATTCATATTCCTACTAGTAAGAAACAATGTATTGCTTAATGTGCCCGATTTTTTAGAATCACTCGTTCCTGCAGTTGTGCTTAGAGAAGAGGAGAATGATCCTTACTGGTAACTTTTGTATGATATATTTATTGTCAGTGCCTTTAGCTAGACACAGAGAATATTCAAACTTGCCTATTCTTTTCTATAATTAAATATTTGATGGTGTTGAGAATATCCAGAGTAACAAGTAAAAGTACATAAGTATTTCTTTCACTATACTTCTCTCAGATGAAGGAAAGTTATCTTTTTTTTTTTTCCCCAGACACACTCTTAATTATGGTTTACCTTTCGCTCACCCATTTCTTAAGCCTATTTACACAAAGGACATGAACTGTAACCCTGATATGACAAGGAGGGCTGTGAATCATTAGAAGGTCTTCATGTCAGGAGCAGCAGCAGCATCAGCACGACACATGATGTTGATTTTAATACCTATAGGGAGTTGTTAAGCAGAGGGAGAAATCCCTTTCATTAACCTGCTTTTCATCATTTAGAAAATTAACTTGTGATATGTATCAGGTTTCTTAAATAGTAACAGAGATGTCATGAAAGAGACTGTAAACCATCTCTCACGTAGTTTCAGTAGTGCATATCTGGGTTTGTGTGTGAATCTGGGTAAGTTCATGACACATATTTCATCATGAAATCAGACCACTTGAATAATCACAATTCCCCACTAGATGCTGAATGCATAAATCCCCTCTCAAAATAAAAATGCAAAATGTATAAAATGCTAAGAGCAAAATGGAGATGATTTAAACGATTCTTTACATGTTTGATGTGGATTATGCAGCTGCTTTCAACAATTACATTTTAAATCACCAAACGTGCAAATTTATCTCAGGAAGAGCCTAACCATTCACTAAACTCCTGAGGATTAAGAACAGGAAAAAGTAAGTTCTTTGGTGTTCAGTAGTGAGTGTCTTTATGGGACATATTCCACACGCTACCAAGTCATTTTCTGGCAGTTGTTTTTCACAACCAGTCAGAAGTGTTTTGTCTGAAACAAAAGAACTCAGTGAAGAAACAACTTGTAACAAATTTCCAGGGATGGAAAGTACAGTGTGGGTTGTCAATTCCACCAAAGCCAAGAAGATACCATTTTCTCCTGTATTTGAGAGACAATTCTGATGCAAAATTAGGTGGTTTTTTAAAATGTTTCAAAATTTTTGAAATGAACGTGAAATGTTTCCTTTGCTGTTCGGCTAAAGAAATCATGCAGTGTGCTTAGTAAGTGCAAGTACTTCAGTCAGGTGAGAGGTGTTGTCTTATCCTCTAAACCCAGATTTTATGCAGCCGAGACAATGTTGACCCAGAATTGTCAATATTATAGCTTTCCATAAAGTAGAAATGCTGCTTTGCCTCTTGATTTGCTTTTAGAGTTCTTGAAATCCTAGCTAAAGAGGTTTGAGTTTTAAATAGCAACAAAATACTGGATTGACCAGTTTGACCAGAAATTAATTAAATACTAAAGCCTAAATACTGGTAGGGACTCACCACTTCCATCACACCCTTAAAATACATATAAAACTAGCTTCAATTTGACTGTGTTGATAAAACTTTTTTCTTTTTTGGGTAATTTTTTAAGGTCAGTTTCAGTTTTACTCTGCGTGGCTGCATAGAGCTGTCTGCCACTCTTCATGCCCAAGCCATGTAGCTCAAGGCTTGGCAAGAGCAACAGTTATTACTTTTTAAATTTTACTGGGTAATCCAATCATGGGAAAAAGATTTAAAAGTGAATGCATGGAAACAAAACCAAATTTTGTCCGTGTTATAAGATGCTCAACTTTAAATGTATTTTTTCTAAACAGAGATATGTATTTCCAGATGAAACTGGATGAACCAAAAACTGTACCTTCTGCCATAAAGGAGAATTCTTCAGAAGTGTTCACTGATATTTACTCCACTAAAACTTTGGAGATTGGCAGTGTTATATGTTTAGTTTAAATTTATATAGGACTGAGAGGCAGGGCTAAGTGTGAAAAAACGCTAATTGTATATGGGGCTGCTTGTAGTTAGAAGGTCGAATCTTTCAGTTATGATTCCTATGAGCAGCCTACTTGGCATCACTTAAAATAATTTTAGAAGCAAAGTGAAGTGTACTGAACAGACCTATAGAAAAAGTCTTTTTGCACTTCATTTCTGATTCTGTTTTTTGCATTTGATTTGGTGCTAGATGATAAAAAATTTAACTTGGAAAGAAAATGCTGTCTAGAATTTGAGATGTGCGAGGAAAAACTGAAAACTTCACCACAGCACTGTTCCAGCAAGAGAATAGGGAAGCCAGCAATGTCTCATAGTGCCTCTGGATATGACAGCTCTGGCTCTAGTTGAACACTTGCTTCGGACAGAAGTAAAACAGAGTAATCTTGCATGATAAGCCATTGATGCTACTAACTCTAGAAGTTAAATTAATATATTGGCTGATGTACAAGAGCCTTACTGAATGCACCATTAGCAGCATAAAAATATTGTAAAAGGGGTATCATGTGGTGCTGTTTGGCTCACACTTTTCTGGAAAATATTCCTTCCTTTAGGCTGCTTCTCATGGTGCCAGCCCTTCTTCTAGGTGCCCTAGGTGCCCACTTCTAAGTGCCCTTTTTCTGGGCGCTTATTAACAGAGCAGATATTTGTTTGTCTCTGAAAACTACAGGAAACCTCCGCACAAAAGGCATTATGCTGGAGTTCATCAACCAGATTCTATTTCTGTATATAACTTTTGGATATGTTAAGTGACAGCATCTCCTGAGTGATTTGAATTCCCCTTTCTCACCTCCATAGACAAGTAAGCACGTTGTAAATTCCATTATGGTCAAGGGATCATTATAGCTGGGAATATAATAGTTAAGTAGGCAATAGGTGTTCAACTGTAGCTTCTTTTTTGGTCTAGGACAAATAACATGTCTCCTGATTTTTGTCACTTTCAAAGTCAGAGATACAGCAAATAAAAAGGTGGATTATAGTTATGCATATGCAGTATAGGGATTATTTTGGGTGTTTTTATGGAAAGGTGACATTACTTCATCTTCCCTCAGTCAGCTTTGAGGTGCTAAGCCATTATCTGTTTCCATTTTCAAACTTTTGCCTATATTACCACAATGTTGACTGAATTTAGAACAGGAGAAATATCTTACTTGACACTAAATCATTCTCTAGCAACTTAATTTTGACAGTGACACACTTCTACTTCTGTCACATGGTTGTTTAATAAATATGTGTTTCCCCCAGTGGTTTAATATATGTGCTTTATTGTCAGCTAAATGCTGTAACAGAATAAAATATACAGGACACTAATCTGTCTAATAATTAGCAACTTATTTATATTTCACTTGGAAAAAGACAGATAAGCTTTAAGTCAAAACTTCAAAAACATCTGTCTTTATTGCTGGGAAATAAATTCTAAATTGTAAATTCTAATTGTTACGTTGATTACTTTTTGTCTAGATAAGTTATGCTGCTATAAATATATTGTCTAGACAACTTCTACAAGTTACTGAAGCAAAGTACTCATTCTTATTGCATCACAATAGCTAATAGATAAAATACATGAATTATCTCCAAAACAAAGATGAGAAGTTCTGATTTTCCATGAGATCTTTCTGACCATTTTCAAGGCAAGAGGGAGAGGGTCAAATTCAAAATTCTTTTTGTATAACATATTCTTAGCTTGGAAAAAATAAATATTTTTTTCTGTGTGAAAATAGCATATATAGCATTTTCTCTCTCTGAGCACACTATCAAAAATTCATTTCTTCTTGTATGAAGACTGAGACACATAGGTTACAGTGTCTGGTTACTACTGAATTTGTGTGATTTTATTGTCATCTTCCTCAGGCCTTTTAAAAACCCCTTGCCAGAGACGCAAGTCCTTGCATAATTTCTTCTGTTATAAACTTGTCTTAAAACTACAGATGGATACCTATGAAACTTCATAGGGTGATCTGAAGATTAGGTATTGCATAGAATACTAAAGGACAGGTGCATTCATGCTTCTAAAGACAAATATATTTAGTTGGAAGGGCCTAATAAAACTTGTGGAGTGTGAGTAAACAGAAATTAGACAATAAACTTCTGGAGATATTTCCTCTATACATCTTTTAGACTCTGTTTCTTTGTAAATAGTTTCTGCAGAAAAGTGACTGAACAATTGGAATGAAAATCCTTTTCTTTGCAGGGATGGAGGGGCCCCTTATGATTCCCAGAATGGCTCTTTCATGTTTGTTTTTGTTAAGGCCCCATCCTCCCATCTGCCTTCAGACTCAGAGGCTACTGGAATCATTGGATCCTCCTTGTTGCCTTTAAAGAGGAAGAGATTAAGCTTGTATTTTGAAAAGTTTGAAAGGTTTTAGTTAATCAGCAACAGTCCTTCTGATTGTAACTCTCCCCAACACATGGTTAAGTCTTCATTATTTTATTCCATACATTTAGCCCTTTTTATTATTGTAGCATGCCTAATGTATGCATGCTTTCCTTCATGGAGAGAAAGCAGCCCAGCTGCTGTTGCCAGTACATGCTCTTCACACAGCCCGAGAGAGACACTTGGGCTGCCAGCCAGGAGTTCTGTTGTGCTGCTGTAATTCTGCCCCTGACCCTGGCTTTGGTTCGTGTGCATTGAATGCCTCATGTACAGCAGTGATGACCTAAGTCTCTCACTGTTCCAGCCAGGTATGGAAGAGGAAGGGGGAAAATGTAAAGTAGATCTTAGGAGCAGAATTTGAGTGTTCCTTTTCCTCCTTTGAAGTAAGTGCCATGGAAGACAGGCTAATTCTGAAACACCAAACTAGGTTCTCTTTTTTAATTTTTACTGAGAGTGATGGTAGCAGTCATTGGAAATCGTTGTTGTTCATTTGATGTAGGTGTTGTTTGGCCTGTCTGTGTGCCTTACTACGCAGAGGTTTGGATGCTTCTGGAATGAGGAATTGTGGAGTCCCTGGCTTTACCTATGAAAATATGTCTGGGAAATGCTGGCAAGCAGGATGTCAACTCTTTTCAATCATCTGGGAAATCTCTAAGGACAGGAAAGATGGGAAAATGGTTAACCTGAATCTTGGAGTGATGCTGTCAGGCTCCAGAGTTTCTCCAGCCATCTGTCTTGGCTGTGGTTATATTCCTTGTAGACTGCACCTCTGAAAGAGTACTCTTGTCCTGGATGAAGCTTGGATTAGGTTGTATCCATGTTGCTCAGAGCTATTGCATTATAACATAGAATTTTCACTTTTTGGGGCTGTTTGTCAGCTCTGAGACAGTGTTTTGTGTTTCCTGGTATTCCAGTTCAGAGAATCAGAAATAGCGATAACTGAAATAGAGATGGTAATGAACTATAAATATGTGCTGTAAGTTCAGGACCTTGTGTAAGGATATACCAGCTAGAATGGTGTTGGTGAATTTGGCAGTTAGAATATCCGTGCTGCTTGTCTGGAGCAGTGTTGTTTTGCTTTTCTCTAAGCTGTATCTGAACCAGCCTTTGAAGAGGACTGACTGACTGACTGACTGCTGCAGGAGGGTTTGAGTAGAGTTTGAGTAGAAACTGGACAAAACTTGCAGTTTGGGTAGTGTTAGGAAAAAGTACTGCAAATCACAAAGAAATGTTTTTCACTATCAAGTACTTCTTCAACCATTTTTCAAGATCTAGGGCAAGCCTTAGACTTGGTGGGAAGAGGTAGAATCTTTCACAGACTCATACTTTCTCTTTTTATATCCAAGCCAGCTGTTATGCCTCTTTTCAAAATCACATATTTCTGTTCACTAACAGCTTTTTTATTTTCTGTTGAGTGAAAAATAGAATCATTTTCTTTCTGCATTTTCATTTGACATTCCATTCAACTGTAATGTGTGCACTGCATTTATTTTGGTCAGTATAAATCAGCTGTGTTACAACAGCTAAATCTCAGCAACTGACTTTAATTTTCAAGTGCTCACTTTCAGCTGAGTATCTTTTTAATGTATATAATTTCTAGGTGGAAAATTTTAAATACAGGTGTTTCAAATTTATTACTTGAAGAAATTTGACTGTTTACTCTTACTTTCATTCTCAGTAAAACTTATTCCGAAACCAGCTATTAAATACCTGTTTGTGTAGGCTTATTTTCAGATCTTTGCATATATGTCCTTTAAGTTACTGCTGTGTTTTTGTACTGATGGAATGGAAAGTGTTCCCTTTTGGCCAGATCTACATGTAGAGAATTTTCCCTTTATCTTGTTAGAGCAGTTGGTTCTGTGTTGCACCACTTCCACCCCCCAGTATGTGGTTGCACCAAGTTGTCCTTTCTGGTTTTTTTTTTTTTTTTTTACTTCGTTTCAGTTAATTGTAATACTGCAACCAACAACTAGGCACTGTTTTGTTGATATGGGAGGTTTTAGGTTCCTATCTTTTCCAAGGTGTTAAAGTGTCATTTCATTTATCTGGAACTCTTTAATGTAAGAAGTAGCTGACTAAAAATAATCTTGTGTACTGGATCTGTGTTCTGGCATATGGAGAGTGTTGTTAAAAAAGTTGCAGACTGATAACTTTGACTGCTGAGCTTTCAGAGAGGTGTAGGTGAGCTCTTGGACTGAAATCACACAGCAAAATAGATTGCAGTTCCTGAGAGGTTTGTGTACTATGAGTGTACAAGTGGAAAACTAGAAATAATCTTGTGGCAATGAACGAAGATGACAAAATTTGGTTGATATTTCTCCTCCAACTTCTGTTTTTCTTCTGACTCTGAATTTCAGAGTATGCTGTTAATATTTATACCATGGTAACACTTGTCACAGCAATCTTTTCTGGTATTCTGGTGCAGTATGTTACTCCTCCTTCCCTCCCAGTGCGCCCTTTAATTAAAGCCTGTCACAAGAACGTCTGTGAAAGTGAATAATGTGTACATAGCAACCCTCATGGCTGGCCCAAAGGGTGCTGGGAGTGAGGCTGCTCAAGCTGTTGTTTCTTAGACTCTGTGCTGTAGACAGTCTGAAAACGTGATGTGCCTGGCATAAGACATGCAGCATTTGAAAGCTGTTATTTTGCTGCTTGGAACAGGGTAGTAGAAACATTTTGATAAATTCTCCAATGTGCAGATCATTGTGATTCTTGATGGCACTTAAAGGAGCAGTCCTGTTACGCTGTTTACATTGAGAGCATCACCAAGACAGGATAAAATGTTTAATATTTGCCCAAGTTTTTGTATGAATTTGCTGTGGTCTTGTCTGTCTTTGAAAGCCTGACTTTTGTATCTTCATTAAGAGTCTTAAATGACTACTTTCAAATACAAGTTGCAACTTCCTGGCTTAGTTGTGCTCACCAAGAAGGGTGTTTTATCTGGAATTGATGGATGCGTTACTTAATAGAGGAACTGTGTTTCAAAAGTCTTCAGCAAAGTCATCATGTAGTAGTCATTATACAAGTTTCTCACATATTTATCCTTTCATATGTAATACTTGCTATGAAAGCAGCAAGAAGAATTTCAATTTGGAATTTCAGTTTAAACATTAGATGCAACCAGGGAAAACACAGCAACTGAACTTGGGAATCTCATTTTGAGGAAAAACCACCTGAAGCAGAAAGTAAAAAGCTTAAAGTCTTGTAGTAATATCCCTTGAAGCCTTTCCTCAGATAGGAACAGCTCCCACTTCCTCCAAGTAGTCTTCTTGTCTAAATGAAAACAAAAGCATTACAGAGGAGTGTGATCCATTGGTGGTATGGGGAAAGATGTATTTCAGAAGTTACGTCAACACCAATATTTGATAAATTTGAGAAAGTTTAATCATATAATGAAGGACAGTTTATTTCTATTTACATAAATATATTTCTATATAGTGGAAATTCAATTTTACACTACCTTTGTATGTTTCAATACATGTCTTTAAAATGTAGGTGCTTTACAGATTGTTAAGGATGATGTAACTCATGTGCTTTTCTCTTCACCATGTTATTTTCAGTCTTAACAGCACCTTTGTAAATTGGATTATTTAGTAAACTACAAATTACGTATTCATGTGCCTGTTAGTAAACTTCTGGTTGATACTTTATGATTGCATTTATAAAGGAAATAGAACCCCTGTATGCATTCCAAGATGGCAATTTCTGTTGTAGAAAGTCTGGGGCATTCAATCAGAAGAGCACCTTGGGATTTTTTTGATGCATGAAATTTTGCTCTTTTTGGATCACTGATTTTACCTTTTTTTCAGCTTTTTAGGAAACTTTTTTTTTCTTTATTTCTTGGTTTCAGGCTACTGATATTTGGCATAACATAAGGGTCAAATTGGGGAGAAAATCTATGTAGCTATTTCAGATAGTCCTTCCTCTCATGCCCCTCCATCAGCACATACACCAGAAATAACATTCCCCTGTGTTTTGAAAATACTGGCTTCACAGAGTGTATTTTGGCAAGGCAAGATACCAGGTGGTGTTGGGACATTTCAGAAACATGGTGAACAAGTTCCTGTTCTTGTCTGCAACAGACAGGCTCCTCTGTGTGGGAGAGGGTGGCACAGACATGTACAGAGGAACAGAACTATAAAAAGTCAAACTTTTAATAAAGAAGACTGCTGTGCTAGTAAGAGGCTATTTCTAAGTCTATGCTTTACCAAAACTTACTATTTCTACTTTCAGTGAAAAAATGGAGGAAGGCAGAAGGTAAAACTAGGAATGTCTTTAAACAGATCAAGTCCTATTGTCATGTGACTTAAACCTGGAGTCTTGTATGCATTGCCTGGGCAGATGTATGTGCAAAGCTCTTGGAGGGTGATATTGGCAGTTGGATGGCAGCTCTCAGCTTATGTCAATGTGTGTCTAGGCCCCTGACTCGCAGCTGATTCCCACAGTAGTGAGATACTGATAGTGGTATATTTCCTGCTCAGTGGTTTTTCCCTGGCTGGATGTTCAGCTGCAGTATTTCGAACTGTATTTTCAGCATTTCTCACTGAGACTAGGTGACAACAGCAAACACTTCTGTGACAACTTAAAAAAAAACCAAAATAGGGAGTTCATCTTACGGTATATCATCTTGTGCTCTTGTGCTTTCTGCCCATCATTTGCTACCAGCCCCAGATTTTTGCAGTGCTTTCTTCCCAGAGGCCCTGCAAGAAGCAACAGTTTTGTCACTATGAAGTTTTAAAGTAACCTTGCCTTATGCAATGGAGAAAATTACTTTTACGTACCTTGGTTACTAAAGCAGTTCTAAAATACAGTGGGACACAGGCCTTGATGTTCAAACCCCAAGTACATGGCATTTGTTTGTGTATTCTCTTTTAAGATTACATTGAATGGTAGTTATATTAGGGTTAGGGCATTCAAAACACTTGGAGCAGAGTTTGCAGTTTATTATCAGCATTTTGAAGTTATCAGTGGTCAGAGAGTGGAACATCTCTGTTGACACATGGGACATTGTACTCAGGAAATAACATGGTGCTTCCTGCCAGCCTGAACGCTTGTCGCCATTTTTCATTTCTGCTGGCTCTGAGCAGCATTGGTGTCCAAGACAGAGCACTGTCCATTAGTCACAGGTGGAGAGCACTGTGAGGTGACAGATATGTCCATGTGAAATAGAGATGTCTGGTAGGAGTATTTCACTAGGAATGTAAACTATTTTTGTAGTTCATGGTATGCACAGCTGAGTGCTATCTTTGTCTCTACTTTACTGTACATCGCATCTTTATGGACTGTAATTATAGCAAGAGGTATTTTGACTCTCCTAGTGATGTGTCTGTGCATATTACACCACCTGTGCACCCAAGAACCTTTCTAAAAGCATAGCATTTACTTAGCTCATGAAAGCTGACATCCACATATGGTGTAAGTTTACTATCAGCTACTTTGATTGCTTGATTGCAGGGATTTTTTTAGTTGGTTCTTTGACTCCTGTACTGAATAACCCAAACTGATGGAGGAACAGATGATTGAACTTCCTTTTAGTCTTCCCTGGGCAACAACCTGAAACAAATTTAACAGCCAAAATGTTTACAGTGACCTATTACTCTTCTCCAACAAGTTCTCACTGGTTACTAGTTGCCCACTCCCTGGTTAAATCCATCCTAAAACACAGGAATGCAGTAGCTTTGTTTTACACATAAGTGGGCAGAAGTCAGTTCTTTGCATATATAAAATACCTTCAGTGTGATGCAAAGGTTCTGGCTATGGTAGTTTAAAACTTTGCTACTATGAACTCTGACTTGCTAAAGAGATTATTTCAGGACTTGTACTTGATCAGGTAATCATGTAGTACATCTTATTCTGCCTCAGTATCTGTTACACTGTGACAGGTAATTAGGAGGAAAGTAAATGAACAAAGAAATCCCATGTATTGAGTTTGATTGGTGTGCCCACAGCTGTTCTTGAGTTGGTAATTTAGTTGTTTGTGCAGCGTTAGCTATCTGGACATCATGCTTGCGCAGGTTCTCAAACAGTATCACTAATTATTTTGAAGAGTCAAAAAAGGAAAAGCAAATTTTTTACATAGCCCATTGGAAACACTCAATGATTTTACAAATGGTTTCTGGTTTGACAGCCAAGTTTAAAGCAACAGTCTCAAAGACTGGGATGGCAGAGCAGTCTATCACAGCTATTGGAAATTAAGTAAAACTATTGGTTTCTCACTGATTGGTGTGTTTTGGTGCTAGCTTTTTAATGCATTGTAGTCAGTATATAGAAGAGAAGTTTGACCTGTAATGCACAAATTATTGTTCCTTTGGGTTGGATTTTGGTATTCTGAAACACAATTTTGATTTTTTAAAATCATAAGTATTTTGATATACAAAATATCTTTGTCAGTGTAATAATGTTTCACAAAGTTACTACATGGAAAGTGGCAATTGCTGTGTTTGGTTTATGGCACGAACTAGTTGAGGAGAGAGGCTTTCAGCGGTAGGGGTATACCCGCTTGCTCTATTTAACCTGCCTGTGGGCAAATTGGTGGGAGCAGGAAAGATTAAAGATGATAGACCCCAAATTCATATCTGACATCTGTGAGATGAAGTCACATCGGACAAGTTTGACGAGGTAAGCAAATGACTATACCCTCAAACTGTGATGCTTCTACACTTGGGAACCTATGGGAAACAGCTGGGAGTTAGATTAATGCACAGAAAAATATCTGTTAGTTCATGCTTTGAGAAAGGCTCCAGTGATTGCCCTGAGATTAAACAGTCCTTTTAGAATGAGGCAGAATCCTGCCTAAGCAGAAATAAATAAAGTTCAAGGTTATTAGTATGACACTTTCATGACCACAAAATACATCCCAGCTGTTTCAACACACTGGCCTGGGCTCCTGTGTTGGACTAGTTGGTGCAAAAAAAGAACTTCAAGGGTCTGATATTTTTTTGTTTAATCTGCCTTATTTAACACAAAGTTATTGTGATTTAAGGACTGTGATGTGCAGTGGGCTAATGATACTTTTTTTTCAGTTTGCAGCTCATCTAGTGAAAAACAAGTACCCAAGGGTCTGCATCCTAGATGGAGGGATCAACAAGATCAAGCCAACTGGTCTCCTCACAGTTCCTTCTCCACAAATCTAAGTGACTGTAAACATTCAGGACAATCTGTCTGAAGAGGAAAGTCTTACCTGCAACACAGATATCCTGAACCTAAAGGGCATTATGGCATCTTCACCATGCAAGATATCCTGATAATTACTGTCTTATCCTGCAGCTGTAGAGCCCAGGAGCTTTGTGTTTGTTCCTTAGTATAGAGCTTCAGTTGGAACTGATCAAAATTGAAGCTTTAAGCTTTCCAAGAAACCTCTTTTGAGCACTGATGTAGTGCAGAAGTGCTTGGGCAAGTCTGAACACAGAGAGAGGACCTCATCTGGCTTTTGGTATCTTATATTTCTGCAGAACAAAATTAACTGGCACTTGATGGCTGTAAGGTGCACTTAGATTATTTGAAAAAGTATTTTACTGTGAATGTTGAGAGTAGCAAAATGAAACTGTACCATGTATATTGTGTGAAAAAGTGTGTTCTCTAATATTTTAAAAGTGGTTGCTGTGTCTTGTGACCTGCTTTATTTCTGAGAAAGCATTTTTTCATCTGGTTTGGAAATAAAGATGTGTCCCAAATTGGAAGTCACTGTAAGAGCTGCTGCTGCGTCAATCCAAAATCTGTCAAAAGATGGAAAATTTCTTCTACTTTGTGGTGAATTTAACAATCTGTTTCTATAATCGTATCAAGTGTAACAATTTCTGAAACAATTACACTTACCAGAAAGGTGGCTTTTCAACAATACTGTGTCTTAGGACTAGAAATAATTTATTCTGCCAATAATAGCGTGCTTCCATTTTAGAAGCTCATGCCTTGAAAGGAAACATTGCAATTTTAATTTTCATGTGAAAACATTCTGAAATAATCACTCTTGTATGAATTGGAAATTGAGAGTTTTCTTTGGCCGTCTACTCTTTCAGCTAGTGGTGTCAATTTTCTTGGGGCTTTTTTAAGTCCTTGAACATGAACTTTAAAACTGACAGATTGAGACAGCAACCTGTTTTTGAACTGGACTCGATGCAAGGGCTACAGATATGTGAAAGCAAGCTCCCACAAAGGGCATAAGGTGGCTGTGCAGTAAAGATGTGGGAATTACTTTGCAGTAAGAAGCCAAAAGCATTTAAAGCACCGACAGAAACAGGAATTGGCATGTGTCTTGCTGAGAAGCTGAAAATAAACCTGATTCAGGCAAGTACCTGCTTTCAGGAGATGTGGGGAAAGAATAAACCAACACCCTAATTCCTCCCCCTCAAAATCCCAGGTTAGGTTTGCTATCTTGTCAGGTCCGTTATTCTAAAAATAATGGTGGTGATGGGAGGAAGGCTAGGAAAATAAAAGAATCTGTCTTCAAGAATGCTCCTTGAAAATATTACATTTAATCCAGGAAAACCAGTTATGATAATGTAAGACTGTCAGTATGGCACTGAAATTAAATGGGAATGTGGAAGAATGGGTTTTAGAAGACAAGAAGGTGTTAGATTTATCTTTTTATGTTTTTAAAGCTGGAAAAAACTGATGCAACATGAAGCTTAATAATCACTGAAGCGTGAGGATTAAAATGTATTTTGTAAAATTAACAAAATGACACCAAAGACCACTTCACCTGGTTAGTCACATGTTACCTTGCATTGTGAATTTGACACCCTGCTCTTTATTATTAGGGCATCATCTGAAATGTCAGTTTCCACAATGCAAGCTCACTGTGGGGTAATGAGGATTTGCTCTGGAGATGGGATTATTGTATGCCTTATTTGAAGATTTTATATCAGGAATAGTTTTTAATTTGGCAAACAGAACATTGCAGCACCTTACTTTATTTTGTTTTTCTTCTGTCACAACAGGTTTCCAAAACTGAGAATTCTCAGAGAGAGGTGGTCAGTGAAAGGCTGGGAACAGTGTCTATAAATCACAGGCAACTTGATCACTTGCTCTGTGGAGGTTTTTAGTGTTGGTGCTTGTGGGGATTGGGATTTGTTGTTCTGGGAGGAGTTTTTTGGGCTGAAACGGTGGAAGATGAGACTTTGTGAAAGGTGCTGAAAGAGGAAGTCTTTGTTCTCTTGGAAGCTCTTGAAAGATTCTGGAGGCTGGATTTTCCAAAAATGTACATTTCTAGATGCATGGTTTGTCCAGCTGTACCATTGTCATTCTCTGTTTTAGACTGCAACTGGATGCCATAAAGGTCTAGTAGGAGAAAGAAAAACCAATATTAATGTTCCCATGCTGCTGTCTTCTGCTGCTAGCATAAAAATATCCAAACTAAATATTTCCCACTGTTGGGCCTGGAAAATGCAGCCTCTTATAGTCTGTTTTTTCCTACCATTTTAAAAACATCCTGAATCTGTCCCAGCCACCTGGGCCTATAGCTTCCTGCCATGACAGCCATATTCCCAGAGGGTACCCAGGTGAGCTTCTAAAAAATGCAAAGGAATTAAACCTTCTTTTGGCAGCCTTAGACCTATTGATCATTGCAGGCTATGAAACAGTTGCTGCTGACACTTGAGTGTCCTTCTTCAGACAACATACAGTCCTTTGAGCTTTTTATTGCAGTTTGCATCTAAGTTCCTTGGGTTTGTTTTTGTTTTGCAAGTGGATATTTGTCCTGTTTGGTCCACTTTTTTGGAGCAAAGACTAAGGCTTTTTGTTCTTACCCTAGGAACCTCCCCTCCTGCACTCATTTTGTTTCCGTTTGTCATCCTGGTTTCTCCGTGTCTAGGTTCCTTGTGACCGTGGTACCTTCCCAGTTAAGGATGGGAACAACTCAGCTAATGTAGCAGAAAAGAGGAAAGTTACACTGTTTACTTCACTCTAACTTTCACTAATCTGGTTCACTTAAGGTATTTCTGGTTTGTTGATTTTGGGGAAGTTTTGTTGATTTTTGAGAGGTTTTGTTGTTTTAATTTAGCATAAGTTTTCCCTTTCAAATTATATTCTCCCCACTGGTAGTCTTTTTTGGTAGAGTCTGTTGATAGAGTCTTCCTCATATTTGAACTAGAAACAGTGACCATAGCATCTGGGCAGGCACTGGTATGTATTCTTTTGCGTAGGTAATTTATTTTTCTGATTTCCTGGATGATCACTAGAAGTGCTAAGGGCTAAATAATTTGTTGGAGTGGGTAAGGGTTAAGGGTTCCTTGCCTCTTTTTCCCAGTTTTAATCTATCCTTAGCCTTACTGACAAGACCACTGCACTTCAATGTGTTGCCTGTGCCTTTGTGTATTCTTAATCTGTGTAGGAATCACACAGTCGTATGATGTTATTTCTGTGACCTTCTGGATATCAGTATCTACACTTCCTTTGATATTTTAGCCAGCTAAGGAAGATGTTTGTTACAGTATCTCTTAGCTGGCCTTCAGAGCTGCATCACATAAAACTCAACAAAACAAAAAACTCCAAATGATGTGACTTAGCTCTTCAGCAGCTGCATCACTCATGTTATTATTAAAGGAGGTACTGTGAGAGCCTGTTAGTTCCGTGGCCTGAGACATTCTTGCTGTTCTCATCCACAGAGTGTGAATGTTGTACACAATATCCCTTTTTGAAATTTAATTTATGTTTATATCTTATCAAGTTCCTTCAGATAACATAAAAAAATTAGGTATGTCTTTATTTAGCTTTCACAATGTTCAGATTGAGTTACTAAGAGGTCTGGGAATTGTGTGGGACTGAGTGTGGCCTTTTAATCTCCCATTTCCGGTTATCTGTTCTTTGCTGATGAGTCAGACTGGCCTCTCCCATTGTTTTGTTAGAAACTTTACTGTCATCAGTCTTATCTTGCTATTTTTAGTTCTTTTTGTTGGGCCCAGCTTGTGAAAATTGACTGAAAGAATTATTATTTTTCCCAAAGGAGTGTTTCTTTTCAGGAAAGTAATGAAACTTGATCTGTGCTGACTGAGCTAACATCAGATTTGTATATTTGACTAGCAAAATTGTGGATTTTCCTTTTTCTTTGAATCTGAAGCTATAATGCTGGTATTGTCAATCTTTTAGGTTTCCAGGCTTAGTAGAAAGCTAATGCCAGAAACTGCAGGCTCGTTTGGAAATAGTGTTTCATTTCCATTTCAAGTAACCATGAAGCTTTAAGTTTGCTGCTGGTAGTGTCCTTTAAATAATAGCACCAAAATACCTGTTGGACAACAGTCTCTATTCTATGACAACAGAGTCTGTATTCCATTCATTTAGGTTTAAAAATTCTTGTTGTACTGCCAGAAGCCTGTGTGATTGAACATTAATTCAGTATTGCTGTATGTCTCTCATTATATCAACATTTAATAAACCAATGTTATACAGAATTTAAAGAAAAACATAGGACCAGTAGAGTGTTATTGCCATTGAATTGATTTGTAAGTATTTTTTGTAAATCCTTTTCCCAAAATTTGTTGAACCATAATGTAAATCCATGTTCAGATTAATAGTGGTCTTGCATGTAAAGGTAGAGAGACCCCAGAGCATGCACTCCTGTAATTCATGTATTGTCCTTCCCTGGTGATAGGTCCTCAGGTGCTTTAGGAGCAGAGGCACCAAGTTTGCGGACACAGTAATCTGTGTAAAAGAGCAGAATACAGTAAAGCAGTGTGGCAGTCATTGTATTCAATGGGAACAATCCAGGGAAAAGTTGCAGATCACTGCTTTAATTAATATTTCCTAACTGAAGCAGTATTAAATGTCTCCTCTTTGTCTGTCTAGAATTATCTGGCATTACCTCATTTTAGAGAGAAACAGCATCTGGTGGTATCAGCTTTTCTCAGCTGAGCTGGCCTAAGGAGTAGAACTGAGAGTACAGAACAGGTAAATACAATAATTACGGGGTTTTAGGAAATCCAGTGCATATGGCAGTAGCTTGAGTTATCAGGCCACTATGGCCTTCCTTGCTACAAACTTTTGATATGTCTTGTATAATCTGGGTGACTCCGTTCCCCTCACTAAAACAAGCTCATAACATTTCCTTATTTTACTCAGTGTAGAAAAAAGATACAGAGTGAATACTGTGGCCACAGTACTGTGTGTGAGTATGAGGACAGTGCAGACAGCAAAGACTAAATATGTCTTTCCTAGGAATAAGCTCTTTCTTTGGAAGCCAGAGGTAGATGACAATATGAGTTCTCCGTCACTAATTTTGTAAACAATCCTTTCACTGGTTAAGTACAGTTAATGAAATTCACAGATTGCCACAAACAATTCACAGCTCCTATCAAGAATATACTAATAGTGATTTATTATTTATTAGTTATTACAAAGCTTGTTATAAATTTTGGTCAGCTACATCCAGCAATACTGTTAATAGTATATAATAAACAGTCTGGTGTAGTTAGGCTATAATAAAATAGGATGTATTTTCAATGACTACAATACTCAGATTTTTCTTTAATGTTAGTGAAGATTGGTACTTTCCATAAACGTAGCCAAATATCAAGCTCTACAGCCCTAGAATACCAGGAATAAAACCATAGCCTCCCTTACAAAGCAGAGGTCAGAGCATAATAAAAAAAGTGTTTTTAGTTCTGATTATCAGTTCTTTTTGCTCTTTTAGCAATTCAAGTGGGTTTGCATTGTGTGCACAGAGTAATGCGTAGGTCAGTTTGCATAGTGCTGTTCTGTCCTGCTGTGGCTTGGTAAGGCATGAAAACTCTGCCTGACTCAGCAGTAGTAAAATCTCAAATTCTTTTTGCTAACAGTTTTCTCACAGCTTCTCAATAGGGAAATACAGGCACTGAGGCCTCCATGAAAGTATAGCAGGGGGGTCTAATCCTACTGATGCGTTCATATGCTTCAGTAAAATCCCACAACTAGGAAGTATCAAGCTTTTTGGATGGGTCTTTCTCTTCCTATCCCATCCACATTCTCTCCACTTCAGATCACTATTAAAAGGACTCAATGAGAAATGAGTAATTCTTGTTAACAGGGATAAATCTAGACTAGAATTTTTAAATTCAGTGTCATGGAATCAATCATGTGATATTTAGCCTTTACTAGTAGTCATCATTTTAGATATATTAGCATGGGATATCCTACTATTACTCAGTTTTTCATAGTTTCGGACTGTCTGTGTTCTTGTTTAAATTGAGTACATTCATCTTCTGGGTATTCCTGACATGTTCTTACAGCTGTTGAAAGACAGGGTTTTTAGCCTTAAACTTTTCTCACATGGCATTCTCACGGCAAGCTGACTCAAAACAAGTCTGAGCTGTGCTTTTGTGTTTTATAATGACATCCATAGAAAGAACTTTATTTTGTTTGGGAGCTAGTGTGTAGCATGAGTGACAGTGTGCCACTTGTGTCCTATCTTCTGCTGTGTAATTATAATTATTACTTTAGGAGTATTAAACTGCAAATTTCAGAAATTTAGGGAGCACACAGTATTTAGCTTCCACAAAACAGGTGACATTCTTGCCATTTTGTCAGTTAATTTGATTTGACTTGGTTCAGTTGCTACCCCTGTTGCCTTTCCTTGGTCTTAAAATTCAGAGCCAAACACAGTTAAGGGAAAAGGGGTTTTTACCTCAGTATTTATTTAAGGATCCTTAAAGTGCACCACGTCGTCCAGGTGGAATGCGCCGAAATGCACACACACGATAGATCGCGAATACAATTTATAGGCCTTGCAAATTAGCATATCTATCAAAGATTCCCCAATGAGAGGCTTGAATGATCCCCCCCATCCCGAGGAATTCCCCCCTGGATGGGCCTATCTTAGTTTACAGGATGTGTTCTAGGGAAGACCTTGGTTTCTCAGGATAGCATGGCGCTTTCTGACCCCCAGCTGCGAAGCCTGCAGGATGTTTGGTCTCCTGGCTTAACGGAATATTAGGTCTATGCTAAGTTATCCACCGTAAGGAATTACAAGTATGCATGCTAAAAGCACTGAGGATGCATAAAAGCATTATAAAAGGGTATATAAAAGGTATATAAAAGAAAAGGCAAAAAGTCATCATGGCATCACCCTAAATGCACTTCTTTTTCTCAAGTTCTTTGAAATTTGAATGAGCTATTATCTCTGATTTTAAATCTTTGTTTTAAGTAAAGCTGTTATTTCAAACAACATTGTTTCTCCAACCTCAAATAAAAAGGTGACATCAGATGTAGGATGTTGTCCTTGAGAGAGGAACTTGGTGGCTCTTAAGTATTACATGTCATCAGTGTGGAGCCAGTTCAAAGGCAGCTCTTCAGCAACTGGACTGCCCATACTCCAGGTCTGGAGAGATGCCCCATGTACAATATGTACCTGGAAGAAGGAACATGGAGAACTTACTTTAGTATAAAACTTTGTGAGTATGTGTGTAGCTGTAATATGTGTGTGAATTCAACAATATAGTTAGCAAACAGCTTACTTTAATGTGACAAGGTTGTTAAAAACTACCAGCTCTTTTTGGAAGATACTCTGAACCTAGTTAGAATAGCTCAAACAGTTTGTAATAATTAAAATTTCTCCTTTGTAGCAATTGTATAGGTGTGCAGTGCATGCACATACACATGAATCCAAGGGCTTTACTAAACCAGGTAAGTCCTCTCGTCACTTCAGAGAGAAATTTGCCAGTTGCTTTTCCAGGAGAAACAGCAAAATGGGCAGTCAGAACCCAGTGCTGTTGCAGTGTATCTGAGCTCAGTTGTTCTAATCGCTCCTTTTGAAATGCTTTGTGCCTCTTGGTCCTATATGTGCAAATATGCACTTACCCTACATTTCTTCTTAAAGTCTTGTAGATAAACTAGTATTTGCCTGGGCTTCTTGGCTGTCTGTCATCCTGCCTGATGGTGCTTTTACTGTGCACTTTACAGGCCCTCCCTCTCTCCCTCCAGGATTTCGTTCAGCTGTTCACAGGCCCCTACCTTTAGCTCACCTTCCCTATTGGAAACGTGATGAGTTTTCTTTCTCAGGAGAGTTTTTTAATGCACTCTTTGTGTTTCTTGTTCCTGGAAGCTACTTGTTCCTTATTAGCAAATACCTGAAGCCACTGACATGGGAATCCTGGGCTTGTGATGAACTGAGATTGCTGCTGTGCACAGTGGATGGAAGGGAGGGAGTAGTGGAAAATTCCTCTCAGTGCCTCCCTTGGAAAGGCAGCCTTCCTGTGATGAATCACTGAGGGAAGTCTTCATGATGATGGATGAGAACCAGTGGGGGTAGCAGCCAGAGTTGAAGGCATCAGGGAGTTATTCTCTAATTACTCTTTTCTGGCAAGGTAGAGTAATTGACACGTAGTGCTTCAAACTACAGCTTCTTGCTCACTGCTTGTTACAGGAGCAACAATCCGTCATGGACCAGGGCTGCTCTTGGGTGAGCACACCCTGAGACTGTGTCATGAACTGCCACCTCCTCTCTGGCAAAGACGAGGTGGCTGCCTTCTTATCTTTTCTCTTTTTTTCTTTTTTTTTTTCCTTTTCTTGTTTTTTCTTCTTCTTTTTTTTTAATATTGGGAAAAAACAGGCACTGGAAAAATTCAAGCAGCTCTACTGTATGTGCTGCGCATAAAAGTTGTGTGATAAATGGTCACACAATGGTAGCAAGTAATCTAAACATATGGATATTAGGAATCTGCACTGAACACCTGTTCACTTGCTGCAATGCTGTGTTGTCCTGTTGCAGAGCCTCACCTGTTCACGATGTACAACACCTTGGTAGATTACTACAGCATTGGACTTTGCTGCGGAAATATCAGACTTGTGTCTGTGCTATGAGGTGTGAACCAGGTTAAGTGAAGGTTATTTCATGCAATAGAAACAGCTTCTTGTAACACCCAGCCAGTTTTCAGAAGCCTCCAGTTACTTACACAGAGGTCTTGCAAAAATCTGAACCGTTTGTTAAATTGGGCCTAGATGGGACCCAAGTTCCTGAAAATCGGGCCTCCACACTCACTGCTAAACATTTAAAAACCTGAACTTGAGCTTGGAAAACTTGTCCTCAAAAGAGTCAGGATTTACATACACAGTTTGTAAATGGTTTCACTGGGAAATGCTGGCAGAGCCATCCCTCTAGTGTTGTTGACCTGTTTTGCAGACCACCTATTCTGTCTGCGCAATATAACAAGCCCGAGTGAAGCATTCATTGATGAGATTTGTCCTTACTGATCTCATTTAGTTGATTAAAAGAAGAAAAAAATCTCCTGTACCTGTTTTCCTTGTGAAATCTTAGACTGACTACAAAATCCACTTAAAGTCTCTGCTGACCCTGTTTCAGATTTCATTTTCAGGGGAGTGCTTTTTAATAAGAAACCTTAAGAAGTTCAAATATATGCAGGCATGAAGACTGCTTTCTTCACTGTTTTAGTGATTCAGCAAGACACAAAGATGATCAGAGGCACCCTCAGGTTGAAGATAATATCATGACTCGTAGCTTTAAGTTAGACGTAGGGTCAAGTTCCTTAAATGCTTTATTCTGAGCTGGGTAGAAACAATTAGCAGGGATGGTCGAAACTTAAGCTTTGCCTGAATTCACTCAAAGACCTGAGGGATTTCTACTACGTTGTTTTATTTTATTAAGCCAAAATTAAAAATACCTCCTATAGCCAGAGAGCCTTAATCCCACTAAGGAATAGCTATTAGAATAATAATAATGATGGTACTTTGAGGGAAATAGGAGGGGGTAGAAACACTCAAAACCAAAATGGAGAAAGGCCACCCACCAAAGATGTGTTGGAGGCATGTAAACAGCCCTGAGAGCACACACACCAATGCTGGAACTTCTCCTGTTCAAGTAGTACATCCCATTTGTGAGCAGTTACTGTCAGAGGTAGGAGGAGCCTTTCTTGGCTGTAGTGGTGGAGCTGCAGTCTACAATTAGGTAATATTTTGTTTCAGGGACCTGCTCTAGGGAAGGTACTGCTTGTATAAAGGCTGCCTTTACTCAGATTTAGAAGTGGTGTAGTTTCCAAGGAGAAAAATTATCTCATTAACTCTTGGCGAGGAGATTGTGTGCAGCCAGAATGCTCGACCAGTGCTCAGCATGGTCTTTGTCACATAGTATGATTTGTAATTGCTGATTACTTTTTAGCTGATGTTGAAAGCCTGCCCAGAGAGCAAAACAGTAAGTAATCATCCTCCCCCACCTCCAGTCTAGTTCAGTGGGAGATTCACAGAAGAGGCAGGCAAGTCTGGCTGCAGGCAAGGCTTGTAACCTTTGGTCATATCAAACTCTCCAAAACTATAAATTAAATTCCAGAAGGATCATACTGTAGGTAGGTTTTGTCTGTGAGTGTATGTGTACTTAATACATTTGAGAAGTGGTTTTTTTCTCCTCTCTCTTCTATTTTTTTTACCAGCTGTTTGAGTGCCTGGGTTTGGGGGGATTTTCTGGGTGGTTTTGTAGTGTTCTTCATGGAGCTTGGGAAACCATGGGATTTCTCATACATAAGTGCATCCACTATAGGATTGTTCTTGCTTGCAGTCAAGAAGTAACAATTATCCAAGCATATTTTTGGAATATTTAGAAGGAAAACAGTATTTGGACCAAAAGCTATCATTTATTGTAGCTTTTAAAAGTTACATACTAAGGAAGTTGAAGTTACATTGTTGTCATGAAGGTGGTTAAAAGTTTGGACAGCTCATGTCAGTGAAAACAAAGGAGTGTGCAGAAGACGGAGATACTGAGGTGAACAGATGTTCTACTCAAATTTGTCCATTGCTCAGTCAAACTCATTCAGCAAATGCTCAGTCTCTAACTCTGGTTCCTTCTTAGGCCTGTCCTGCACGCTCCCAGTTTTTATCTTGTGTGTGAACATCGGCTGTCTCTGCCTGCCTACTTCCCCTGCCTCGTTTCCCAGGTACATGTATGCTCCTGGAAGAAGAGATTATGTTTTTAGAGACTGAGTAGTTGTGGCATCTGCTATTCCAAGTGGATAACTAAGGGGTTTTTTTAAAGAGAATGCTTCCAAACCTAATGACATAACAATTACTTATAAATGGCAATTTCTCTGAAATCAAAGAACAGTTTGAGAGAGGGAGAGGGATAATCAGTCCTGCCAAAAATGCTGCTCTCACCTGTACAAATGGCAGTTAGTAAGAGTAAATGTTGGCCAAATTGACAGCGATTTCTATGAGTTTTTTGGAGCCCAAATGGCTACAGGGAAAAGTTATTTCATTATGTCCCTGTGCCCTATAATATAGACTTGACTTATTTTGTGGGAAGATATTAGGGGGCTATTCAGAACTCGTGGCTAATTAGTCAGGAGGCGAAAACAAAGGTATTTTAGCATAGACCAAAATTCATTTCTGTTTATCAGTTCCCCCCTTCCCCCCAGACTCACGGAGGTGTCTGTCCAGTTGACCTCATAGAGAGGAGCTGCTCAGGAGACATTGCTCCCTGCCTGGAGCAACTGTTCCCAACACAACAGCAGAACTGGGAGGGCATGTGAGAGCTGTTGATGCTGCATGAAATGAATCCCCAAGTTGCTGTCATGGTGGAGTACTTCTTCCCTCTTCCAAGGCAAATTAACAAAGCTTGTGCTCAAATGAACATTCCTGTGCACACTGCAGTGCACATCTGTAAGTACACCAAGCAAAGTCCTGCTCAGTTTTAATGAAAATGGAAGACAGCCTTCATTTAATAGGTACAAATTTTAAGGAACAGTTTTCCAAAGAGGGCACGTCTGGGAAACTAGACTGCCTAGTCACCAGGTTGTTGTTGAGTTGGCTCATACTGATGACTCCTGGGTTGCTGACGTATGTGAAACACCAGAGCTGTGAAGGGAGAAAGCCTTGGTGAAGCTGACAGACTGGCTCACATTGGAGCATCTTGTGGCAGGATTTGTTTTGCTGAAGGCTGGAATTCATATGTGTGCTGCATGTGGCATATATATTCTGTTTTGACAGAACCAGTGTGTGGGAAGCTCTTTGTACTTGCAGGCTGCATTACTAAGGTACAATGATTTACGATGATACGTGGAGGGATCATCTGAACTGTAAAGGTTTTCTCTGGGGAAATCTGAGATAGCAAGGTAAATTAATGCTTTCTGTGGAGATTAATTGTACAAAATTATGCTTAATTAAAAGGAATATTTTACTGTAGCTTAATCAAAAAATCAGGAGTCTTCAGTCTCCAAGTGGGCCTCTTCAGATATCAGTAGGGCTGGAGAATACTGGCAGTGCAGGTGGGAGTTACAGTCAGGTATTACTGGAAGAGTTTGAACTTCAGACTCATTCAGAGGGGAAAGAAGGGGTATGGAAACCTGGGAGACCTGAAAAGTCAAATAAAATGTTTGTGTAGGCATTTAGAATGTACTGTCAGCATGGAAGGATTTTTAACTATTAAAAAAGAGTAGAAACTGTACTCTTTCTGTATTATTTAGAGTACTTCCAGGTAACAGACAGCTCCCCATATTCTGTTAACCACAGACAACATGGGAGCAACTTAATATGTACAGAGAACAAAGGGATTAATGTCAAGTGTTGCTGAACTAATTTGTTATCCAGAAACTCTCAACTAGTGAGAGTCTGGAATGCATCCGTTCTCCCAGTATTGTGCTTGTGTAATTATTTGTTTAAGAGGTAGTCTCGTGTTTACTGCCTTACCTGAAGCTGGTGTTTGCTTTGCAGAGCCCCTCAGGTAGGTCTGGCCTCTTTGGGAAGTCTAAGGCCCAGTCAGGCGTGAATGAGGGACACGTCTCATCAGTGAGCCAACAGCTCAGATTCTCGGAAGGTGTTCAAAGCATGGCATGCAGAACATTTCATGCCAAAGAAAAGATTATCAGATATACATTTATGTCTCATGGGCAGTTGTTTAATGTGACAAGTGTCCTGTGGCACACTCAAGACATAAGGATATCCTGAGAAATGAGCAGCTTATAGAATGTAGCAGATTCTCTTGGATTTCTTTGCCCCCCTTTTTCAACTCTTAGCTATGTCAATTGTCATTTACCAGAAGTAACACTGATGTTGATTGTGTCAGTTTTTCATGCCCAAGGTTTTTGGTTTTAGCCAAGTTTTATATCCCACTGTTTCCCTTAATGTCTTTGGGATTTGTATACAACTACAGAGCAAGGCTTCAGTGTCTTCCAATGGCAATCATTCAGCTTGGAGTTGAAAAGAAAGGTGCGAACTGGAATCAGGAAGGATGCAAGTGTCCATTTTTCCCCTGTGACACAGATTGTGTTTCATGCCAGCCAGTTACTGTTTCTCTTCTCTTTATATCACCTCCAAGGGTATAAATGTTGTTCTCACTCAGCCTGTGATCAGGCCGATTTCTTTACAGTTAAAATTGCACACAGGAAATCTGACATTAATGCAGCAAGCTGAATATCATATTTAGAGCAGTAGTTTAGACAGCTGCTCAAACAGTGGAGTAAATCCGACTGTCCGACTCAGCAAAGATCATAATGCCTTTTTAGCTGGGGACCAAGCTGGGCACTCCTCTCATTAAAAGCATCTGTCAAGAGCAGCAATGTAGATTTGGACACAGAAGAAGAAAAGTAAAATGAAGCAATCCAGACTGGGTATTTTCTGGATGTGTCTCATACCCTGTGTCTTTTATTAGGATTCATGGTGAGTAAGAAACCATCACTTTTAAAGAAAACTTTGAATCTGATCTGCCTGTGAATGAACACTGAGGCAAGACACTGAAGCTTATAGCAAATATCATTGTTTTGGCCAGAAACTTCCATACTGAACTGTAGGAGGAAACTTGACTATGTGCTCCAGTGCTTGATTTGTCTGTCTTTCCAGATCCTTTATACAATGATAGAAGTCATGTTTGTTCGGCATGACTCCTCTACGCTGTTAGGGCTTGATTTTCTGTCATTGCTCTGATATGCTGCTGTTCCTGCAATGAATTCTCCTATTGTTATCTCCCTTTTTTGTTTTCTGGGGTTATTATTTTTGCCACTTCTAGGTGCATGCTTTTCTGGCATTTCTTGGATGCATTTCAGGGAGTGTATTCCAGTGCAAATCAGTGGGATATGATAATCTGGCATTTGATAGCATGATTTTGGCAGAGCTGAGTGTGAAACCTTACTAGACTGGGCATTAAAGAGCAATGTTGTTGCAGATTGCTGGCTTTAGTGTGGTGTTTAGCCTGGCTGACTCAAGGGCTGTTTCAGCTCTCAGATGTCCACATGCTGGTACTGCAAACAGGTATCCTCTAGACCAGTGGTCCCCCTGGAGCACCTTCCCTCAAGGCTCAGGGATGAAAGCTGTGGACAAAGCATAGCTCTTCAGGTAACAATGCTAACTGCTGTTAACCTGAATTTATGAGAGGAAGATTTTACTTGTGTTCACCAGGTATCCAAGGTGTTAACTCTCTTCATTTTCACGCTGCAGAAGGAAACCTCTAGGTGTATTTTTAAAAAAGAACCACTCCTGAAGTCTGTTGGACAGGGTTTTTTTTTGTAATCTCAGAACATTGTAAGGCAATTTCAAAAAGCAACCACGTTTTTAAAGTAGTTTGGGGATGAGACTCTGCCACTGAGCTGAGTAAAGGTCTGAGGTGGAGACGGTGCTCATTGTGTGCTACAGACACTGTGCCATAAAGAGAACTGAAAGCCTGCATGGTGTATCAGTGGCAGGTTTGTGATGAGCTCACATATTCAAAGAACAGAAGTTGGGAAACTGTATACAATGACTGACAGGCCTTTTAATTGCCTTTTGTCCATGTTAAAATATTCTTAATTAAATTAACATTGTCCTAATGAGAGACTGCGGTGCTGCGCTGACAGAGCAGCATTCAGGGAGCAGCTGTGCAGGCGCTGGCGAGTGCCATCAGTGTCAAATGAGATTTGCGTGGGAGAGAGCTGGTGCTGGCCACCTGATTTACCAAACATGAAAACAACTGATTTGCTCAGCCTTTGTTTTAGCTGGGCATTAGGGTGAGAGCAGGATGATAAGTACATTTCTTTTGCACTTCTGCCAGTACTTTCTTATGGAAAAATACACCCGCTCTGCTGGTAGCAAGGAGGCACCGTAGAGTAGGATTATGTGAAAGCAAAACTGAGTTTAATTTGACTGAAAGACAGGATGTAGTGGTTTAATCAAATAGAGAGCTTTTCTGTGAGAGATTGAGTTACTCCACACTAGAAAATATCTTGACTTGTTTTATTTTTTAATCTTTGATGTGGATGGTCAAGAAGTGGAGCTCTATCCAGCTATATCACTGCTATGTCAGGTACATGGATTCAGTTTCCTCTAAGAATTGCCTCTTGCTCCTTTAAAACATGCTTGTTTTGGGGTCTGTTGTTTCCTGGTTTGTTGTTTTCTCTTGAGAATGGAATTGTCAAAGGTGACAACTTTTCACTGTTTGTGAAATGTTTTCTATGCAGGGTTTAACTTCCCCATGAAATGTTTTTTAGGAAAGAGTCTTCATCAATTACAGGAGAACAAGAAAAACTGTATCTCTTTTTAAACTGAAAGAGTCAAAGTGGACACCAGGTCTATGAACTCAGGGAAGAGCTCTCTTAAAACTGAAAAAATATATCTCGTTTATCTTTTGCCGGAAATCTATTCAGAAGACTGCCAAGTGCACATGCTGAAGGGGGGGAATGCTGTAACCTCCTCTGTGATGTTAGGTTAGCAACCTGATGCCCTGCCATTGCACTGCCCTTGTCTGCTGGAGGTGTGAAATAACTGTCTGAGCAGAAGAATAGAAATTAATAGGTGATAAATTTCTTTTGACATGGATGAATTGTGTGATTCAGAGGAGGAAAATTGCAGGCATAATGCATTCAGGAAATACAGTGAAGCAGTCAAAACTCAGAAGTTTGTGAAGCATATTTAGATGTCAGCATCTCTGACAAGTCTCAATAGCTCATACTCTTGCTGAAAATTAAAAAGGGCAAGTTTTTCCTTAACTGTCTGGAGGTTTGTTGGACACATTGGAGTCAGGACTCAGAGTTAACTAGACTTCATTAGTCTGTTCTAGCTTGGTAGTGCAGACAGCAGTAGCTGTACTGACAGTGAAGTGCTGCAGATTGACACAAACTGTACAGATGGAGTCCAACCAAGATAAACTCACATCATCTTTTCATGCGTGTGTTGGTGTGTGTCCTCAGGTATAAAGTTCCTGCTTTGGGTTAACAGGTTATTCCTATGAATGACTCCTCTTTCATTACGAACTTAATTGAATAACCAAGATGTTTCAAGGAATATGTAGACCTCTGAATTATAAACATCTTTTTGCCAGATAAAATGTAAAGTAGTTAGATTTCAGCGAATGTCATTGCACTTTGTCAGGGCACATATTCATTCCAGGCCAAACACTATGAAAACTATGAAAACTTATGGGTTCATTTGGAGGAAAGATGATTCAAAGTGGCCCAGACTTCCACTGGCAAAACAGTAACAAAAATAAATATTAATAATATTGCTATTAAAGATGTACCAATTTTTAAGGGAGGGGAAAGTGATTTTTAAGGAAGATATTCTGAGGGAGAGAATTCTTAAAGTGGATCTCTTTCTGTTTCGGGGGTGAGTGAGTGATGGTGTTTCTCTCCCACTCAGCCTTCCCAATCCCCCTTCTCCTCAGTTCCGGGCACTTAACTTTTCATGGAGGAGGTTGGTGTGGCAGCTCTTGTTCAGCTAAAGCCCTGCTCGCAGCAGGTCCTATGAGAAATATTGATTTCTTTTTTCTACTGCTGTGAGTCAAAGTATCTCAGATTTAAAGAGGATCCCTTCATTTCTGTATCAGAGAGGGTAAGGACAGAGTAGCTGAAGTACAGTCTTGCTTCCATTCTGAAATCTGACATAGTTTAGCACGTGAAATGTTGGATCTCATGTTTCCCCAGGTATTATATGGCAAGCCTGAGGTGCTTAAGAGACCTCCCACTAGGCCATGATGGGGGAGACTATTTATCTTGCATATTGACCTTGGCAGAGCCTGAAGTGAAACTCTTATATTAAGGAGACAAACAATTTTGTAATGCTGAACGAAAAGAGCTTTAAGTGCTGTTAGCAGGCTATGCTGAATTCCTCTGAGAGAGGTTTCTTTTGGATGATGGCACTGTACCAGTCAGGAGGGTATTGCAAGAGTCGAGTATTTTCTTTTGTTGAAAATAATCTTTTCACATAAAAAATACCCTAAAGAACAGATGAGAAGACTGTTTCGGTGCTTTTGTCTGTTAAAGCAAAGGGCATAACAGGTGGGATTCCCCTGAAAAAACCTTGTTCATACAGCACCTAGTGTGAGATCTCTCATGGATCACAATAGCACCGTATAAAAGTATTAATTAACTATTGTAGCATCACCTATTTGGGCACTACTGACTGTCCAAAAGCAATCTTTCTCTTACCGTGGCACAGGATTTTCTCCATTAATTCTTTAGATGTTTTCTAATCTGAGAGCCCAGTGCCTTCTTTCATGCCACTTTGTGGCATCACTTTTGCATCAGCACAAAGGTAGTGTGAAATGCACCCTGACCCAAAGCTTGACACTTGGCATTCAGAGCAGGCTGATGTGAACAGCAGAATGGAGACGAATTGCACGGTAGGAAGAGCAGCCTGGAGGCATTGCTGGGAGGCAGTAATCCAGGGCTGCTGTCAGGCTCTGGCAGAGTATCAAAATATTCCAGAACTGTCATGCAGGAAGCCTCATTGCCTGGTTACTCATTGCACAGTCTGTAACCTCTTGTTATTTTATACAGTAGAGTTGGTGATATAGTTTACATTATGTTTTTAATATAAAATGACACTGCGTAGTGGAAATCTGGGACATGCAGAATTTTCCCAGCAAAGAGACAGAATACTGGTGGTGGTGGTGGTTTACCTGCATTATGTGGGTGTTATTTATCATTTATTTCTTGATCATTTTTTCTTCTCTCTGTAGCAGTCCCTGCATCTGAGAGCAGCATCAACAGTGGCAAAGTGACTGAGAAGTTTGATTAACCATGAGAGATCAAAAGAGCCGCAGGACTTAAGTTTGGCCACGTGATTAAGACACAACCTGAACTGTACAAAGACATTTTGGGTGGTCTCCAAGAGGAGGAGCTTCAAGCTAGGTAAAACAAACCTCCTGGCTGAAGGTCAGGAAAAGTTCTGCAGCGTGATCCCTCCATCATCTGTTTACATCAGGTATCCCTGGAGGTGCCAGGCACAGCCTGGGTGTGCACAAGCTCTTTGCCTGCAGAAGAAGGAGTCATGGGGCTTTCAAAGCACACCAGGCAAGGCAACAGGGCAGATACAGTTTTGGACGAGTTCTGCAGGAGAGGGGAGATAGGTAGGATATGCTATTAGACCATACAAACTTTGCTTTCTGTGATTTTTGGCCTAGAGCAGGGTGGGGGTGTGTACACACTCCACATGATATTTTTAACTAGCTCATGTCGTGTTTCTTTGAACCCTTTTAAAATGTCAGGAGACTGAAGGCTTTTGTTATAACAAGCAGAGCCTGACTAACTGCTGAGGATTTGCACCTGTGAAATGGGGAAAACCTGGCACTAGGGGAGGTCTTTCCTTCTTAGGTAGTGCCTGCTGCCCCAGAAAGCCCCAGGGAGGGGTCTGGGAGGTCCTGCTTTCCAGCACTGACCAGCCTTGGCAATACTTCCCAAGTGACCCTTCTTACATGTGAAACCTGGATGCATAAATAGGTATATATTTTTTCATATATATATATATATAAAATGTCTTGTTCCTCTTCTATAAATAAATGTGTAGTATTGGAACTGGCTGCCTGCTAGAGGCATGTTCAACTTATCTGTTGCACTTCATTGTAGCTTGTTCAGAGGAGGTTGAAAGCTGATTTCATTTTTTAATTTCCAGTGTCTGTGAGAACAAATAAAGAGTCTAGAAATGTAGATAAATCACTGGAATTATTGCAAGAAATTTGGCTAGAAGGAAAATTGCTTACTTTTTTTTGTCATTGAATTTGGCTCTATTTTGTTGAAGTCCTTTTCCTGTTTGCGCTCTGAAATTAGGTAGAAGTTGTTGATAACTTTTTGTTTGTTGTTTTCTCACCCAGCAATTATTAGCATTTGGCTTTAGGGAGCTCTGCAACCCACCAGCTTTTTTTTCTTTAACTTTGATGTGGAAGAAATAAAGTAAATTTTTTGATCCTGACATCCCTGAGAATTGAATATAATTTCTGACTAAATGAATGATGCTGGAATTCACGGGCCAGAATATCAGATGATGAAAAACAGCATAGTTTGAACTAAAACTTTATTACCAATTTGCTGTCAGCTGAACTGATGTGACTGTACTTTCCTAGCAGAGCAGTAACACTCAGCTTAGTTGTGCTGTCCCTGCAGTGTGAGTTCCAGGAGGGAGGAGACATAGTTGGGCTGTACTGATGGGTGAAGCTCTGACCTGCAAGTATCTCGAAGCATCTTGTGATCATCACCTCCCTAGGACAGAGGTGGACACACTGAGTAGAGGAAAGAGAGCATTAACATGCAGGGGAAAAATTTTAAATTCCAAAATCTGCCATTACCAGTTGCTGGACACATTGTGTGTCAGTAAGTTGGGTTTTGACTTGAAAGAGGCTTTGGTCCAAGGGTGTGTTGGCAGTAGCAGGGGGAGTGTGACGAGATGCAAACCAGAGCCATGAGGGGTTGCTCCAGAGCTTGCCACATCTTGTGGCCTCACAAACATTGCTGAGGGCAGCAGCAGCCGGGCAGGTTGGGGCAAGGGTGACACATGGCTGCAGACTTGCTCTGGCAGGTAGAGAACATGGCAAGAGGCAATCCCTTCTTCATAAGGGTATGTTGCCACTGCATTTTCTCTTGCCTCGGGCAGCAAAAAGCTGATTTCACCATTAGGGGATGGTCAGAAGCCTGGAACATGTAAAAGGATGGAAAAAAAAAATGAGGTCAAGAGCTGGGAGTGAAATGTTGATTGCTTGGGAGTGCTCTCCCCCAGCACGGACCATGGGCAAACAGAAATAAATTGTGGGTATGAACGGAAAATAGATGCTTACCGAGGAGTTTAATTGAAGGTTCAGACCATGAAATCAGGAGAAGGAGATATTTGTCCTAATTTTAATCTTTGTTTATATTTACATAGACTTAGAAAAAATGTTCTGCATTTTATACCAGAGAACAAATACAGAGGAGAGAGAACAGCTAAGTGCTCTGTGTCTCTGCCCGCTATTTTAACAAGAGGTCCTCGTGCTGATATGGGTTTGTATCATCATTTGCTACAGACTCTGTGCTTTTTTTAAAATTACTATCTAGGTCACAAACTCATTTTACCTGTCATCTCCTGGATGAAGGAAACAGTATGATTGTTGAAATGTTTGTTAAATGGCTGATGTTGGTGCCCCTCAGCCAATTTAAAATACTAATCTTATTTCTTTAGGGTATTGAGAGTGTTATTACGTGGATGGGCAACAGTTCTTCACTTGGGTTTGGTTCACCATTTTTGTTTGTTGAAACACTGGCAAAAGATACAAGTTTTTATTTTCTTTTTTTAGTATGCAGAAGCCCCAGGTTGCAACATTCAGGACATGGACTTTTCCAAAATATGATGGAGTCTTAGGGCAGGAACTAAGTTGGTTTCCTGCCAGATCTGAGCTGTTGCCTGGGGAAAACAAGCAGTAGAGGAAAGGCTACAAAGAGAATAAATTTTATTTTTTTTTGACAGTTGGCTAATCTATCTGAATTTGGAAGGTCAAAGTCAGAAGGCATAGAAGGAGTAATAATAGCAAAGTGTGTTATAGAGAATGCCCTGCTGCTTTATGGCTATTAGGAAAATACCACAGGAATGAATTTTTAAAAATAGCTCAGTGTTACAGGCACAAGGGGTGTGTCTGTGGCTGCAGGAAAATGTTCTAGCTTCTTAGTTCCTAAAGTCAAAAAATTCCTGTTTGCTTAATATTTATCTCAAGGAGTAAATCGGCCTCTCGTGCCAGAGAAAACAGTGTTTGGGTTCAGCAAGTCCTGAGGCAAAGAAACTTTATTATTGTTTGGGCAGGATCTGGAAAACGCTGCCAGGTGCAGTGCTTGATACCTAACTTGAATGTTCCTGGTAGATGGGGAGGCCTAAACTTAGAAGTATGCAGCTGAGGAGAAAGGCTTTAATAGCCCATTTTTCATCAAAAGCTCAAGACCGCAGCAGCAGCAGAGAGCTGGAAGTTTGAGAGGAATAAGTTGGGGTCTTGGAGCAAACTGGAGGGTAAAATGCATTTGGAGAAACTCTGAAAGCTTTGTGAGGATGAGGAGGAGGAAGAGGGGCGAGAGATACAGAAGATGGGAAGCTGTACCCCAACATGGTGTGCTGTGGTGAGCACGTGCAGCTCCAAAGGACACATACACATACCTTGGACAAGATACAGAAACACTCTAGTTCTGAGTTCACAGCACTGGCTGCTTGCTGCTTAATCAAAGACTTGGTCATGCTTAGGAGCAACCCCAGTGCCCGCTCACCTGCTGTCAGCCCAGTGTACCCTCAGCATCCCAGCTCCTGGGGCTGCCCTGGCACTGTGGTGTGGGTAGTGCAGGCCTGACGGGGCTGTGTAAATTCAGGTGGTTGTGCTTCATGGACTGCCCAGCTGGGAAGGCTCAGAGGCAAATGGGAATTCTTCCAGTTTGATTTGTAGAGACTTGGTTTCTGTTCACACTTGGGGGCTCCAGCCCTCACTGAAGCTGGGGCAGTAGTGGCAGGATTGGGTCCTGCCTGGAGTCAGAGCCCTCAGCTGGGGCTGGTAGCAAGCAGCACAACCTCTCCACCAGCCCAAAGGGTTTGAATGGCTGGAACTAGAGGAGGCATGTTGAGGGTTTGCCTTTCACAGGTGAGAGTGCCAGTATTTCAAGTGTAGTGTTTATACAGTTGCTGGCAGCTCTGTAGGAGAGCTTTTGACAGGTTGAATGTCACTGTGGGCTAGACTGGAAACTCTGCAGCAAAGTAGTAGTGTCCTGAAATGTGAGGCTGCAAGAGCTCTCCCTTTGTCTTGTCCTCGTGCTGCCCTGGCTTGTGTTGGTGCAAACGCACTGTGTAAAAGACTTTGAATGTTGGCAGCTTTGTTTAATTGAAGGATCTGCTCTGGAGCCATTAGAGTGGTCTGCATACGAGATAGGAACGGCATGTTGTACCTAGGTGGGAAGAAAAACAGCTGTGGTGCACAGTAGAATGTGAGGAAGAAGGGAGGGATGTTGCATATCAGTTCTTTGATGTGGGCAAAAGAGTTTGTTCATTTTCAGATACAGCAGAAATAGGATTTTAAACAATACTTCTTACTTTGAGTAAAAACTCCATTTACGGCATCCGCTTTGAACTGCTGCTTGGATGTTTGTTTCTGGAGCACACGCAGAGGGTTTGCCAAATGCTTGGCAAGGGACAGGGGGCTGTTAAAAATTAACTAGAAACTGAGATAAATCACATACGAATAGCTCAGGGAGCATGGTGAATTAATCACTGTCTGATGTAGTTGCTTGTCTCGCAGCTGCCCAAGATCCTTTGTAACGTGTTTTGGGTTTCTTAGCTTTGAGATGCCCTGTCCAGCAGTTCCTTCAGGAGGGAGTGTCAGATGCATTTCTTTGAGCAGCATTTTAATCTGAAGCACAGCATTTTGTATGGTGTGAACGATGGGCCCAGTCTTGTACCACAGAAGCCAGTGGCAGCTGGGTACGTAGTGTCTCGCCTGACTGTGGTGGTGAAAAAGGTGCAGGCTTCTGGAAGTCAAAGACCTGTTAATAAAGTTTCTCCCCTTCGATAATGCTGGATAATGGAAGCTTTTAATTGTGTTACTGCTTTGAACCAGCCAGCTGCTGTTGCAGGTTAGGCTGGCTGAGCTGAGTCTCCGTGGCTGTGTGTAAGAGGACAGTGTGTGGCGGGAGAATTTGTGAGCTCAAGTGAACGGCACTTACCTACTCTGGCTGCACGATACAAGCATTTGCTCACCTCTCTTGTCTGTCATGTTGGTGAGTTTACTCACCTTTCTTACAGCAGTATGATTAGGGGTGTGGAGAGGTGCACAGAGAAAATTTCTACTCATCCCTTGAATGTCTTCAGGGAGCTCACAAACAGCCTGATCCCTCGACTGAAAGGCTGGTGGGCAAGGCTTGAGACCATTGGAGCAGCCTGTGCCTGTTCTGCTGCATCTCTGTGCAGTTTTCTGAGTTCAAGATGCTTCTCTTGCCCAAACGGAGTTGTTGCCACCAAAACGTGAAGCAGGGGTTGCCTGTATTGAGTGTCAGGACAGAGCCATCATTCCAAGGCTATTTTTAATAGCAGGGTTTGAAAATCCCCCTCACATAATATTTTGCATGCTCCAGGATTACCTTGTAGTTGCTGCTGGCAGCCTCATGTGGTTTGGAGATGCTGTATTCCTAGGCTGTTCCAGGCAGACTGGCTGCTGGAAAACTCACAAGTTGTTGTCAGTTCAGGCCAGAAATGGAGTCCAGTTGTTTTTCAGTTGTGTGCTGCTGAGTGCAGTTGCAGGATTTCTTGCATTCCCCATTTGTGCCTCCTGTAGTTTCATGCGTAGCTGCTTCTTAAAGTGTCATCGTTCCAATCTGTCTGCTGCATGCCCAGGATATTGCCCTGTTTGAGGGGTTTGTGTGGTTTGTTACCTGCAGACTCAGACCCAGTTGCAGTACATGGGACTTCTGTCGGAGCAGCAAGTGCAGAGGGTGGTACAGAATGGGTCTCCTCTGGTGAGGGTGTCTCTTCAGGGAGGAAGCAGATTTTCGTGTCAGGGAAGGAAAAAGTCCTTACCTTAATTAGGGCACATGAAAGTTTGAATTTGTCCGATGTCTTTTTAGTAGCCCAGCCGATACCTCTGGCAAAATCTGGGAGAAGCGTGAAGAGAGTTCCACACATTAGGGACCACCTGGTCACAGCCAGCCACCGAGAGGGGTAGTCATCATTTGTGTTTGCTGCAATGCCAAGCACACTCTTTGGACTAAGTGGTACCCTGGGAGGGGATGGCTGAATGAAAGATGAAGAACAGTGTTATGAAGAACTTGTGTGAGAGGCTGTGGGCTGGAGCTCTGTGGCCAAGCTGTAGCTGAATCCTTACAATTCCTGTCTAGTTCTCTAACTGCCAGTGTAATCTGATCAAAGGCCATATGGTGATGAAGGCATTCCTTGATGTATCAGGTACTTTCTCTGCCTGTTTTTTGTATTAATGTAATATTTTTTTTCAAGCCCTAGTCACATATCTTTATTTGGCAAGCAAATTACTCCAATAAAAGCTGGCAGAGCAGTTCACAGTGAATTTCGTAGTGAGCGTGCCAAGGCTGTTTGCTAATACATGGACGAGCTGCCAGAATGCCAAGGTCTCCCAGCACTCCACAAAACTGCCTGGTTGCTGTACCTTGTGAGTAATTAAACATCACTCAGTTCTAAGAGGCAACCTTCAGTAACAGAGTTCACCCAACTATAATATCTTTAAAATCAGGACAGCACCAGTGGCATATGACAGGAGAGTGACTGAATTGCTCACAGTTTAATGACCCCTCTCTAACTATGCAATAAGGGCTCTTCATTTCTATATAAATTGATGTGGACTATAGAGTTGTGGAGTTTGTTATTAGTGAGCAGTTCCAGTGATTTCAAACCCTGTGTATTCACTCCGAGGTACAAATGACTAAAGGAATCCTCTACACTATTAGCAAGAATCATGCACATTTGAGAGAGGACACTCAGCACTGGGACATGGAAACTTTGAAGAGCTCCAACATCTTTGGTCCTCCAACTGATCCAGGAAACTGAGGTAAGATGACAACATTCTCTGAGCCAACTCAGAACTTCAGAGAGAAGGAAGTCAAAGTGTCTCTCTTGGACACCCCTCTGAACCCTGTTAATCAAATTTCTTGCCTTAGACAGTCTCACAGTTATTTTCCTAATTTAAAACATAACTTGTACTGCTCAGTACTTATTTAGTTCTCTGCTCACGTTTTGCTGGATGTCAGGATGGTCTTTGCTGAGAATTCTGGTAGTGTCATCATCAGCTGAGGTGGCACACATTGCATGAGCTCCCAAATGAGGATCTCTTACTTTTGTGCTAGACTTGAACGCAGGGGTGTGAGAATCAAAGTCAATTTTCATTGGAAGGCTTTTTTTTCTATTCTTTGTAGTTCAGAGATGCTGGTACTGACCTGGAGTGTACGCATGCCACAGGAATCCTGCTTCACACATAAGGGTAAAAAATCTGATTTCTTCAAGTGTTGGATCTAAAGTGGGGGCAGGGCAAAAGGCAAGGGTAGAGGTGATGTGGTCTCCTGTTTCTGCTGGGGCACCATGGTATCAGAACATTGATGGTGTCTTCCTGAAATTCGTTGAGAGTGTCAATCTCAAATTTTAGCACTGGTGTTGTGTACAAATGCAGTAAAATCATTCTCAGAGTACACACTGTACTTTGTCTTTCCAGGTGTTTGCCTAACTCAGAATGAATGTATCAAGAGTATTCAGGGTAAGAGTCTGAAATGAGAACATGGGCTGTTGAAATGCACGACAAGTCAAAACCTAGGAGAAAAGTGTGACAGAGGACTATTCCTAGCCTGAAGAGAAGGTAAAAAGTCAAAGTACTAAGTTTAAAAAAATACCAGAGAAGTGCTGTAGTAACTCATGGTCAGAGGAAGGCAGGATTTGGCTGTGTCACAGAGAGAGCATCCTTATCCTGCGTGCCAGATGGATCTTGGCTTCCTTGCTCAAACACTGCATACACACAGTAACCATGTGTGCACACAGAGTATATTCCATCGTGCACAATGTTCCCTGGTGTACAGAGCACAGAGATGCTGTAGGGGTGGCCCTTTTGCACGTGGTTTCTGAGCCAGCTGCAGAAGAGTGGTTTGATGGACACGGAGGCTTGGGGAGGTCTTTAATAGTTGGATCCCAGGGAAACGGCAGAATGGCAAAGATCTGACTGTATGTACATAATGAGGTTAAATATTTCTTAGAGTAAAGAAAAAAGTGGGTTGATTCTTAATATCTCTTAAGCACACTGAGGAATCATAGCGGTGGAGAGCCAGGAATTGTTTCTGGTTTTATCCAGAAAATTCAGGTCTAACTTGCTCTGCTGTTTGACATGTTATTAAGAAACTGAGGAATAAATCCGTGCTTTTGACATATACCAAGCGTGTGTAAACATGATGTCCTATTTGGCTCTCTGCCATTAAATTAAAGATTTCTTAGGAGAAAAAAGGCAACCTAACATGATCAGTCCAGTGATCCAGTGATGTGAACTGGGTCAATCCTGATCTGACTATCCTGATTTCAGTAATGTTACCCAGGCTGTTTTTTCAACTTTAAGAAGAAAGATAAATAAAAAATAACCCATGTGTTTGGTTGGGTTTGTTTTGGGTTTTTTCCCAAATAATAGTCTATCTTGGCCCAAAGCAACTAGTGTAAAACACTGTCTAAAGGATGGTTTGTTTCAAAGCAAAGGAACAGGGTTTGGAAGAGGTCACACAAGTGCACAAGGAGAATTGGTAAGAGCAGAGCCACTAGAATGTGATTTGATTCATTTTGGACTTACAGTCCTGAAAACTTACATGGAGCTGGTTTCTGAAATCTAGAGGTGCTTCAGTCTGTGCTGTTGAAAACTTGCCTTTGTGTTCCCCGACAGTCTTTGGTCTGTTGGCATTCTAAACAAATGGAGATTACAGACATTTCAAATGCATTTCCTCACGTATCTCTGGGTCTGTTTGATGCAGTAGGTGGGGTCTGAGAAAGGAATCTCCTCAAGCTTTGAAAACTAATGCAGTGATCTTTCAAATCATTACTGAAACTTACCACTAAAATCTTTTGCATTTCTTTCTAAAGTTGCAGGTTTACACCCAGGCATTGCTCAGTTTCTTTTTCTGTTTTTAATTGATGTGGAAAATCTGAAGTCATAAAACACTGTGTGACTACAGGACATCAGCATAAAATAGCAGGTAAGAAAGTGTTCTAACCACCAGGAAAACTTCAATAATTTGGTGTTGGAGAGATAGATCTATGCAAACAAAAATTTGCATCGCATTTAACTGGACCTTACATGCTAATTAATAACTCTGTATGCGTAACATTCACAATTAAAAGTTTAAAGACAGCTATAGTTTCTTGTTGCAAATTTTTAAAGGCAGAGTGAGCAGGTTTCAAGGTGAGTGTCACAATGCATTGCTAAAATCAAGAGACTTAAGATCAAGCTATTCTTTCTGATAACTGTGCCTGTTGTCATCTGTGCCTCATTTGCAAGGAGAAATAACTTCTATTGGGGTGTATATAGACCAAATGTTCTGACCTCCAAGACTCAGATAATTTATTGTAGGCAGCTGAGGGAAGCTTTCCTCCAGAATAAATGGGCTTCATTAAAAGCACTCACCAGTGACTTACTGACTCTGATGAGAGGTGAGGGGACGGTATAGAATTGAACCTGGAACCAAAAATCTTGTCTTGGTCCCTTCCCTTGTGCTGATTTTGATGTCAGCAAATGCAGAAATGCACGCTGCCACTGGTCCAGGTACCTGTCATTGATGAATAATCTTATTTTCAATCTCTTTGGTGAAAATAGTTGAAAATGTCTTTTAAAAACATTCAGTTATAAAGTGGCAAGAGGTTAAATATTTGATAAATTTTTAAAAAATTGATAAATTTATCAAATTAAAAAAAAATTGATAAATATTTTCGCGTTAATTTAGTGTAAGTTCTGCTGCTTGCTTAACTATCTAAGCAGGAATTTCTATTACCTGTCTCCTAAACCCAAAACTATAATCTACTTCATAGGAAGACCTCAGGCTTTTCATCCCCTTCTTGAGGTTCATATGGAAATGGCACTCCTGGCTGAGGTGTGTGGCTGTATGGAGCTGCCTGAAAAGAGCCTGTACACCAAGAGCTGGAGAAGGATCCTCACTACAGAACCTCTGAGTGACCTTACCTTGTCTCTTCAGAAAGATGGAGAGAAGGCAGCACACACAGTCACAGCACAACCAGCTGTGGAGGTGAGTGACTTAGAGCCACAGCAGCTTCCCTAGAGCTCAAAAACACTGCCTCAGAGTCTGCTGAGACTGCAGCTGTCACAAGGCTTTACAAGGCTGTGTTTGATTGTAGCAATGAAATGCACTAGAAAAACAGAGACCTGAATCCTCCCCCTGTCACCTGAGTACTTATTTCTGTCTACCTTCTGAATTAATTCAGATTCTGGGTTCTAGGGACCGTTTGTAAAAATGGCCAAAAAGCTCCTGACAGTCTTGCATAGATGGGTTTCTATTTTAACCAGGGAATCTTAAGCTCAGAAAGCTGTAGTAATATGATGAACCAGACTCTGAAATGTGTTAATCTTATACTCCTTGGCATCTAACGCCAGTTTGTGTAGGTTGAATCAAAGTGAGGAACTATGGTAGCTGCTCCTTCTTGTAAAATGAACATTTTGTATTGCAGAAGCTCTTAAATTACTTGCGAGCTTCTCTTAAAGTTAGGTTGAAAACTGTCATTCTTCCTTCTGAATAATACATATAGTGCTCTCTTCATATGATAGTGAAATGTATTTTGATTTTTAAATCTGGTAATAAGAGCTATTTCACTCTGGGATTGTCATCTTTTGTTTCAATGCAATGAAAAGGAGACTTTCAATCTAGAAATGAAAACAAGATTCCCAATTAGTAGCAAGTAACAGTCTCTTTTACTGATTACTTTAAAATAAGGACAAAGTATTTCAACTATTCACAGATATTTCTGACATATCACAAAGTAACATAAGAGAAAAATATCATAATCATAGTTTAAATTTTAAACTATTTTGCTTCATGTTTACAAACACATTGCTTTTTTCCTTTTCAAAATGTTTGCTGATACAGTTTTGCAGGAGAGTCTGTTTGGTCACATAGACTTCTGGTCTACACAGTGTTTGTCCTAGGGGACGAATGGAAAAAAAATATTTTCAGACTGGTATTTTGTCAGAAACAGGGATTTGGAATATGACCTCTAATGGTCTTGCAATTTTGTGCCTGTGAACTTTGTACAAGACTGAACATGCTATGCAGCTGACATTTATTTCACACTGTATTGAAGTATTCCAAAGAACTGAGATCTGTTTCTTGTATATATATATTTTGAAGCTTTAAGGCTGCACCACTAACAACGTTTTACCAATCTTTTGTCGTTTTCTTAAATGTTACGGTTACCTTATCAGTTTTAGAATTGCTAGCAGTGATGATGATGATTCTCACTTAAAAACTTCCAAACCAAACAGAAGAATTCCCTGGGAAACTGCACAGCACACGCATGATACATAACTATAAAATTAGTCCAAACTTTTGATAAATACTTAGTTCCCACTCGAGCTAATAGCTGTTCTAGTTCTAAAGAGTAAAATGTTTATTATATACAGAAGGTTGGGTGGAGTATGGACATTTGACAAAGAGCACTCGAGGCATTTCACGGTCTGAGTTGTTTGTACAGTGTTAACGCAGCTGCCCTTTTTCCTTATGCGTAGACTTGTGCCACCTGTGGGAAGGGATCGTTCCTGGCAGTATCAATGGGCTCAGCCTTACAAGATGCAAGTTCATCTTCTCCTGGCTGATCAGTGTTCAGCTGAACCAGGAGCTTCTTGCAGGACGGAGAGCCCTTTGGGGCTTGCTTGTGAGCTCGATGCGAACTCGCACAGCATTTTCAGATGCCAGTTTACATCAGGGAAGTGTTTGGTCTTTCACCTTCGGGACGTTACAACATGAAAAACATAAAGCACCATTAACTGACTTTGGTAACTTGGCACGAGCAGCAGTGTTGAAGAAGATGCTGAACTCCTGTCTCGTACAAAAAGAAAGTACAGCTGCCAATTACCCTGCAACTACAGTCTGTAAATACTAAAAACATAAATATGTTAACCATACACATATACACAAAACACAGCAGTAGCAATATTACAGGATGTAATGCCTACTCTCTATAACTGGTTTTGGTTAATACAGATGCAACAGCAAAATAAATGCTATTTCATATATGACAAATCTTTCTTCAAGAGTCGGTGGCAGTAAGCCAAAGTTCAGCTCCTGCCTTTCACTAATCCAGTGTGAGTCACACAAATCAATCAGTGAAAAAGTAGCACTAAGGGAAGATAATGACTGTCAGTTAATATTGAAACTTTGAGATGGAGCTTTCTTTTGCCACCATTTGTAATCAATTCTCCCTTTTTCACAAGTGCTCCTTCTGTGAGCACTCACCAGACCTAACAGGGGACAAAGTTATTACATACAAAATATGATTTAGGGGTAAGGATTAATAGAAAGAACCAGCCTGAGATTAGATTTCCTCAATCCTGGGAGGTGCTTTCCATGTATTTAAGTGAAATTTCCATGAGATTGCACTTAGCAGACCACTAAGAAGTTGTTGCTCTCCCACTTTTGTCTTCTTTTCCATGCGCTTCTGTTTCAAAGTTTGGTAGGAACTGCATGAGAAGGGCAAGAGGAGATGACTGCTGGTCCATTGTCTTGGCTAATGCTCTTCAGAGCAGCGTCCTCTCCTCAAGACCACATCATCTAGTCCAATATCCCCAGTTCTTCCTTTCCCCTTCTCACCTCTGAAAATAACCTAGGAAGAGAAATAAAACAATTTGAGTGGGAAATTAAAAAAAAAAAATATCACACAGAGATAATTCATTAGGAAGGGTGACAAAGGATTCTGGTCTTCATTCAAATTCTCCTCAGGTTCCCAGTAGGCCCCTCCAAAATCACTACCATTTAGTTGCTTTTGGGTTTTAAGTAGCTAGAAAATAAAACTTCCACATTTCTTCCTGATTTCTCTTTGGCAGAGGCCTTCCCTGCTTACTTAAGAGTTTTCCCTCCCTCCCTGATCTTTGGGTAAGTGTCACAGGGGTTCAGGTCAGCAGCCATGGCTGGCTGCAGAAGATCCCAAACTCGTGTGCGCCACGAGGCAGCTCCCATCTGTGGTCCGACGGATGGCAGACCATGCTGACAGCGACTGCCAGGCGGTCACGAGAGGCAGGGGACAGTGCAAAGGGGAACTGCTGGTCATGTCTGAGGTCTTGTCTGCCACACAAGACATTAGCGATTCACACTTACTGAGTCAGACAAGAGGACTGCCAGAAGTGATAAATTTAGGAAAAAGAAAATAATATAGAAAATGTATTGTTCACCCATTACAAATGTCCATGTTCTCAGTCTGACGTTCATTTACAGCTAACAAAGTCAGGTGTCTTTACCTCAGGAACAGTAGCAAAGTTTCCAGAAAATTATCTGCAGTAATTGCAGCCCTAATGTTCATTTTAGAACTAGATACTGCATGTGTCTTGCAGCCTGCTCCCACCATGAACATGTGAGCTTTTCAGAGCACCTGATATTTAAGTCAGAGTAAAACAGGCCCTGAAGTACCACCCCCACTCCTTCAAATGTGAAATAGAAACTACCTTCAGAGGTTGAAGAATAACACTGAGCTTTTGATACCACACAATGGTGATTAACCACGGTTAATCACACAATGCTTCTAAGATTTCCAAGTGTTAAAAGATTCTCCATGGCACTTCAGGCAGCTTCTTTGGAGTGCATTAAACCATTTTGTGTTATGGGCATTATTAGGTCATCATTCACCTCCTTGATCAGCTGCAGGGATGCTAAAGGGCATAAAACCACATGTGACTGCACATGTAATCTCCCTGCATTACCAAAAATTACTTATTTTCAGTATCTTTGCCCTGGTTTAGCCAGTTACTAATCCACAGGGGATGATTCTTTCTATTTCACGGCACCGTATTATTCAAAGCATTATCCATCAGGACTCCCAATACAGGCTTTTTTTGAAATCTCTATAGAGTATGCCTCTGTCCATGAGGCTGTTCTTTCATATGTGGTGATTCCTTTAAAATGGGCTGTACCAGGCAGCTCAGGAAATGACACAGTAGCCTGAGTCTATTGCTGTAGCTGGGATTTTTTTTTTTTTTTTTTTTTTTTTTTTTTTTTTTCGTAAAACTAATTTTAAAAAACGCATGACTCTTATCTGTATTGTGATTCCACTGGCAGAGATCAAAGCAGTGAAACAGACTAAAACTGAACCCAGAAGATGAACACTGTGGTGCTGCACCATTTAAGTGTCTTCAGCTTTTCATGCAAAAACCCAAAAAGCAACACAAGCATCAGTACTTACACTCTTGATGCCCAGCCCTCGTAAAGTTATGTGTGTCTGTCTCCAGCCATGGCCACCATTTCTTCCCCAGACAGGTGGGCCGTGAGCACCATTTTTCCCTACAAAGACTTGGAGGGCACCAGAATGCAGCCCGGGCACCTTATGCCTAAAGGACAGGCACAAGTCTCCAGCCTGAGCCATGTGACCCAGCGGCAGGATAAGATGTGCTACTCTTCCTTCTTTGCCTTTGGGATCAGAGATGGTAAGGTACTGTCCTCCTGCAGTGGAAAAAACAGTTAGTTGGGGGGGGGTTGTCTGGTTTTTTTAATGCTACTAGGTTGCAGGACCAAATGCACAAGAGTGATTAAAAAAAATAATAATAAAGGGGTCCACAAGGTCCAGTGAGTATTAAATAAGGCATATATACCAAAACTGGTGCATCTGCCTCCTACAGGGTAAGATTTATAGTGCTGCTCTTCTCTCTAGATTAGTACCAGGTTGGGTGTTGCCCACCTAATTTCTTTTTGGCAAAGCAAACTACGCCTCTCTCAATAACTAAAACCTCGTGTATTCTGTCATTTCTGACAACCCCTTGGTGACTGCATGATTTTAAACCCACAGTGATGTTAAAGCCACTTAAAGCAAATTTATGCACCTTTCAAGATGCAATGTTTTGCTGTTGGACAGATAAAGGACAAGACCACAATAAATGCTGTCATGTAATTGAGCTATGGATCTGTCCCTTTCCTTTTGTTTGGGAACTGTGTTAACAGGTTAAGTCTCAAAGCACATCCATTCGCAACCCCGACAGCCTCTTTTATTGAACCGTAATTTAAACTCTTAATCTGGATTAGACAGAGAAAACGAGAAGCAGTAATGATTTCCACGTGGCTGTTAACCCTGAAGCCTAACAGTAGGAAGTTGGCAGTGAACGTACATGCTCAATTCAAAACCCTATTATTATCTCTTATCATGTATGAAGTAAAGGTGCCTTCCAAAAAAACACTTAGAACATGAGCAGCTGAGGATCTCAGGTATGGCAACATCCATTAAACCTATAAAGAAAAAAGGCACCTTTCACACTGACACTCAGAACTACACTAAATGAGATTTCACATCATGGAGAAAACCCAGACCTGTATGTGTTGTTTATACTTTTCATTAAAACTTTTGCAAGGTGGGTGAAACCTTTAAAATCTGAAATGACCAAAGGGAAAAAAGGCTAAAAAAAACCCCCAAAAAAACAAAACACTTATCTTACACTGAATCTAAGAATCTTTTTTCTTTATGAGATCAGGTTTTACGTATTTTTTTAATTAAAAAATGCCACCTTTACCTTAAGTTCATTAAGAAAGTGGCATTTTTAGGCTCCTTAGTTAAAACTTAAGACACAGAAATAGTGGGGGTCTGTAATATTGTTGACATACACAGTTAAATAGGATAGAAAAATATTTTATAGTGGTCTCCCTGCTACTACTCAACCAGAGCATTGTTTTTTGAAAGCTTCTCTTTGAAAGTCACAATGATTTCCCTCAAAATGTGTAAGATTTAATAACAATGTACCAGGGCATGTCACACACTTAAAAGGAAAGCCAACCTTGTCTCCAATTCACTACTTCTACATAAGTTCCTAAGTTATTTGCTGTCAATGAGATTTAACAAAGCAAAGTATTATGCTGCTGTCTGGGCCCCTAGATCAGCATTTAGCCATGAAGGGGGACCCATTTGTCCAAGGATCTGTTAAAGCCTTTTGGTGGGTATTTTCTCAGGGAGTTTTCTTTTTTTTTAGTTTTCTTTTCTTTTTAATGAATTGCTTTTGCAGCAAGGTCACTAATTGCTAAAATAAGCATAATAGAGTTTAAATAACTGTACCTGTTTGCTGAAGATACAATTATACCACTGTGAAAGTACTGACATTAAGTGCATCGTTTTCAGATAGTTACTGTGGCTCAACCCAATCAATAGGAAACAGATTTAGGTAAGCACAAAGCAAACCTATCTGTAGGCAAGCCCCTTCAGGAAAAGGCCCCCTCAAATCAGCATTTTCTGCATGCAAGATAAGCTTATAATGCTTCAGTGCAGCACCTTTCAAAATGCAGATCCTGATAAACCAATAAACAGCAAACTTTGCAAGGTGAAAGCAAACAGCCAGGAACAAGCTGTGAAAATAAATCCTTGCAACAAGGTATTCCAGACAGGAGGGAGTGGGTGGGTGACTTCAAGGGACTAGTTTTAACAGGTTATGTCAACAGCAGCAGAACATACACAGGAAATAAAAAGCTGAGCTTGTCCCTGACTACTGAGAAGCAATGCAGGGGAGAAGTCTGACAAAAAAGAGCCAGTTAAAAATCATAGCTCTGGAAATTAGCACGTATTAACAGCAATTTTTGAGTACAGATAATGAATATGCTTTGAGTGACTTAGAAAAAATTGATTTTTACATCTGCTATTTCAAAAAGGTATGAATTATGTGTAATATTTTCTTTTTTTTAGGCGCCACTCTGCAAGCAGGAGACAGCTGCCTGTTTTCTCATCTGCAGGAGGAAGGAGCTCTGCTCTCCCAGTCATTCCTGAGGCTTTTCAAGTGTCACAAGGAGCTCCTGAAGTACTAGAGCAGCCTGTGTGGGGGGAGCCCTGTCCAGCCAGTGAAGGCAGCACTTCCACTGAGCCGGCCAAGCAGCCTGGAAAAGGTGCCAGGTCACCTGCTGCGGTGGCAAATGACTGTCCCAGCAGTGGCTGCATAAGGCCAGACAGCTGTGACAGGGTGGTGCATGAGGAAAATGGCTCAGTGCCCTCACCCTCCCTCATCTTAACCTGGACCGCTGTCCCGTCCGAGAGCGCGTTTCCTTCCGCAGGCTGCCACCCCTCACATAATGTGAGCTTTGTGCACTTCAAAGGCTGCTCCTCGGGGATGAAGTAATCCCATCATTACGGGGAGCCAGGGATGTGTGTCTAATCCCCGGCACTGTGGGGCAGGCACTGCTGGGGGAGGGTAGGCAGGCAAGGACAACAACCTCCCAGTGCCACACCAAAATCAACAGGGGACAAAATACATCCCACTTCCTGGGACGGCAGAGGCGGGCAAGAGGGGAGGGCTGTTCCTGTGGCTGACCACCGGTGCTGATGCCAGCCTCCTGTCCTGCAAGCAGCTACTACACAGTCCCCTCTAATGTTTGGTGTAATGTCACTTTTTACCATCCCAAACAATCCCATTCTCAGAAGCCTCTGTGTTTGAACATTTAACTTGTCTGCCTTCCAGTTACTTAACGCTTTTCCTAATATACAGATTGATTTTATTGAATTCTACTCCAACCCACCGCAATCTGAGAGGTTAAACTACAACATTACATCTGGCAGCAAAACAAAGACTATTTCCAGTACTTTCTATAATTTTGCTAGTGATAGAGAACTAGTTATGTTTACATGGGTTGTTTGAAAAATAAGCTTTGTTTCACCATAAATAAAAGTTGCTCCTTAATCCACATTTTTGTTTTTTCAGATTCTTTTAAGACAAACTTTTGCTGACTACATTTACTACTCCTTCAGAGACGTTCCCATTTTAAAGATGTCACCTATGATGAAAGTGTTAATTTTTAATTGCTCTTTCATGCTGGGAATCCTCAGTTTTGCTTTTCATACACAGAAGAGGCATAGGTGTGAAATATATCCCAGAACTAAAGGGAACAGAAGCTGTGTAATTTGACCTAAAGCAGGAACTCTCATCAACCTCAAGCCTGGGTGGCTCTTCAACTGCAGGATGTGGCTGTACACAGATCACTTACCTGATACATCTCTCACTGGCTCCCAGTGCAAGTCATCGTCTTTGTCCTTGATCCATCCGCACAGTCCACTATCAAAATTACAGCTGTGCACGAGCACACCTGGCAGAACAGAGCAGGAGGTCACAAAAACACCCAGAAGTGATTCAGATTGGTTTGGTTTTCAACTTCCCATGTGGCTGACACTAGCAAGTAAGTATGAAAATTAAACGTAGAAGAAGGAGCCCTGGGAAAAGAATCTGCAAAAATACTAAAACAATAAAAAGGACCCCTGTATTATTAACAATGCGCTCTACTTTTGTGCTAAATTTTTTAGGAAATAGAAGTATAAAGGTTCTCATAGGCAAGGGGTTGGTTTTATAAAGCATAGTTTAAAAGAGGGGCATAAGATGTAGGAGCCCTGAAAAATGTATAAACCCCCAACAAATCTCAAAAAATCATAAACGCTAGGTCCTGCACAGGAGACATGGTCTTTACCTGGGTCATCGTTTGCTTCAAATTCATCAGCTGTAATCCCTCTTTCAATTTCAAGTATTTCAAACAGATTATTGCTCACTCCAGGCTGGCGTGGAACTGTGGGACAAAATGAATGAGATAAGGAAGTAGGTCACTAACTAGCTTTATCTTTAACAAAAACCAGCAGAGCAGCTCTGGGCATTGTGCTTCTCCTGGAGATTTCAATATATTTAATTATAATTGACACGAAGACTCATAAACTTTATGCCTATGTGATTTATGATTTATGTTGTAACATTTACCTAAGCACCGTAAAAGGTGATTCCAAATCTCCTCAAGGCCTTTTGAATGAAAGCTCCTTTTTAACCAGGGGGGAAAGCTTTCACCTTGAAGAACACAATTCCTCTCCAAATGCATTTTCAGAGACAGTGGTTTCTCAATAAAATAAAGCCACATGAAAGTCCTCACTCAACCCTTCCACAGACGTTTATAGGAGAACCTGGGCAGGAGGCAGCAGTACTTGGAAGAGGCCCCGCGTGCACTTAACCTTTGAAATACAGCTGAAGGTACATCCATCTATCTGCAAAGGATTAGAGCTCCCCAAACAACTATCAAGGTTGTACTGGGAGTTGAGAAGGAGGAGCTCTAGTGGAAGCTGGAATTCAACTGTAATTATACTTTTTGCTTTCCAGCACAGCCTGTCCTTCAGCTGCTGTTCCCAGCTGCAAGGAGAAGGAACAGCTTTCGGTGATTAAGAGGCCCAGAGGTTATTAGACATTCAGCATCCAGGACAACCTGAAATTTATGAGGTCTTTGTGGGAGTGATGGCTGCCAAATTCAGGTGGCTACAAAGACTCCCACATATTTCTGAAGATGCTGTGCCAGTCTGTGTACATCTCACGCAGATTTCTTGCCTGATGGACAGCTGTCAGCTGGAGATAAACAGATTGCATTGAACAGAGCTGTCTTGGAAAATTCCTCATTTAGAGGCAGGTCTAATGCATAATTCATAACAATAGTAATGTGTTTCAGACATGTCCTTAGATTTTATAGGCACCTCTGACACCTAAGGTATTTGTAAGGGCCTTATCTATTAAAAACTTGACATGTTTTCCATTTGCAGTGCTAAAATAACTATTAATGTCTCTTTAGACTTCAGGGGCAAGTGAGAACAAGAAGAATTAAGATGACTGGAAGCACTGCTGTTTTCAGAAAATCAAATCAAAGGTTAAGAAGGAACTTCTTTTGCACTAGGACAACATGAAAATAGCACTGCTGGGAGAGCTCCTGTAAAGCCAGAATACAGAAAAGAAAAAAAAAATGTTGAAATTGGGACAAAATAAGCAAACTCTAATGTATTTTTAAAGTACTATTCTGGGCTAGAGATCTTGAATAAAAATTTTGCACAACCAAAACAAATAGTTAAAAAGCTCAAAATCTGTAGGAAACTGATGAACTCATAAATATAATAGTCATTATTTGAATCGTTAAGTCCCCCTTTTTTTGTTTCCTTTTTCTTTTTAATCCTTTGCAGATTTTAGACTATGTCTATCTGCAGTCTAGGATATTAATGCTCAAAACAGCTTCAGACTTACGGCTGACTTGGGTATTAGAGGACTATAAAATACCTTGATTGTAAATAGTATTTTTGTTTCTTTGTTTCATCTGGGCTATTTTGCCTACATGATTAGAAACTCTGAGATTTAACATGAAAGAAACCTTACAAATGTGCACAGTACACACGACCTAGGCCAACAATTGCCTTGCAGTACACGTATGCACAAATATTATATTCAGTCAAATAGAGGCACCACTCACCCTCAATCCCTGCCAGCAGTGTACTTCTCTTTCCTAGGAGTTCTATCTGTGCTGCTGTGTGCCCAGGGACCACCACCTTGCGTTTCCTCACCTCAGACTGTGCCCAGGGAAGAAGATACTGTTTGTTTTCTGTGCTATGGAGAGCAAGTCAGCGATTCCCTTCCGAACTGCTGAGCGCAGCACAGCAGGGACCAGAGGCTCGGACCTGGTAGTTAAAAGGTTCTAAATGAGCACTGAGGCAAAGAGCATGAAGGAAACCCATTGCCATGCTCTAAGATTTGTAGAATACTCAGGGGTCATAGTTTTAAGGTACATGTCCTGTGCGCCCTCTTCCCAGTCTGTCATAGTCCTTGTTTATGGAAAACACTGCAAAAAATATGGGGAACTTATTTTGTAAACTACTTCAGTTTACTTATTTAAGTACCATTTCTAATGCACTGCTGTTTTCTACAAACCTGAGTTGCATCTGTGCACACACATAAGCATTCTCCAAATTGAAGTAGATAAATCTGACTATAATTAAAGCTCTGCAAAAATATTTTTCTCAAAAATTCCCCAAGAGTCCTTTACAAACACTTTTTTTATGAACTTCTAGAAGAATGTGTTGCAGTGCTTTAATACAGTCACTTCAGTGCTCGGACCTAATTGCAGGAATGTGCACTCAATTTGAAACAAGGGTTACCATAAGTGATGCAGGACTCTAAATATGACCCACATGTACACTTCTTTTTGCCACGACAACCAATATGTCGAGTGGAGATCGTGGGAGAAAGTATTTGGCACAATTATTTTCTGCAAGCTTTCCAAGTCCTTTCTGTGTACTTTATATAGTGTATCAGTGTGCTTTTCACTTAACTTCAATGGTTTGATAAAGCTTGTTAAATAGAAACTTGGCTTCTTTTTCTTGGAGAATTTTGTAAGCTCTGAGTGAGCCAATACATCAACACTACTATATTTTCAAAGTTCATGAGCTAACTTCTTCACAGATGCCCAAATCTGGGGGAAGATATTAAATATTAAATAAGAGTGATTTCCTTTCAGCTTTTTTAACCTTCAGGAAAACAGTAGAGCGTTTTTTGATTTACTTTCTAATTGCTGAGTTTGGGAGTATAAGAAAGTGCATGTATTTGTTTGCAACAAACTGAATAATTGCTCTTTTGGTGTTACAAAACCAAAACATGGGAGTGCAATTTCATGTTATTAGTAATTGTTGTAAGTATTAATAATGCAGTTCTCTGGCTTACAGAAAACACTGGTTTAGCACTATAAGTACAATTCCATTCCACACCATAATCATGACTAAGCTTCCCATTTGCTAAAAACAACAACAAAAAGGGACAAAGGTTTTTTGACTGAATAACTACGACTGAAAGCTGTTAAATCCCACTTCCAAAAACTTCCACAAGTGATGAGATCTCACACAGAACTAGTAGAAAACAGCTAAAAGTAAGGGTAGTCCAGAGGTCAGTCAGACTCAGAAAACAAGAATAAGTCCTGTTTTCCTCCAGGGGAGATTTTGATATATGCTGGGCTAAAAAGAAGAGGCAGCAGAGAGCTGCATTTCACCCTTCCCTTTGGACACCCACAATGTCCAGGATATGTTCCCTAAAACTCTACAGATTCAAATTCTGCAGTAAGAATTATTTCAGGAAGGGCTTTCATGGACTGTGCCACCCTCTCCAGCACTATTTACATCTGAGGGGAGACACAACAGTGTCAGCATGCCTGCACTCTGAAGTCCAATCTTGCATGTGCTGGGCAGTTACAAGGCTCATTAAGTTTTTCCACAATCAAGCATCTTGGTATTTATCTTTGCAGAAAGTTTTCTGCAAAGTCACCTGCCTGCTTTTCTATGAACATCCATTCAGGAGCTGCAGAGTGACTGCTGGGTTTCAGGGAAACACAGCTAAAACAAGGAGTGTACAGAAGCTTGCATATCAGATCCGGGGACAAAACTAGCTGGATGACTGATTGAGGGTGAGACTTGTAAGACTCCTAGATTTTATGACTGAACTCCAGAGTATCAACAGGAACAAACTGCCTATCTTAAATGCTTAAATATAAAGACAAATACATTTTAAAAGGTGCCAGAACAGTGAAGACAAATGAAATGCTATTGTTAAAATAATGCTACTCTAATGATACCAAGGAATAGCAAACCCCCTATTCTTCGCTTTTATTATTTCCCATTTTTCAACAGCTTCAAGAATCACAAAACTGCAATTACAGCACTAAGGACTTTGCAGACACTGAAAGGAAGAAAAACAGGAATCAGGTTTTTATCCAATCTTTACATTTTAATAGCTGTTATGAGAAACATTTCCTAATTCCAATATTTTCGGCTCCACTAAGGACTAAGAAGGAAAACTGCTGAACTGTCTTTTAATACAGATAAGGGAGTTTGTTCTTGCTCTGCTGATATCTAGTATTATGCTTTAAATTTATGCTTTTAGGGCTTATCATCCAGATCCCAATGGTAGCAGAAATACCTAGTCTTATTGAGAATTTTGTTCTACTTGTTAGAGACTTACGACTAGACAAGATTCCTCTGTACTACACTGTAGTTTGTATCAGTCCTGAAATAGTTAAATATTAAGCTATCACTGCATTCCTCTCTCATTGCCATTCCCCCCATATCCATATCAGGAGAAGATTATCCTTGGTGCCAGATTCCACTGTCTGCATCTGACTAAGTGGTTCAAAGGCCAAGTGTTGGAATTCCATTTTAAAAAATACTAATTTTTTTGTTCTCTAAAAAAGCAGCTCCCCAAAGTCATTGCAGGCATTCTTAGAAAAGGGGTAAAGCATCTAAAGAAAAGCAACAACCCAGTACCTTTCAAAAATTGCAAAGGCATTTAAATAACATTATCAGCATTTTTATCATTTGTGCTCTTCATCACTCCTGAACAGAGCAATTTCTCTGCTCCTCAGCTCACTTCAAGTTGAGCAGCACATTCAAGAGAGCTCTCAAGTGAAAGCCTAGGTCAAGTTTACTCAGTGTGTGGAACAGCAGGTCAAATAACAACAAAGGGAGAAAACAGAGAGCAAGGAGTCACCAAGGCTAGCCCAGGAAAAGGTTAACTAACAAAAAATTAGAACTTGAAAAATGCTTGCAGAGAAAAGTACATTTGCCCCAGCATGTTTCCTCTCCTGATGTGGACCAATCCTAGAACACTGATTTGCCCTGGAACACGAGGACGTCTATCACTGTGCTGCAGCCAATGGCCCCTTTGCCACGGATGGCCTGACAGAAGCAGCAGCTATTCAATGGCACAGCAAAGCTGTGCTGCTTTCTCCAAGCCTGGCTAAGGCTTCAGAGCTCCATGGGAAAAAAAGGAAGGGAAATGTCCATGCATTGCAAGATAACCTAGCTGAAAACACAACTTTAAATGCCGAGGTCTCTAGCAGATGCTAATGGCTGGGAGACCAGGTCTGCCAGTGGCTACGGGGTACAGTGCTCTCTGAGCTGGGTTTTGCCCATCCCGGTGATAAAACACTACCTTTTGTGACTCTTGGGAATACAACAACCCTCGGAGACTCAGGAGGAAGCAGCTGCCTTAGATGACACAAATTATTCTGAAGACTTTACAAAACTGAAGTTTTGTAAAGAGCAAAGGTCTTTCAAAGCTTTGCAAAGAGCAAAGCTCTGTCAAAGTTTTTTTGCAAGAGCAAAGCTTTTTCTTCTCTTTCCAGGCAGGCATATGGGGACCACAGCGCAAATTAATTTTTGAGAACTGGCTTCTTTGCTGCCTCAACTGGAGAAGCAGTTGATGTGGGGAAATGAACCTAAAGAAGCTCAGTATAAGCCAAACAAAATTACCTCATATCCACAACCCAGGAATATTGCAAAGATGTCTGATGTAGGTGAGACTAAAACAGAAATAGCTTTAAAGAAGCTGAAGGAGATAGTTCAAAACTCCCCTTCCCTGAGGAAATACAGAGGCAAGTGAAAAATCCACAAATGTTTTTGGAAGTGGGGAGGGTTTGGCACATCCACATAGCAGCTAAGAAGCAAGTCAAAGGTTAGCTAAATGTTACTAGTCATTCCAGTTTGAAATCCCGTATTGTCTTAACGCCATGGCTGTTAACACTGTGTCTGGCTGGGAGGAATGGTTCTGGAGAGGCACTGGCTTGCACTCGGTGTGAGCGCTGCGGTCCTGAGCTCGCAGTGCTTCACACAGAGCAGCTGCAGCCAAACAGAGCCAGGCACTGCTCTCCTACAGGCCTGGAGCAGGGGCAGGGCTGGCCAGCAGCAACCTGAAGCTCAACCCACCCTGCACACACCATCAGTAAGCTGACGTGAAAGGCACTTCAGCTAACACACTTCACCTCACCTTTGCCACCGGCCAAGAGCACTCATGCAGCCGGGTCTGCAGCCCAGCTAATGCCCAGCAATGCAGCACCTGCCATAATGCTCCCATGCTGCTGAGCCCCTGGTGTGATGGCATCTGCGGATGTTCAAGTAGCTCTGTGTTATCCTTACAAGTGCAGTACTGAGGAGAGGCAGAGCCATGCTCTGTGCATCCCACTGTAGTAATGCATGTGGGCTATAACTTCTCTACCTGCTTTTCTAAACGTCCCACATGAGGAAATGTAACTTCTCTTTCCCACAAACCCCTACAGAAACAGGATTCAACAGGTGAAGAAACACTTACTCCACAAGCAATGGTTTCTTTGGGAAAGTAGCACATTCTTCTGAAACAGAACTGTTTTGCACTTGACTGTAGGTTTCAAATCCTTCACAAATGCTTTTGTGCACCCCCTACACAAATGCTTCGAGACAGAGAGAAGGCAGGGGAGGACTCCAGTGACCACTGCCTAGATTATACTTTCCAAGTGTCCAGAAGAGAAAGGCAGAAAAACAGAGCAGAAAGCAGAGTGGAAAGGAGAGAAAAAGATAAGAGAGAGGAGAAAAAACAACACCAGCTCCATTAAGGATCACACTACTAGCATCATCTGGAGCACAAGTAGAATATGCTTTCAGTCACACACCTATGTGTATCAAGTATGTCTCTTGCAGGGAATCAAAAAAACCGATATGGGATTGAAGACAGACGTGTTGATTTGATCTGAGGACTCTCTGTTCCTGTATTACCTACTGAGGCCAGGAACAGCTGCTGGTGCTTGACCCGTTTCAGTCCTGCTGTGCTGTGCACTGAAGCCTTTGAAGCTATGTATGGATATGACAAACCTCAGAAGGTGGCAGATGACCTAAGCCAATAGCTGATAAACACTTTGCAAAGATCCCGTGTTTGTTATATGTACCATAATGTAAGCTGCAGTCAGACCAAGCCAAACTTAAAAGGATTTTACTTTCCTGTTTTCCAAACTCCTATATCTGAAGCATATTTATTGAAAGCATTAGTTTCAAAATCTAGCCTCTAGGGACAATACAGAAAGACTAATTGTAAACAATAAGCTTTACACAAGAGGACTGTTATGACTTCATGAAAATAGCTGAAAATTATCCTTCTGCTTTAGAATTTCAGAGAACCCTTGCAACATGAGACACCTGGGAAACACAATGCTGGAGTCTACAATAATTTCCACAAAACTGTATTTTCAACTGTTTGTTCCCATTATATCAAGCTTTGTAAGTCTTTATAGTATTTCCTTTTAGAATTTCACTTAAACATACTTCTTTATTTTTTACTGAATATGAAGCCAAAAGTACACTCTACTAAGCAGTACCAGGATTTGGCTTCTAACATTTGTCAGCTTCTCTCTCCATTTTCAATTTATCTAACTGTCTACAACAGATAAAATGTCCCAGGGAAAACTCTTTTACAAGGAACAAAATATTTCACTGTGTAATGACCTACAACAACAAAGCCCAAGAAAATACCCAGAGAGATGCCAAAGCAAACAGAAAAAAAACTCCCACATTGCTTGTGCACCTGCTCTGAGACAGCAAACTTTTCCTCCTACTACATTGCTTCAGCAGCTTTATTGTACAACAAGCTGAAGAGCTGATTCAACGCACCCTCCCCGTCTCTAAAATTAGCTGCAGAACTAAAGATGAAATGGGCTGTTGAGTATTTCTTGGCAGACATGCACAGCCCTGTAAGTGCCAGTAATGTCTCCTGTGGTATGCACTAAAGCTGGCACAATGGTGCTGTAGATTTCAGAGGAGCTCTTAAAATTACACGTGTTCATGCTATGAGATCTTTCCTATCTTTTTCATGTATCCCTTTCCGCAGACACAGTCCACAAAATTAGCCTCCAGGCTATTTTTGTGCATTTTTCCCATTGTTTAGTCATGACCATCTGAGACTATTCGAACCTGTACAAAACAGATCACATAGAAGTCTTTAGGTAATCAGACATGATCCCATTTCTTTACCATTCTTAAAGCTATGGTAATACTTTGTTTAAGAGTGGCTCTCAGCTCTCTGAATTTGAATCCAACTACTTTATGAGTTATGTTGCACTTCAATACTTTTCAATAAAATGTCTTCCATTTCCCTAAAACTTTCATCTGAAAGCATAATTAAGTACTTCTATGGGACAACATACTCCATCATTTCAGGGGGGAAAAAATAAACACATTTTTTGATCAATTGATTCAGAACTTCCTTCCCAAATTTTTCTTAATAAAAGCAACTATTTGTGCAGATTTACCATATGACCATTTTCAGTTTTATTTCTCTGTTCTCAATGGCATGGTGTTCCAACAAACCCAAACAGTATAGTGCATGCTTCCACCTCACTGCATCTACAGCTTCAATAAATGAAAGCATATGGAAAACTACTTACTGAACACATCTCCTCGGGGTTTCTGAGGGTCTGGCTGGATCCTGTTGTCATCTATAACTCCTTGGGAAGATGTAGTTTCAATGGGGACATGTGAAGGCTCTTCAGTTGTTGCCAGAGGAGTTCTTTGTGGTGGTAGTGTAGGTCTTACTGTTGTAGGCTGAGGCAGCGTTGGAGGTGGAGGCTTTGTCACTGGTGTCGTGACCGGCCTTGTTGTCACTGGCACATATCTCGTGGTTGGCTTGGGTGTCTGTCGAGTTGTTGTCCTGGGTGCAGGCTGAGTTGTCCCAGGTGTAGGACGAGTTGTTGGCCCAGGTGTAGGATGAGTTGTTGGCCGGGGTGTCGGCCGAGATGTTGGCCTGGGTGTTGGCCGAGCCGTTGGCCTGGTCACTGGCCTTTCTGTAACAAAAGCAGGTACATGCGGTGGTCTGAGGGGCTGAGCCTCCAACATCAACAATCCTACTCATTACACCACTGCCTCCCTCAGGGAGAGTGCAATTGCCCTTGAATATGTGATATGGACCAGGTGGTTCAATCATAACAATAGGAAAAGAGAATCAAAATGGGACCAAAATGGACATCTCAGCTTCTCACTCCAGAAACTTAACAATCTATTTCATTATGACAGAGAGACTTGGATGAAATAATATTTCTTCCTCTGAAAGTTTCCATTAGTTAGCAACACACTTTAGCATCAGCACTGCTGAGCTATCACATCCCTTTAGGGTGTACTTGGCATTGCAGCAGTTCAGAGATAATTCAGAATGACTGAAGGCCAAGACACTTCCATCCCACCTCCTCCCAAGCATCAAGTCCGCTGGTTAAAAAAGCATGGGCAGGAAGCCATGGGTTAAGCAGCCCTCTAAACTAGACAAATTCATAATCAGGAGTGGAAGCAAGTTTAGTAAGACCCCAAAGTTACAACCAGTTTGGTCACAGATGGGCAGATACCTTTGGCTTAAGAAAGTTCTTGCAGACCTCTCCTTCTAAACATTTCTCCTTGTCAATACTTTAGATACTGAACCTAAGCCAGCCTTCATTTAGATCTTTACCTCTGCTAAACACCAGGAAACTAAGTAAATGACACTTTTCAGCCTTCACAAAAATGAGGTGGTGGACTGAGCACCACTTTCACCACAGTGACAGTGCCCACAGTACCATCTACTCCGATGGTTCATAAAGAAAGGACAACAAATTTTAACTTGGTTTCACAAGGAGAGTTTCTGCAGACATGAAACACAAGAATATCTGTTTTGTTATTTTCTATTCGTTAATATGTCTTTTATATCTCACTGGAGATCTTAAAAAGCTCAGTAAGAACTTCAGTCACACATTTTGCGTACAAGCATTTCGAGTATAACACATGGTTAAAATGAAGAACAACTGTTTGTTAAACAGTGAGTTGTTTGATGATGGCAGGTAAAAAGGTTTTCCCTCTGGCCACTTGTTTATTACTATCCCTTCGAATACCCTGCAGTTTTGACATTTATATCATATTAAAATTTAAAATGCCCCTTAAGACTACGTCCCAGTAACACATGTGAAATGTGCCCACACATAACTGCAAGCACTCAGGATGTGAAAGAACATCTTTTGCCACGACAGCTACAGCCAAAGGGAAAAAATGGTACTGCTCTTTAAAGAGATCAGTGAGTCACCAAAGACCAGATCCCACAAAGGAATGTAGGATCAAAAAGATCCAGCAGATGTCATAGAGCTGCACAGTCCTGCAGGACGTCAGATATGGGGGAGCTCCAACTGCCTATTCTGTGCCAAGGGGGTGGCTGCTTCTCCCAAGAGAAAGGTGGCCAAGGGAATTTTCCAACAGCAAATCCTTCCAGAGAAATACTCCCTCCTGGCTCTGCTCACATCTGGGAAGCAGCAGGGAGTGGATGGGGTGAGCTGCTGAAATGGGCCAGTTGTGGAGTGTACATAACAACAGGGTATCAGTAATACGCACTGTTTGATCAGACCTACCCTGCTTACTCAGTTGGTCTCATCCTGAAGCAATCTCTAGAATCAAGCTGTGAATAGGGAGAGGTGAATTTCTTTCTAATTATGAAAATGTCTCAGGGAAATATATTTTTACCAAGGCATTTGAAGAGCTAGAAAACTCCCAACTACATTCTCCAGGCCCTTATTTAGTATTAAAAATAGTTAAGAGAAGCTGAGTGTGATAGTGCTGTACCTTAAAGTCTACAAAATGGGACACATAAGCTTTCAGAATCTCTATTTTCAAAGGAGCATTACATACGTATGCAGTTTGTTCCATTGTCTCTGTACCCTTCTTTACATTTGCATTTGTAGGATCCTGGAACATTGTAGCAGTGTGAAAAACTACCACACTGATGGTGGCCAAGGGAACATTCATCTATATCTGCAACAGAAAATTTACATTAAAAAATCATTTGCTTCAAAGAAACCTGACTTTCTGTTTATCCCTGCAAAAAAACCCAAACATTATTGCGATTTTGATTATTTAAAAAAAAAAACAACCAAACTTTTGCCAGTGGGAAAACGAAAATAGTCACAAATCAACGTGGTGATCCAAACATTAGGGTAAATAGGGACTATTGGGCAATTTTGGTATTGCTCAGCTTATACCTTAGCATCAGCTTCAGACATGCCATGGGTAGATTGAAGCTGAGATCATTAAGCTCACAATTTTAACAGCCACTTCTTACAGGTGACAGAATAAGAAAAAAATAAACTGAGTACACAAGCATGCATGTTCTTAATCACACAGATATTAAACTGGCTTTTCTTCATAAAATGCTTCCTCTATTATACATCTGTATAGATGTTTCTACATCAAGTAGAAACTGCTGGAAACCTTTCACATGGCATATCCACATTTATTGTCAGTGGTGAAAGCAAAAATCTCCAAATTCCAGTGCTCCAAATACAAATTTCTCTGAAAAAAAAAATACTCAAGCAAACATAAAGCAATGTTTCATTATCTTCACACAATCTTTTTTTCAGTTAAAGAATCACAATCAGTTGAGACCCTGTGAAACTAAGGCAGAGAGACCTGGGAATATCTTTGTTGAAGGGCATATACCAGCTGCATTCCAGTCTCATGTGCAGACAAAACCAGGTTATTTCCCAACTCCTGCCTCTTCCCCGCCTGTCTTCAGGGGAAGGAAAGTTGGGCAGTCTGGGTTGGGAGGAGCCAGGGTGTGCACATTTTCTTATCTTGGATCTTGGGGCATGCTGTGGAGCACACCAGCGTTACAGCTCAGACATGGCCTAAGCTGCTCCAAGCCTACAACTGCCAATGACAGTGAATCCCGCAGGAAAAAAGGCTTTGGAAAGGAATTCCTGGAGTCAGCAGCTCTGTTCTCCCCACCAGCTTCCACACAAGAACCAGTTTCGAGAACGTGGACAAAATATATGCCTTCTCTTTCACACTCTATTTCTGTAATCCACCTTTCTTAAAACACTGGTGCAGTGTAAAACCACCTGCTTCAACATCTCAGCCATAATAAACAAACGTTCCTCTCTGAACCATTAATTTCCTTTTAGAATATGCAGCTCTATTATGTGCACATGAAAAATAGCTCGTTATTACCATGGCATTGGTATTTGCCTCCGATGTACATCAGATCAAAGCCTTTATGACACCTGCAAATGTAGCTCCCGAAAGTATTGACGCAGTGCCTAAATCGTGGACAGAGAACCCTCCCAGTAGCACATTCATCAATATCTGTGGAAACAAAGGAACGGTATTATTCTTAACAACAGTCAAAATTACAATGTATGCTGTCTAAATGAAAGTGGTTTCACATAATGGAAAGCTAAAGAATACCCAAAGTATTTTTCACAAGGGCCCTCAGCGGTAATACCTGAGCACTTCTTCTGGCTGTGCCCTCTCGGTTCAGCTCTGGGTCACAGGCAGATGCCCAGGGAGCAGCCGATGCTCACCCACTGCTGCTCTCCCTGCCTGGGAGACTCTCAGACGAGGTCAGGCTGACACACAAACGCTGCTTGCACTACCGCTCACTCGGTAGTCCTTGGACACCGAGCTGAGGCTGCTGAGTGCTTAAACACTAATCCTCCACTGAGGTGGAGACCTGCCATGCACGGCTGCTTCTGACGCACGCAGCTCCTCGGGTTTGCTGGTTATCTGCAGGGCACAGTTCAAGCCTTTGCTCTGCAGCTCTATCACGCTCTTGATCTATGGGAAAGCAAGATTTCGCTCTCCACGCAGTTCTTTTCCCAAAAGGAGCACTTCAGCTGCCGATGTCAAGAGCGCAGAATAAAGCCGACTGATTGATGCCCTGCTGCTCTTGTGAAAGAGGCCTGAACGAGGCAGAGTCTCTTCCACTGCACAGAAAAAACATTACCACAAAGCTGCTGGTTAGTTAGGGCAGCTACCTGAGGCGGGGGAGATGGAGCTGCAGCTTCTCCAAGCTGTTGTTCCCACAGCCAAAAGAAGTGACCTAAAGCTATGAACTACTGGGCAGATGGGTTGTCCCAGTAGCTCCTGCTGGCACTGTCCTACCCTGCATGAAGAATTACTGAGGACAGCAGGGATTCAGCCCCTGAGCTCCCACCCTCCTGGCCCGTCTGACTGCTCTCTCTCCATCAAGAGCACTGCTGGAATGTTGTAGTAAAGGCCTCAATGAGAAAGAAAACAAGGCCAATACTGGGCACCTCTCCACATGCCTGAATCTTCCTATAAATCTGTCTCTTGATCTGAATTTATTGTTAACATTTTAGGCTTTGAATATGTTACTAAGTTTTACAAATCCTACCATGTTTCTTGTTATAATTTAATTTAAAAGTCACAATTTTCTACCCTTTATTAAAATATTATTTCAAGGCTGCAAGTTTCAGACTCTTGATTACTATGAGTTAGTTGTGTTCTTTGTTGGTTTTGGTTGGGTTTTTTTAATCTTTAAACTACAACTTTAAAAAGTAGTTCAGTAAGAAAAAGATTAGCCATTGAATATACATCATCATGGCATGGATTGTGATCTTTAAAAATCTAATATAGCATGTTTTTTTTTCGTCTGTACATATTCGTATTTATTCACATTTTTGCGAATTCACAAAAGGCAAAAATTATGTTAAATTATGGCAGCAGTGTAGTGGTAGGCAGCTATATGTCCTAGAGATACAGGACTGCACTGCTAATCAATACACTGTTCCAAAACTGATGCAAAAATATGGAAAAATGTCACAGCCTTCCACTTGCATATAATGAGAGGTGCGTGGATGCTCATTACTGAGGGGAAAACCACTTTTTGATCAGAAGCCACAAGATGATATGCAAGTGCTTGTGATTAGTTTCCTGCAGCTCTCAAACAGTGACTGGGGCTTCTTTCAAGTCAATTCACACCTGGACCAAAAGGTGTGGGGCTGTTTCCCTTTGCCTGCTGCAACCTGCTGTGGTTCATACCTGCTTCCTATGAAAGGCAGGGGATGGAGGGGTGATGATTTGGATTCTCACCTCAGCACCAGGGAGGTGCTCCAAAGGCACATAAGGCCTGTGATGGTCAGCACCTAATGAGTGTGATGGTCGATGGTCAGCGTCCACCAGAGAAGCAGAATTGCTTCTCTCTCTTGCTGCAAGTATGACCATATTACCAACTCAAGTACAAAATAACTACGAGACTAATTTAAAAGTTGTATGATTTTTAAGTTTGCAAGGCCATATTTTCAAGTTTCTAAACACACACAAAAAGGAAAGAATTAATTTTATAGTGAAAAATCCTTATTTTCCACTCTCAAATAATTTCAGTTCATTTGAAGCTGAAATGTGTATATTGCTAATTTCATTAAATGAAAATCTCAATCCAAAATCCTGGCAACACTGACTGATTTATTAATTCAAGAGTCATTAAGCACTTAATTAGCTGTTTAATCCACATTTTCACTGAATACTCTGCTGAATTATTTTTTCACCTTGTCATTTTGTTTATATGATTTACCTTTATAGCCAAGTTGGTGACTCTTTACTGATTGTCTGGAATGAACATTTTAAACAAGAGAATGATCAGCAAGTGTTAGTCTAAGAATAGAATAATGCCTAGAGGAATTTCTACTTGCGCTAAAAATAAGCATTGCATTCCCAGCTGTCTTTTAAACTCTCCTCAAACAAGGATTTCATGAGCTGTAGCCAATGCACACTTCAATTTTCTTACCATCACCTACGCTTCTGTTTGTACTGCAGCATTATCCTGACCCTTTCTGGAGCCAACAACCTCCTCAACAGTGATGAGCTTGTACAAACGTGAGGAAAAAGCACAGCTCTAGTCCCAAGTAGCTTCAGCTCTCTGAGGTATTTACTGCAACTAAACTTGATAGAGACATAACACAGAAAGGGTGCATGTCACAATCTCTTCTTACAAAAAAAAGAGAGAACATTGTGTTATAATGTGGGAAGTACAGACGTGTCTTGTTGTAACTATTTTCTCTGTATTGTACAAGGCTGCTCGGAAATTCCTGTGGAAATTTTAGAACTAGGTTGTGAGATCATTCTGAATGATGCACACCCAGCCAAAATGTGGGTACGCAGTTCTTTGCCTTTCTGGGAAAAAAAAAAGCAGTTTTTTGAAAACTGCACTGAAGAACTCAAAGAGCTTCGTGGGACTGGTCTGAATGTTAGTCTTTGGCATTAAAGTACACTTTGTTTATTTCAAAGTATGAAGTTTGCCTGAATAGAAAAATGCACACTAGGAGAATGTTGCAAGCAGTTTTTCTAGCAAATTTCTCTACTCGGTGTAACTTTCTTGAATTTGTACTTAAAATCACTCAGCTCACTATGGCACGGCACAAATATCTTCCGAAGATCTCTCTGCCACAATATCCACAATGGGATTAATCACAATTTATTCCCTTCAACATGTAACAATGGTAGGTTTTTTCCTCCTGTTCTTTCCACTCTTTTCCATACACAGACACGCCAATCATGCACTTCAGAAAGCCTCCAAGTTGGTGTGGAGCCTGCTGTTCACATCAGAAGATCTAGATTCTGTCCCTTTGTCTGCCAACAAATTCTTGGACACCATGGGTCAGGCACTTGGAGAAGCACCTACCCTGCGGACAGCCAAGTTACCCAAATGGATGATCAGGACATCCCCATTTTCCTGCATTCTTTCAGTGCAAGTGTTGTTCCTGGTTATGGAATTGCAGCACTTCATAGAATATAAATAATAAAATCACTGGAGCATCATATCCACTCAGGAAGTACAGTTAATGGCTAATGAAATCACATGTCACACTGTTCTTCAGACCATAGTAGAGTCTGATTAGCCATAAGCACCTTTTCCATGTTCACAAATGTGGGAACAAAACATTTCACCTTTATATACTCTGAGTTCCTGGGTTTATTTTAACCTGGAGTTTTCACAGTATGGAAGAAAGACTGCAGATTCAGTCCCACTAATACTGGGAGCATGCACAGCCCTTCGCCTTGCCCCACTATAATATCAATGACTTTTACAAATTATCCTTCTACACCCACTGAGCTAAGCACCACCTTTCTGGGTATGTGGGAAAGGTGATCTCCCCATTCCCTTTTTTATGCAGGCAGGTATTTTAGAATTAGCAATAGTTAAAAATAACCCAGTAGCAGGAGTGGCAAAATGTTGGAGTCAGAAATGCATAGAATTATATTCCTCTATCTGTTTGGAGGAAAAAACTCCTATGTACAATCCAAAATTTGACCTCTGTCCATGAAAGAGGTTACCTACTCTCTAGGAATCAGTAAAATCCTCACAAATGTAAATTAGGTGATGGGATGTTGTGTGGGATTGTCACAGGGTAAGAATTTGTGTGGTTTTGGGTTTGTTAACATAGTAAATAGATAGTGGTGAAAATCCTCTAAGATTGAGGATAGTTGTTGTTCTTTATACTTTCTTCCTTCTTCTTCTCCTCCATGATCTGCGGCAAAAGCAAGGTTAGGTTGATTGGATGAAAAATTCCGCAGTTCCTGGGTGCAGGATGGAGTAAAATGCTGGACATTGGTTGAAAAGTGAAAACATCTGTCGTTTTAAGTTCTAATTGGATAATTTACCTTTAAGAAAGGTCTGTAATCTAGATAAGGTGGCATTCGGCGTTCAGCTTTTAACATCCACTAACCAGCTCCGTTCCATGCTGTACTTTTCTAAGATAAGAATTAATAAACACCTATCTGAGCAGAAGAGAACGCTGATGTCCCATCTGTCTCTGTGAAATCAAGGTATGGTCCTTGAAATCCACCCTCATCAGGGGAGATACATGGCACAAAAATGTGTCAAAGGCCGAGGGCTTGGATACCAAGGAGTCTGCATGGGCTCTAGGCAGACAATGAAACTTGCAGGACTGGAGGAAAACACTGGCAATTTCTGACACTAGGGCACCTGAGCAACAGCCTTGTTACAATTCTCATTATTAACAACTTTAAACTGCGTGTTCAATGCGTTCTAAGTACACCTGATAAACTCTCTTGAACTGCATTCTATGTACGGATAAAAGCATTTTGGAGAAAAAAAATTAAAATTAAATCTACCTTTGACCACCTACCTACGCAAGTCCTGCCATCAGGCCCAAGCTGCAGCCCTGGAGAAGGACAGCGGCAGCGCACCTCCCCTTTCAGCACGTCACAGCCATACTGACAGTTTGCCATCAGGCAAGAAAGGGCATCTGGAGAAAAATAATTGAACATATTTAAAAACTCTGATCGGCACTAGAAAATGACTGAAAATTTCAGAGAATTAAGATGTCACATATTTATGATAAAAGTGGGAAACTGCTTGTTGAGTTTGACAGGTAGCCGTCAAAGAGGAAATACATCTGCTAGTAAAATTTTTCTTTCCACAAACTACATCTCTAAGAAAAAAAAAAAAAAAGAGAAAACCACCACAATTGTAATAAGTTGTGTTACAGAATGCAGTCCCCAGAATATAAAGGCTAGTATGTACTATAGACTCTCCTGGACAGCACTGCCATTTTAAAAATGGGGCATCTCTAATTAAAGGTAATTTCTCTCCCCTTCTCTCTGCCCAGACATTCAAAATAACTGCTTTTATGGGAGCAAGTAGGAACCTGATCTCCAGAGAGATGGCAGTACAATTTTTATACCAGTCAAACAACCAACATCTGCAGCGTTAAAGATTTTACATTCATAAGGCCACAAGGCAGCAGAACTGCAGGTGCCTTGCTGCAATGAAAACTGCAAGCACTTGTCCTCAAAGGCCAATTAACAGTGATTTACAGCCCTGAAGAATGCTTCGGGGGAAACTTTTAATAAAACTAATAAAATCAAAACAATTGCTCTTGGTTTAGTCAGCCTAATTTAACTAGAAAAAAAAGGAGCTCATCTTGTGCAGCTGCCTAACTTCCAGCAAGATTAATCTTTTACTTCGGGACTCATCCTCATTTCGCAGAAGTTTCCCGAGGAAACTCGGGCAGGGGTTTTGAGAAGCTGGAAAAGAGCAAGCAGCGAGGCTGGCCATACTTGAGCAGGTTCCATCTGGCATTAGCATGTAGCCGTTCAGGCAGTAGCACTTGTAGCTGCCGTAGGTATTCATACACCGGTGCTTGCACGGCCGCGGCTTTAGTCCACACTCATTCAGATCTGAAATGAAGGGCACAGGGGAAGAGGGTGGGAAAAGAAAACACACAAGGCATGCGTGGCAAAACTACCAGTTCAAGCTGCTGGAGAAGGAAGGAAAAACACGGCAATTAGCTTTTTATATGCAGTTTAGCTGACAGCAAGTGTCCAGAACATCCTGCACGAAGCGCTTGTCCCTCTGGCCAAGCAGCTTATTTTACTTGGTTTCATAGATATATTTTTAAAAATGACAGTATTAGCATTAGATGAAGTGCCAACTGTTTCATTAGGCAACACACAAGCTCAGGCTGCCCACATCTTGCTGCTGTTCATGTTGATGCCACAGCCAGGACCAGCCAGCACTCAGAAGGAGGAGGAGAGAGAAAGCAAACATCACCCTGCAATCACTATCAGCAATTCTGATAGCAATTCAGTGATTCACTATCATGCTTCAAAATTAGTGGCAGAGGAAGGTAGGAAAGCTGATGCTAACCTACTTTAAACAATCTCACAGAGAAACTTTATTCCTTATCATCTAGAAAATACTAAAAAAAAGTATCTGGCATCAGCTATATTTGTCAAGGACTATCCATGAGGGCTAGTATTTCAGATTCACAATTTAATACGGAATTCATGACTTGAACTGAAAATATTCAGCCTACAATTTGCATTATTAGTAGACAGAACTTCAAACAAGAAGTAGAGATGGAGTGATTTCCTTCAGAATTCTCTTCCAAAAATACATGTCGATTTTATCTGAATAAACCAGAATAATTTGTTACTTATTTTTATTGTTAGTTATTTGTACAGTGACGAACACAGATGACAACAAAGATGAAAATAATAAATGTATTCACAAATCCAGCCAACAAGAACTTCAAAAACTGAGTTATCAACCATCATCTCTAACACTGCACCATGCTTTCTGAAGATCTGTCACAGACAGAGTCACCATTATTTCCAGAAATTTTCAAAGACTATCTCTGAGTTTTAAGCACTATCTTATCAAGTGTCCCTCAACTCATGTAGCAGAAAAGTAAGCCTTGAGGCTCCTATCATGTGGTAGATACACACACACACAGAGTAGCCCCTTCGTAAAATGCCAGCTGAGGAGGTGACCGATGTCTCCTGGGGACTGGAGGCGAAGGCTCAGGGTTAAGATGCTGAACCAGAAAGATAAACACACCTCTGGTTAGGATGAAGTCAGTAATTCGTTGATTGCTTTTCAGAACTAAAGCAGAAAACTTAACTGGGTCTACGCAGTAAACACAGTGAGAAAAGTTACATCCACTGTGGAGGCTAAAGCTGGAGCGAACATTGATTCTAGACAACTACACCTGAAATTTTACAAGTTCCTAATGTTTGGATTTTACATTCGTCCTGAAACTCTGTAATCACTTAGCTGTAGAGAGTAACATTCTTCACCGTATTCTTTGCAGGCAAACTACCTTTATTTGGCACTCTCAAACTGAGAAATACATTCCCTTTCATTTTGACTGATAAAATGCAGAGCCATCAAGTGAAAATACATGTATCAGACTACAAAACGGTGATGTAATCCAAACTCAGCCACCAGGATGTTGCCTGTTATGTCACTGCTGTTCCTGAGAGCTCCTAACAGTGTTTATGTTATCATAAAATCTGTTCTCTTCTGACCCACTTTGTTTCCATCTTCACGGGGCCAAGGAATAGCGAGCATCATGCAGACGCGGCCCTCCCCAGAACCCTTCCCCTTACTTCATTTTCCAAGGTCTCAGGAAGAGAAGCATGTTTAAGGGCAAGAATACTTCCTGTTCCCCTTTTCTGCAAGAGGGTAGTGGTAAGGGATGTAATTTTCCATTTCTTCCTGTGTAAGGCTGAACAGGATTCCCCTCAAGGGGAATATTTTCTCCTCAAGTGGTGAGGAAGATCAGGAGAGCCTAAGCAGGACTTCAGTGAGGAAAGACTGCCAAAATAAGGGCTGGACCTGTGCACAATAAAGGAGTGATGACCACCTCTGCAGTCTTCCTGTGGATCATGTGCTGCAGAGACAGCACCCCTTTTCAGCTCTCACTCTTTGGGAGCTGGAAATGGTTTCAGCAGTTTCAAGGAGAACATACTTCTCACAACAGGTACCGATGCCACACTCACAAGAATGTACCTGCTGGGTTTGAGAGAAACAGCTGTAGAAGAATGTACATTTTCTCCTGGGAAAGCAGGATCTTCTGCTAAGAGTTGTGACTGTAGGTATATGCCTAGGTCAAATGGAAATGCAGTAGATGATTATGCTAGAGGGCAAGGACAAGTTTTCATTGTGGAAACCTTTGTGTGAAAAAAGCTTTACATAAAAATCTTCAATAATAAGCAGATGAAAGCTCACGTTTTGAAAGGCAAACTTCTTTTGGCAGCACAAAAAAAAGTTGCATTTTCTTTTTTCTGTAAAACATACCACAAGTAGGCAGTTCCTGAGAGACATTATAGCTGCATTAACATATTTATTACACATGCAATGCGTCTGTTAAAAAAGTCATTGTTGCATTCAAAAACTCTGTTTGCACCTTGATTTTAATTCATAAAGATATCCCCAAGGAACCCACAATATTGAATATACTGAGGTTCACTGACAACCATCATTTTGAAGTAAGAGGAAAGCAAAGTTCTCTTACTCTAAAATATCTGTATTCTCCCTCTTTTCTACAAAAAGCATCACTTCACAAAATAAAGGCATAACAGAGCTAAGTATAAAACACTTAAGTAGGGGCAGAATAAGGAAAAGTAACTTAACTGAAATTAAGTTGACAGGGCAGGATTTTAACAGTGCCTTGTGTCAACTTCTAGTGCTTAAATTCCACTGCACTTCAGCTCCTAAATTTAGATATTCCTGAAGACTTAAGAACTGTCATGCACTTATTTCCAGAGTTATGACCACAGACTCAAAGCTGAAAATAAGAATTTACCACTGTTCTCAGTTTATCACCTTGCATAGAGTATACATTACATTATAAGCCTGAAAATGCTGGATCCTTCTATAGAACTCTGAATTCTACACCACCCCTTGAGACAAAGTATTCTTAGTACAGAAAATAAAGCTCTGGTACTGACAAAAAAGACAGCTATTAATAACATACTATGAGAACAGTATAAAGTGCAACACTATTAAAAAGTTTAACAAATCCCTTTCATTTCTTTGTGGGGATGTCCACTCATGTCCTGTGTTTGAGAATTTCATCATTCAGCCATTTCATTTCCCTCGCTGCCTTCAGTTGCACGGCCAGTGCAAAACCAGCATTCTTGATTTCAGAGTAACACAAGGCAGCAGAGTACATAAAAGCAGACTGGCCATTTTGGCCACTGTGGAAAGTAGGTTTACAACAAACACAAGCTGCTGAGTACAAGTATTTTATATCTAAAGAAATGGAATGAAAATGTGAGTGCAAGGAAAGGACAAGAGCGTTACGCTGGCAAACCCGGATGTGACTCCTCTGACTGCTGTGTTGCACCACACACGATCTTGGACCAACTTCAGCGCACGCCCAACCATGGGCCACTTATTTCTAGGCAGATTCAATACACTCTGCTACTTTCTTTTAATTAGCTTCTGCAGACTTCAGCACTCGGACTTTTTCTGCCCTTTTCTGCCTATTACCTAACTTGGATCAGGCAACACTGTAGTCAAATATTCAATACCACCTTTACCCGACTCTGAAAATAGAAAGCCAAGGACCAGAAACCGAGTGCAAAAATTAAACTGTTATCACCATACCATAAACAGTAGGTCAGCATTCATTTCCAGCAACTGCAACCACACTAAACATGTCAACCTCATAAAAGATTTGCATCACCTGAAGAGTTTTGTTCACACCACTTAGTCTGATTAATCAACTAATAGTGAGTTGCCAAATTCAGAGGTTACCAACCCTCATTTTCTACAACTTCCAACTTTATGTAAATCAGTTTTATCTTTATCTAACCTGATAAACTATTTCCATCACTATCACTTTACAAAGGAACTCAGAAAATTAAAAAGGCAGAGCAGGGGAAAGAAACAAATGCAAGTGACAACCATGAGTATGGTGGAGAGTCAAAACTTTTCAGAATACAGACACACAGCAGCACCAGGGAAATACAACCAGTTATTTGCTCTGCATGCTAATGGCACTGCAGGTTCAGCTTTCACACCCCAGCCACTGATGGGTCTATCAGCCTCCACCCCTTTTACCAGAAATTGTACTCCTGTTTGAAGCCGTGCAGGTAGGAGGAGCACAACACCTGGAACACAGGACCACCTCACCCCTTGACACTACATTTCTTGCATGATGATCCGGGGGGTGAAATATAAGAACTTCACTGCTCTGACCAAGTGGACTTGTGTACAGCTGCACATCTTCACAGGATAGGGAGAAGGCATGACAAAAATCAGGCAATATGCATTACTTCATTTACAAATTAATAAATATACGTATATATCAAGTGCCGACAAGAATTTCAAGTGGTGAACTTTGCATCAAGTTCCTAGAATAAATCCTCTTTCACCAAGAACCTGAGCTTATTTTACAGCCCAGAACCACTGACACATCCTAGAAAGACTTCTGTCTCTGCAGGGGAACTCCAACATTTCTTCTGCCAACATTATTCCTTCTGTTACTATTCTAGAACAGAATTGAGAAAATGGGCCGCAGACTGAACAGGACAGGTGCTCTATTAAGGTAAAATAACATAGGTCACATTTATCCTGTGCCATTTGAATCTCCTCCCAACAAAAGCAGACTCTGCATCCACTGTGCATTTCCAAGTCTCACCCAAACGCGGAATCAGCACTGGCAAGAACACAAATCGTGACCCCAGGAACAGCTCAAGGGTCTCACCATGTAGTAGAGCAGCAGCAGCAGCCACCTGAACTGGTGCACATTTGGGGCACCACAGTCAGCAGGCATCTCAGAAACCTCATGTACATCTTCCAGGGCAGCTGTGTCACCAACACCACGCAAAAACATTTCATCAGTACTGCCCAAAGGGCTTCCTTTAATAACTTATCACGTTTTTCCCTCCTTAGTGTTTAGCAGCAAGTAAATAGCTCAGTTCAAGACTGAAGCCTCCAGCAATTTGCAAAGCATTCTTTCTATACTGTTAAATTTATTAGTACATATAAAAACTGTTACACATACATGTAACAACTGTTAGTTCACTGCACTGTTTTCTTTAAAAGTTTTAGACTGACTAAAACGTGTAGAATAAAATCATAACCCATCCTTTAAAATGTCAGCCCAGAGCAAGGGGAAAAAAAAAGAAGACAGGATAATATAAGAGATGACAGAAACTCTTGAGAAAACTGAAAAACACAACACACATTTCCACATCAGTGTGGGAAGGATTAGCAAATCTGAAAATAAACATGTATCTATTTTTAAAGAAAATAACTCAGTTTAAAAATCAACATGTCATAAGAAATTTAGCAACATCAGGGTAAATTCTTGAACAAGAAAATTGTTCTAAATATTACACTCTTCTACCATGTTTCCTCAGCACTCAGAAAATGCACACATTTTCCTGTAGGCTGAGACAACTGCAAAAGAGATATAATTGAGATATCTTTGTATGTGAACATGTCTTAGCCATCAAAGTCTAATAAATCCCACGTTACAATTCTCTAATTGTTTATACTCTATGATCTTTATACCGTTACATGCTTTGGACATAAATTTTGAGAAAAAAACTCCCAACAATGAAACTTTGATAATCCAGCAAGAGAAACTTCACCTTTACACCAACCCTTCAGTACACAGTAGTTTATTGCAATCTAGTTAGTTCAGGATTAGAAACACTAAAATAAGAACGTATGAATTATGGTTTTTTTAAATTAAACAAATATTATTTCACTATTCAAACCTGAAAATTGTGACTTTATAAAAAACAACAATCCTGACCATAAGGTTTAAATAATTTGTTTCAGATTAAGGAGAGCAGGTAACTACATACTATATATTAATCTCACTGATTTCTTCTGAATGAAAGCAATTTTTCCTCCATGTCATCCCACCACAGAAGTCAATCTCCCTACAAATGCCAGTCTCCAGATCAGAATTGCTGCAGCAATAAGAGACCTGGTATATGAGTTCATTACTCTGTAAACACAGGTGACACACACAGCACTGGTGCGGTAGGGTAGAGAGACCAACAATACTTCCATGATTTCAAAAATAAATTCTTTCTTACCTTGGTTGCAGGTTTTTCCAGTGTATCCTGGGTGGCACTTACACTTGTTTGGCCCAACGCATTCACCGTGTTTGCACCCTGGTTGGCATATAGCTGCAAATAAAGGAATACTCATCATTTTTCCACTCCAGTCACAGCTGACAGTGCTTTACTTTGAAATAAACAGCAACCACCTAACAAACAGTAGCACTGCCTATGTTCCTGCCTTCAGCAACATTATATGCTTCACTTTTAAACATCAGTGCACTTTCAAAAAGCACCACCACCCCAACACTTGTGGGAAGAGGGAGATACTTGCTTGCGATCTGTTTTTGTACAACAATACATGGTGCTGTTTGTGGGATATTAAACCCTTTTAATACCTAACCAGCAAGCAGCCACTGTGCCTTCACTTGCTCTATGTATGTATGCATGTACTATGATTGATGCCATTCCATTTGGCAAACCTGGAATACTCCCCAGCTATGTAGAAAATGTGTGCATCATTGTCCTGGGCAACACAGAAAGCCATAGGGCCGTCACTGGTAGCCAGTGGCACAGACCACACAGTCCCACAGATTCACCACTTTCCTCCCTGATTACCCAGCAGCACTCTACCCTCGTACTGAACAACATTTTGCCCGAGTCTCTCCCTTTTGGGCATTTGGATTCTGGCATGGGAATTACTTTTCCTTTCATTTTGGAGGAAGAAAGGACAGGGCAAAAGCAACGCTGACTGTAATATGCTGCTGTGCCACTGCACACATCCAAGTCACTTCTCAGAAGGTTTCAAGCATTTATTATCCACCCTGCTGTATAGATACAGTCTCAGAATGTATAAACTATAACTCAGAAGTTATATACAGAAAATAAATACACAACTCCAAGAAATAATAGTTAGAAAGCCATTTTTGGTACCTCTCTCAATATGGCACAAACAAAATGCATAAAACAAACTTTCAAAACTTCAGTAACAAACAACAAAAGCATTGCTCTTGAAGACATATAAGAATTCATGCACAAATGTATTTTTACTGATGTAGGATTAGCCAACAGGAATATCTTCCTGCATAACTGAAAAACATTTGACAGATGAAAATTTTAAACAGCATTTCTAAGTCTTTTGCACTAGAAATCCTTTTCTATTACTAAACCCACCGTTTCAACCCACTGGAAAAATGCAGTATTCACTATGCTGTAAGATGTTGTTTATCATTATATGACAAAATGCAGATGCACAATCATGGTGAGCTCTCTGCTAAAGCAAGATAGACACAAGATAGACAGAAATCAGATGGTAGCATAACTAACTGGAATACTCTGTAACCAGGATTTATCTATTTACCCCAGCTTAAAGTTCATTTTAGAAAGTAACGGTATCATTTGGAATTTGCAATTAACTAACTAGATCCAGCTGCAATATTAATCTGACAACAGGCTGTATCATAAAACTGGATGTATTAAGGATGTAATTTAACAGAAAACTGCCAGAACACACACAAAAATATAATTTGCATGCTAGCTAAGCTGTTCAACAGGGTTGAATTAAACAAAATTAAAAAGAAACAAGATACTAGTTTTGGTTGTGGAAGAACTATCCAAATAGATAGTTGACATTCTGAAAATCTTTTCCATAAGATTCAAAGCATCCAGAATCAGCAATTCCTGCAATATATCCAGAGAAGCAACTGTTAGCATAGAAGGAGTTTGCTCCAGTTTTAGGACTGCATTTGCCCTTTATTATCAAGCATGTTTCCTGTTTAAGCATAGTACATATGTATAATCAGTGATATATCCTGAGAGCATAAAACCCTGTTTTAAATCTACAGCTCTGCTCCTTGACAGATCATCCTAGTACGATGGTGAAGTCTCTACAAACAATTGTTAAGGAGTATCTTAAAAGGCAACAGAAATGCAAGGGGGTTTTTTTGGTTTTGTTTTTTCCAAAAAACACTGTCTGGAAACAAAGAAATGGGATTCAGATTCAGAAACACCTCTCAATGGAAGTGTAAGGGAAAGGAGGTTCTCAGACTACTAAAAGGTTATGTTTCAGAAAGTGTCTCTTTGGGTAATGGACAGATCTGACTGAAGAGCGGCTGACATATCACGAGACACTTCTAGAACATTGTACTTGGAAACAATTACTGCTTTTTGATCATTGTGGTCACAAACAGAAGAAAAGGTCTTTGCTTAAGAGTTCATTTAGATGCTGAGATTTTTATCTTCCTGACATCACAGACCCAGGTCTAATTAGAGGCGATGGTGGCAAAATTAAAACTATGAAGACCAACTTCAGGACTTTAAAGTCACCAGGGAAAAAGGAAAGTTGGGATATAACTACAGTAGACAGAAAGAAATTACTATAAATATGTTTTTGAAAACTTCTATGAATTTTCAACTGCCCTTTGGAGAAGATCCATATTGTGAAGTGGGACACACTTATTTAAATCAGTTCTTTTTAAGAAAGACGAAGTACCATGGGGTCATTTTGGTGTAAAGTGTAACAGTTCAGTAGCTGAACCTGTGGCAAATTTAGTTCAGCTGAGTTCTTCAAAGCCTTGGTCCCTCCCTCAATTGCCGAGATTTTATATTATTAGCTGCTCAGAGGAAAAAAAAAAAAGGATTTCATACTTGAAGACAAAAGGCCTTACAAAATTCAGTAAGGAAATGAGATTTTCATTTCATTTATAAATTAAAATGTTCCTCTAATTCAAAAGGTCAAACACATTTGTATTGGGAATCAGATGTTTTGCTTAATTCACTCAGTTAACCAAGTAGGTCAGATATTATACTGAACAAAATTATGTATTAGTATTTAAAACATACAATATAAAACTTCTGCAGATACAAAACATGCAACATAGGCCCTGTTATTACATCAAGAAATCTGATCCATGGGTTTTCCAAGAGTTCATCTAGTCCAACACATCCCAACAAACGTAGCTCCATACCATGCAGGATTTAACGTCTTGTTTGACATGCAAGTGGGTAACTGCTGATCTAGTCTACCTCCTAATCTCAAGATAGAATTAAGAAGTGCATTTAAATCACATGACGGACATGTCTCTTCTCTGTTTTTAAAAGTCTCAGTTAAAGACCTCAGCCCCTCACAGCCTGCAGCTCAAGAATCTCATTTCCCCAAGGAAAGTTTCCTAATGACTAGAAAACCACTATCCATAAAGTCGAAGTCATCATAAAATGTTGGGGTTTTTGCACATTACACGGGTATTTGGAGATCTTTCTTTGCTGCCAAACACTGTTCTTGAAGAAAACCTGTTTATTAGTGTACATTCTATGAACTTGGGCTACTTCATCCTTATGAATCTTATTTAGACACAGCTGAAATTCAATACAATTCAATTCAATTCAAACTGAAGAATTTCTATATACAGGAGAAAAACGCTTTGCAGTAGGCTTAACAACATCTGTAGCTCAGCCAACACCACAGATAAATCTGATGGCATTTCCTATGAGGAATCAAGCCATCCTCAGGAAAAAACTTGTATATCTTCCTATTAACTTTACTGGGGCTTTGCAGGGTGCTCAGGACTAGAGAATCAGATGGTTCAGCCAAGTCTACGTGCCTGGCTGGGGTCCCCACTGACCCCTACCAGAGTTACCAGGCCCAGAGCAGCTCCAGCTCTGCCATCTCCAACCTGAAAACCCTTATCCAAAGGAGAAGCTGCCCCTGCATGGCAGCAGATCCACTCACTGACTCCCAACAAGCTCTGTTTGAACACTGGCAACAACCAGACCCAGGTACAAAAATAAGCTTCAGCCAGACTTTCAGCATTTCTTTTATTAGCAGACAACTATTTCAGCTGTTTGGTATGAGTCTGAGCACACACTACATGTGCTGATGTGACAGGGTGTTTTCTTTTAATTCTCTGCTCTACTTGTTTTCTTGTAAAATTCCAGATACAACAGAACAGAACACTTCAGTCACTCTGCTCACACACAGACACATGGAGTTTCTCCATTTTTTTGAAAACAAGTAGACTCACAAGTAATGGAGGAAAAAAAGTCTCCCAGTTACTATTTTTTGCATCTTGACAATTAAAAAATTCCTCCATAACCAATAAACCATCACTTCCTTCCAAGTGACCCACATTTACAATGACTGAAATAACCCATGTCCCATGGATTTCAGCCCATTATGTAACACTTGCTTCCCTACTAGGGAAGAAGGAAAAGCAGACAGAAGAGTTACACCAGACTGCAAAAGTCACACTCTTATGCACATAGGGCAGCAAAATCCAAAAGTCTGAAAAATGCTGCCAAAATTCAGTAAAAACTTCCTACTCTTTATAATAGTAACTGTTGTAAACCAAAGTTAAAATTATACTTGCATAGACAAGTGGCACTCAAAACGAGACTGCTAATTTACTGCTGAATCAGTACCAAAACAGACCTGCCACTTCTCCAAGGATTCCTCTCTGAAAGCTGTTAAACTGCACTCTCACTGGACGAGGACAGAGACAGAAAACAATCCTAAGCACAGCAATTTTCATCTTTAGTCAAGTCTTGCTTTTTATCTGTGCCATAGAATAAACTATAACTAAACTTTCCTTTTCACTTTATTGACCAATTCATTCAAGAGATAATCAGCAAAAAAGCTCTGGTCTCATGTTTATTCCTTTCAGTTGGATCATTTCAAAAGCTTTTTTTTGGGTCAGATGTGAAGATTTGCTCTGTCTCAGTTCCCATTAGTTTCAATGGAGTCAAGGAGGTATCCTAGAGCCTTTTATTTGGCCATAAATCTAACTAACTACCTATTTTCAAGGTTGGCAAGAACTACCGTTTTCCTCCAAAATAAGGTGACAACCACCACATTTTAAGTCTCAATTAAACTTTAGGACAAATTAAACTTCCTGTAAAAATAACACAAGGAATTGAAATGGGAATGGGTGGTTTGGGTTTACGATTGGTTGTTTGTTTTTTCTTTTTTTCAAGTGTGGGAGAGTGGAAGAAAGAATTTCTGGTGAAATGCACATGCTGTTAGCATGTGTTATGCTTGTGCAAAAGCCAGAAGCCACCAATCTTCCCAGCCACTGCTTGCTGTTGGTGGTATCCGAGAATGACTCAATCATTCTGAATTATTATTTTTTAATTGTTGCATAAATACAACAAATGAGAAACACATTCAGCAAATTCATTATGGGTCTATAATGCTGGTTTGTTTTTTTTTTTTTCATTTCATCTGTATTTTCTCACTGCACGCAGTTCCCTCAGAACTGCTTTAGAAGTACTCCTCAGACTTGGTCAGTTCCTCTGCACTAAGCTGCCCACTTTTGAGGGCATGGGTGACCATCACATGCTGTCCCCTCCATTCCTTCTCTTCTAGAATTTTACCATTAATGATTTATTTATTGACTGCCAAACACTATTTGCTGGAGTTCTAACCAGATGATTGCGCTGCCTGGTTCCTACCTGACTAATTCCTCTTCATTTGTGGCCAACAATGGAAATCCCTGAGCTTTCTTAATGGATCTCTAGCAATTCAAATTCTCTTTGGTTTTCCAACACTCCTAGCTATGCTTCTCATTAAAACAGCACTGAGTATAATTCTTGCATTCTTTTTCTCTGCTTTGCCTTGTAATTCCTGAACTCTTTTTCATCTCTCTGAAGTCTAAATTTATGCACAGGAGTACCTGCATTTGAAACAAACTATATGAACCCTCTGCCTGAGCGGCCTTGCTTCTGCCCTCTCTTCCCAAGTAACCTATAGCCCCCTATTTATTCTGACTCCAGACCCCAGCTCCTTAAAATTCAATTTGCTCAGGCACAGCAAGTAATTTGCGCAGCAGCCCAGAAATTATTACATAATGTATTCAGCTTCACAAACCTTTATTAGATCCTCTTACGCTGCTGGTTGCAGAACAGATTTCCCATCTTCAGACCGTTTCCTACATTCCCCCAGTGCCAGCTTACTAACAAGATTTGCATGTTGGTGAAAGAAGCTTCCCTCTATGCTGCCTCCTTCACCTGAACCTGGCTGCCTTTCTCCTGTGGTGCTCACAGACCACAACTCCAAGTTCCATAATACTTCTCTCCCTCAGAGTCAGCTGCACCTCACATCTCTCTCTCTCTGTTTACTTCCTGCGATTTTTTGTAAATTATGCAATCACATAAACATGCTCAGGAAAATGAAACTGCTTTATTCACAGCAATTTTGATCTAGTATCCCAAAGGTATGAGCTAATTTGTAAAATAAATCACTGTAGATCTTTCAGAGTTGCATACTTCTTTTGTGTTCAACTACGTACTTCAACTATGCAAGAGAACGTATAAAGCTTATCCCACCTCAAAGTTACTAGAAGGCAGTAAAAACACATCATACCCATAACTCACATTAGAGAATTATTTCTGAAAAAGTGATTTTTCTTCCCAAGTAAGTGTATTAGTAGTCACAGCATATATCTCTGCAGAGATTAATAAACCAGACTAGGGCAACTGGGTATTAACTTTCAGATAACTTAATCTGCACAACACTCTTTACTCTATTTTTCTTTGGAAGATAATAAATGTCCTTGACCAATTTCTGTAATTAAAAACTAATAATGACATCAGATAAAGTGGTAGTATCTAATGCTGAGTAATTTTCAACAAATTACTTTCCCTTATGCATCCTTACGCTTCCATCTGAAACATACATTCCATTAAGTAAGAGGCTCCTAAGTTTTTATGCACAAACCCAACACTTGCCTGGGTAAATCAGTTACTCAGTTTGCACATATGATTCTGGTAACAGCACATTAACGTGACAAACTGCAACCAGTGTGGGCTATTCACAGCAGTGAATTCTTGGCTTGGCTATGACTGCTGCCAAAAGTGTTTCTAAACCACACAGACAAATCCAGACCCTGGTTTATGAATGCCTTACTATTCAGAAAAGCACTAAATAGCATGCACAACTTAAGCATGGGTAACACTGAAACCAGCAGGATTTGATGAAGTCAGTAGAAGTTAATCTAATGCTTATACACTCAAATACTCTTTTTTAAAAATTGGCAAAAACCAGATCTAACACACGCAAAATTAGAAAAGCAAGAAATATTTCATGCTTTGCCAATCTTCGTGTTTGCATTTCAGGTGGTTCACTGTAACTACTTAAAGAATGGTGCTATATCATCTCAAATGTCTGTTTGTTACCTGAATCTTTCTATGTGCCCACTGAATTCCAGCAGGTAGAAACAGGATAGCATGAGTGTCTCTGTGTGGTGACAGAAGACAAACTGAGCCCTACTGATATTTTGTTTATTCAAATATAAAACATACACTGGCTTCAGCAGAGTAACTTCTGTATCACAGTGACAAAGCAGACTTTCACAGACAGATGAATGGCTGAGTGCTTTGCTCCTCCCTGTCTGAGACAGTGCCTCTGCCACACGCATATGCAGTAAGACACATCAATTCCTAAGCAGCAGCAGCCTACAGCCCTGGGTACCAAAGCAAACTATGCTGATTTCATTTTCCTCTAACATGCCAGGTTCTACGCTGCTGGAGACCAGGGGCTGTAAAGTTTCCCTGTTCTGGGAAGGACAACCTGTAGTAGAAGTGCAAAGCAGGCAGTGGGGGGCAATAAGTGCCCCAGTCATCCCAAACTAACCTCCCACTGCACCTGACTCAATACCGTGAAAGCAAATTGGGCCTCCTAGGTCTGACAGCTTGTAAATACAGTGCTGGGAGTACCAACAATTTGCAGAAAGGAAAGAACACTGCACAGGCCTTAAGGGTAAAATACAGAAAAGGAGTGAAAAGGGGAAAGTGTCGTATTTTACAAAATAAATATATCATTGTATAGGCATCTCGGATAAAATGACCCTGTTAATTTCTTTCCCCCCTCATCTTCCCCATATCAAATGTTTAAAAAAATAAAAAAAAAAAATAAAAACATCTATATCTTCTTGTATTATAATTTTTATGTAAACTTATGACTTCAAGGCCATAACTCCAAGTCATAACCTTGCCAAAATTATTTCAAGAAATATGTTCAGCTAACCTTTGGGCTGGCACCTTAGGCTGGCTATTCTCTGCCTTAAGACGTAGAACGCTGCAAAACAAATATCCAAAAGAGAAATTCCAGCTTTTTTTTCTCTCTGTAAGGAGGATGGACTTGGCTGTGGTTTTTAGCAACTTGCTACATTCCTGGAGAATTACATACATTCAACATTCAGAGCTTTTCTGAAATAAAAAAAATTCTGGTACACATTTAGAAATGGAAATACCTTAAATCAGTATTTCATTAGGAGATTTAACAAATACATTCTGATACATAAGAGTAATTAAATATAATGATGTGATGCTATTCTTATTCAATCAACTAAGGAACTACACTCTGTTATGTTTCAAATAGTAAGCAGCTGTAAAAATTCTCATGTTTCATCATTCAGGTTCAATGTTTCCATCAACAGAACACAAATGCTTTTCGTAAAGACACAGTATCCTTTCATTTAATATGGGTATATATTTTCAATTTAATGCTGTGTCTCCACAGCTCAAACATAAAGGCTCAGCATTTGGATGCTTATTTGAGAGCCATTAAAATTACACCCATTTATATGTATCTGAACATCTGCAACCAATAAACATGCTGGCATACAAATTTACTGGTCATTTTTATAATGTTTAAAAATGTAATGTCATCTAAATTCAAAGTAATACTTAGAAACCTTTTCAGCTCTTGCTACCACATGAAACAAGATATGCCACAAAACTTAAATAAGATGAAAACACAGATATATGTTTCAAGCTATTTGAAATCAATTCATTTGCCAATAAATTTAATGTTAGCAGCATGGCTTGTTAGGCTACACAGCCTTATGATAGCAGGCTGGGACTTAAGCAACAGCAGCTCTTTATATTTTAAGTAGTGTGTGACCAACACTTAAGGGTTTTCTATGATTGCAACTTATACTAATTTAAATTAGTTTTAACTAGGAAGTCCCTTAGCTTTTGTTACAGTGGAAGGAAGCTCCTCAGGTTGTTGCTGGGCTTTGAGAGAAGATGCAATTACAAATATACTACAGCTGTAATCGGTCAAATCATGTTACTGATGACATTTCCTCAGGAAAAAGTGGGCTGCAAAACTACTAATCTGCATACAAAGTGCATGAGGAATGCAGCAGGGAAATGGAAAAGGATACTGTATCTTTAACACAGTAAAGTTATGCTTTAAAGGCATAAAGGTTCTAAACTGGAAAAAAAACCTGAATAAAAATAGCAAAACCTCATTTTTATTCTTGCATAGCAGTGCAAAGCAGTATTGCAATTCTGTATAAAATGACTTTTCTTTGAAAAGTACCAGGGATGCACAAAAATACCAGTCATTTTAAAAGAAGCAGATGTGCTTCATATCAGTATTTATTAAACTCTGCAAACACAATGCATTAATTCAGACTGTGATCTTGCAACCACAAATTCAGCAGCAAAACTCTTACTGACTTTAAGGATGTTTCTGCTAGAAACCAGTATTTTCACAGCTCATTATTGACACAATCATGGTTTTATTTTTGCGCATTGTGGACTATACAGAATTGCCACTTCCACTGAAAGCGATGTTATGTGCAAGAAACAGAAGCCCTAAGCAGCCCATGGCCTCTTCTCCCATTGATGTCTCAGATGATTTATATGGGTAAACTCCCATCAACTTTATTGTTAGCTATACAAAATCTCCTTCTATGCATCAATGAGAGCACAGCCACCACTTCCTCCCCCTCCCACCACCGTAAAGAGATTGCACAGTACAGGTGTGCAGCCTTTGAGCTCATTAGGACAGAAGCAGCAGCACAGACACTGCAAGAGCCTTCCCAAGCTCCCAGAGAAGGCAGCAGCATGCACAGTTCCCAGAAAAGCACTCAGTTATGCCTGCATCTGCTGTACATCAACCTGTACAAGCTCCTCTCTCTTGCGAGTCCTCTTTAGAACTTCCTGAAATTGTATGCTTTCTACTAGGTTTGGCTAAATCTAAACACTAGCCTGACATCCTTCAATTAACACTCTTACAATGATGCAAAGCTAAGGGGAGGCGTAAACTGATGGTTTGACTTTATACCTTCTGGACTGCTCTGTCCCTAGGCTTTTTAGCCAGCTGTCAGGGGGTTTAGTGCAAGGTGATGGGAAACTACTTTGTTGACCTGTTCTGGATTTGCTTCCTAGGTAAAACACTCAAACCTCAGCGTGGGGAGATAACCAGATGGAGTTACAACAGATGGGCTGTCTGAAAGAGCACACTCATCTTCACCACTTCTTGAGACAGACTTCATAGACTTTCTTATTGTTTAAGGAGAATTACACATAGAAGTGGGTGAAGTAATCAAATCACTGCTTATCAAACCCACGTTCAGTGAAATTTTATTCCTGTTAAGCATCTTCTGTTGGTCAAACTTTCTATCCATCAGATAAAATCTGCTGACTCCAACAGTCACACAGACTCCAGTCAGCAGAGGATCTGACCATAGATCTACATTTGTTCATAGCAGCTGCAGATCCAGCGTTCTATTCTGCACCTACGTCAACTCAGCAAAAGGAATCATTTTTGCCATCACCTCTAGCAAAGGAGTTGTCCAAACTGTAATGCAGAATGAGATTTCAAGCCACTTCATATTGCTTTTCTTTTAAAAATCCTGCTTAAGCTTTTGAATCTATGTTAAAGTACTGTCTCTTTCTACAGTTCTTGGCTGTTAAACTGCAGCTAAATTTTTGAAGCAATCTTTACATCTGTAGTGTACCTTGACGGCAAATAACTGGTGTACAAATCAATTACAAACAGACACACAGCCAGGTTCAAAGCAGGTGTATTTTGTTCATGAAAGACACAAACACGTGGAACCCATTTTTATAGCTTTTGAAGGAACTACAGAGATATTTGTGAGCTGGCTAAAAAGGAGGCAGACAGACCATTAGTTTCAAGAATAATTTTGAGGGAACCTGGGTAGAGGAGTGACGAAAATACCCGCAAGGAATTATTTGTTGCATTTGTGCAAGATGTGTGCAAGGACTCATGTCCCGACTTGGTTTTCCCTATGTCCTTTAAAAACCCATTGAACAAGTTCTGGGTTAGGACAACACATTCAGTTCCACAGATGCAGTTGCCTTACAATGCAAAAGTATTTAGGGATTAAAAATGCACTATTGATATCTTGCTTTCGCCAAAACCACTCTGTCACAGGAAGTCACCTCCCCTACTCTGAGAAAAGGAATCCAGAAGAAACTCCTTCTACCCTTACTTTTGCTCTGGGTTATAGTTCAGCTGCATGCATGACAGTAAGACATACAGCAAGACAACAACAACCCTATTTTCACACATATTTAATCAGGTACTTTATCAGCATACCATCTTTCACAGAGGTAGGCTTTTGTGCGATTACTCCCACTCCTACTAATTAAAGTGCGAGTAAATACCGCAGGCTGGGCAACAACGTGGAATTTTTTGACTAATTTCAAGTGGGATATTTAATATCTAACTTTAAAGCATTGATGCTGTGAGTCCATCAGTATAAAGGATCACTCAATCAATGATGAGGGCACTCTGTGGGAGCCAATAGTTGGTGCTTAAACAACATTTCTGCCGCTTCCAAATTAGCCTTTCTACACATTAGGTTTAACTAATGAACCTAGTTTACATACCAAATCAAAATCTAGGAAAATCTATTCAGTTATGTTCAGGATGGAAGATATGCACAGTTCTAAGTCTAAGCCACTAAACAAGTGTGGATGGATTTTCAATTTACAAGGACTAAGAAATGCCAATGAATTTGAGTTACATTTGTTCAGCCCCTTTGAAAACATGCCTGTATTTTTATCAATCTCAAAATGCATCTAGCTGCCTAAAAATGGATCTCACTTGGGTGTTCAAAACCAGCAAGAAAAGAAAAAGAAAAAAATCCAACCTCTTTCAAAGTTCTTGATTATTTCAGCTGGAAGGACACCTTGTAAGTGCATTTGCTCGAACTGGAAAGGGCATTTGGGAAGGGAATTTCATGTCACTGCAGAGCTGAGATGTTACAGCTGACACTGACAGGCTCTGTATGCAAGTTTACAGACAGATCAGACCTAAGTGCACAAGTCTTGCTTGGTGCAAAGAGGAGACAGAGGATGTTGTAAAGAAAGAGTGTAAATTAAAGGAGGGCCCTATTTCAACTTCTTCCTACATGTTTATAAGTGCAGAAGACAGCTGAGTTATGCTGACCGGCGTTGCTAAGCAGCATTAAGCATGCTTGTGCTCCACGTGCACTCCTTTGCCAGTCAAAGGGACATAAAAGGAATAACTTCACACTTCACAAAACCGAGTTTATCTAACAGTTCAGTTTCCATCTGCAGCTGTATGGATGGATTATGGATGGAAGATCAGGAGCACGGAGTCACCAAGGCTTAAGGCCCTCATGGCACTTGTCAGCTGTGCCACACTCCTGCTCTGTTAGAGCTGACACATCCAGGCTTAAGCGTTTGTCACAATTATACCATTACCTTAAATCATACAGTTGGTTTAAACAAACACATTTTTTTCTCAGTAGCTGTGGGCAGAGGGCATGCCCACACGTGCTTGATGGAGCAGCTCAGCTGGACAGCAGAAAACATATCCAGGTATGTTAGCGACCACTCGCCCTTGGCTCACCACAGTTCAGAACCTCTGCAAACTGGGACCACCCTGTCATGGATCTGTGTGCCTGCTCCACTCCGGCTCCAGCATGGCTCTCACCTTACATTTGTTGTCAGAAGGGTAAATTCAGAGATAATTAGGGCTCACATGACAAATTATGCATGAGTAAGCAGGTGAGAGTCCAAAGGTGCTGTAGCAGTTGCAGGCATACCAAGGATGGCTCAAACTGGTTTGAAAAACAGCAGTTTCAACTCGCTAATAAAGAGCTCAGCATTATTGCTTAAATATTTGAAGCTTCTTTTTTGGAGACATTTATAAACTGGGTCTCACTACTAATTTTTAAGCCTGACTCTATACTTGCTTTCCTTGTACAAATACAACTTATACTAAAAACACCACAGAAAATGGTGTTTTCTAGTTGAGAAAGTCTGACATCTATTTGCGCCACTCATTTTGGGGGCAGGGCTAAGAGCTTTACCTTTGACCAGAGAGGAAGCAGAAGAAATAATCATGCAGTTGGCTTTTTGGAAAATTTTCAGCGATATTCCTTTGTGCAGTAAAATACTCAAGTTTTCCTTTGAGGCCAGGAATGTTGCCTTCTGTGCCAGGTTAATCCTTCCTACTGGGTGCCACATTCCCAAGGTGGAGAGTTGACTATAGATTTTATATTTGGCTGCAAGCACTAGAAAGATTCACTTTCATTTAATGTAATCTCCCGCTTTGTGATATGTCTGGAATTTTCACCACCCGCAACTGGGGCAGATTTTCTTGTTTTACTTTGCCAATAGTTTGTCTCCCATTTAAAACAGAGAAGGAGCTGCTGATGGTTTTAGTAGAATTTTCACCTAAACATCGGAGATTCTTCTGAACCAGCAATTCAAAAGTTATCACTATGGAAAGAAAAAAAGGGGGGGAAAAAGCCTTTCGACACCTAAATGATAATTTTATTCTTTTGAATCCCACTTATTGGAGATGATCACAGAAAATACCTATCTACATGTCTTCTAAATGTGCATGGAGACAAATTTGTGAATAACGGACTAAAACGCAGTGGAAGGAGGTGAGAATTCACCTACCTTTAGCCTTAAGGGGGAAAAAAAAGCATTTATAGTATCTGGAAAAGCTAACACTAAAAATTACCTTACTGAGAAAATTCAAAGAACAAAAAATAAAATATACTTTCTGTGTATTATTACTTCTGTCTCAGCTCCAATTTTTAATTATGAATCTTTTGATAGTATCACTTTATGCTGTTCCTGTCTCCCAAGATCATAAAAGTGCAACCACAAATCAGATTTGGTAATAATGAGAAACTGACTTCCACCTAAACATGAACAGTAATTTATGGTCACAGCATGGGAGACAACTTGTCTAAGAAAAGGGCCACAGTGACACAGGAGTCTGGACTCTTTTGGTTTTGGTTTGCTTTTTTTAAATAGTGCAAATTATTGATATTTGCCAGTTAAGCCTTCATAGCCTCAAACTTTTAAACACACGATGATTTTTTCAAATAAAAATGCATCATGAAAGGTGAACATAGATCCTATTGCCTCTGGAGTAGCCTCAATCAATCTACTACATATTCTCCTTCCTTCTTCATAAATATTCATGCCAAGGAAAGGACTGCTTGTTACCAATTAGAGCCCTAAAAACCAAAATTATTCATGGTATGGCCTGAGAGGTGTCAGCCTGAGAACTCTGCATCAAAGAAACAGTATCAGATATGTTGTATTCCAAAAATACTTTCCAAAGCTTTTTACTAGTCATCTTATATGTCTATTAAACACTGTAGGCTTCTAACACATTTGGGAAGAGAGAAACCAATCTTAGTGTTTACAGATTTGAACAAAACCTTTGCTGAGAGTTGCATTTCCAAGGCTTTTCCTATCTTTTGCCATATATTTGCCACCTAGAGTCACTGCCCTGCAGACTATGAAACTTACAGCATTTGACACTTGTTTTACTTTGAAAATGGCTTGGCAGAAAATGATCTCGTCTACATACGTTTGTATCTAAATTTAAAAAAAAAATTAAAAAACTAAGGACCAGTATTTATAGGCTTGCTCCTGCAAAAACTTCAGGATGTCCCTCATGTATGAGTGTTAAACACATGAGCAAGCATCCCCAATATCAAAGGCTGTAATCTTAACAAGCTGAGGTCTCTACAACACTCCTAACAATTTTAACTTCTGCACAGTACTAGCTGCCTCCACAGAATACCTGTTGAAGGTGTAGCTAATGATGAAGACTTATCTAGTTGCTTATCCCGCAGTCATACTAAAGATTCTAGATAGATGTGAGAATCTCAGAGATGTTTCTCTTCTCATGTGACCCAGTAAAAGGATGCTGTCAGGCAGATTTATTCCCTTAGTTTGGGGTTACTGAAAGAATACTTGAACTTAATACTAATTGGAACATTTCCATCAGTTTTCTAAGTGAAATACCAATAATTTGGGTTTCCTTCTTGGATGCAAATGTTATTGCCCTGCAGTACCTTTAACACGACACAGTGTAGTTACATCAGGTTATGAGATCAGAGCATGAAACGAAGCAGAAACCAACCCAAAATTTCCAAATTCTCATTGCCTCAACTCCATTTTATCCTACTTGATTGCAATCGTTTTTAGTACTGTTAAAAACAGACAGAATTTTAACATGACAGCATCCTTCTAAGTCAGTCAGGCTCACATGTGCAAAAGCCTAGGCCCTGCATTGTAAGGATGTGTGTGAACACATGAAAGACATGGCTAGGTGTGTATAAGCCTCCTCTACAAGTGACTAGAAGCCCCAGCAGCAGTGATACTCACGCTGGCACTGTCCCCAGGACACACGGGCCCAGCCCCAGCAGCAGTCAATTCTGCTTCCAAACCGACACAGTCCCGCAGAGGAGAGCATTTGTCTGGGCCACCTGTACAAGACAGTTCAACAGAGTCTGAAAAGTTCAGTTCAAAACATTTTGAAAGCAGCTAAAATCATCCTAGAGTAAAAAAGAAACAACAACCTACCAACCAACAAAAAACAAAGAACAGCAAAAACCTCTCCTGCACAGAGATACATAATTATTTTTTTACTTTTTTACTGCTCGCAGTTGAGCCCAGGATATTCTTATCATTAGTATTTTGTTTAGTTCAAAAAAATGCAAATGAAAAGACATGAATAGAGGAAAAGATAATTAGGGTAACTCAGCAAAGCCTGAAAAAAGCTGACATACTTTGCACTACGCTCACTGCTGCCACTCCCAGGCTGGCACTGAGCAGTTTTAGAAGTTTGAAACAGACTTTATAGTATGGAATAAACGCCATCGTAAAGTTTGGGCATTGTTTTAGTTCACAATACACAGCAAAATTTTCTCACTGATATGGCCAAACTTTCTCACTGAAACACTAAAGGAAAAAAAGAACCAGAACAAAAGCTTCTTGGACTGTTAAACAGAAAGTAAATACAAAGGGAGAGCTGTGGTCTCCCCTTGCTCCAAGGAAAAGATTCCACGGCCTCACACAGTTATAAAGTATTGACACGAATCAGTAATGCCTTTTTAACGACAGGCTGAAATCCAGTGAGCGCTGCATTTGAACAAACCTTTTAAAAAAAGGAACCCTGGGGAGGGCGGGGGTCGCGCTGGCCGCCTGTCCCGCACGGCGCAGCGCCCGCTCCCTGCGGCGCCGCCGGTCGCGACACCTGACACGACACGGGCTTCGTGTTAAAACTTGAGTCGCGATCTCCGCCGCCGTCTGTTTCAAGTGCCTCCGGGCGTCAATAAGCTAATTTTACCTCCACAGCACGCGATGCGCTTTGTTTTTAATTCCTGCGGGACGCAGCCCCGCCAGAGCAATAAACTTATCTTATACCTAAGCCCGTGTTTAGGCTGCCGAGCAACGCGCGGCACTCGGCAGGAGCGGGAGGCTCGGCGGCGCCGGGAGAGTCCGTGCCGAGGAGCCCCGGGAGCGGCACCGGGGCCCCGCGCCTCCACCTGCGGCCCCCCCGGCCAGCCGTGCCCGCGGGCACCGCCGCCGGCATCGGGGCACCGGGAGCGCCACACGAGACCCGCCGAGGGCTCCGGCCGCCCCCGCCTCGCCGGGAGGCAGCCCCGGGAGCCGGTGCCAGGCAGGAGCCCGCGGGCCACCCCAGCGCCCGGCG
>VXBT01013573.1:644640-657805 GCA_013400235.1 Oriolus oriolus
CCTTCTGTCAAACTCCCCGGCCACCCCCAGCGAGAGGCAGGACGCCAGGAGCAGCCGCAGGGAGAGCTCCATGGCCGGCGGGGGCTCCGCTGCGGTGGCGGAGGCGCTGCCGGGTGGGCGGGGGTCCGGCTGCCGCCCAGGCCGGCCGCGCTGCCAAAGCTCCGGGGCGACGGCGAGCTCCGCGCCCTCCCTTTCCCTCTCCCGGTCCCTGCCCGCCCGCCTAGCTGCCTGGCGGAGGAGGCGCGGCGCGGGGAGCGGCAGCGCCGCCCGCCCCCGGCAGAGGCGCCCGCGGCCCGCCCGCCTCCCCCTGCGAGGGGCACCTGGCGTGCGAGGGGCACCTGGGGCGGGAGAGAGCGCAGCGAGCCCCAGCTGCTGCGGACAGCGAGGCACGAAGCGCAGTCTAGGGGCACTAAGAAGGGTGGGCTTTGTTATCATGAGCTTTTGTAGCTTGAACTTCCTGAGGGAAGATGGTTACGCCCTCCTCTCTGCAAAGCTCCCATCTAAAGCCAAGAGCATTAAGATTTGGCCTTCTTTTACTAACCTAGCCTCCTCAAAAACAAAGCTTTTTGAAAGACTTATAAGGTGTATATGGTTTTTTCTGGCTCAAAGACTCCTAATAATAACTCTCAGCTGTTGGTGTGTGTGACATCAGGTGTCGCAGCCCTTGCCCAGAAGAAAAAGTGACAAGTTTAAACACTAACCACACAGCATGTAATGTGCTTGCACCACTACTGACAACAATGACTGCATCTGCACTCACCATTAACATGTTAAAACATAGCCCTTAGTTTTGTTTGGCTTCTATGAACTACGGCTTTGAGACTTACCGGAGGATGCTTTTAAGAGCAGACTCTCACCAGTTTAGGGTCAGAGCTGGTCTGAGATCTCTCTGATTACAGACAGATGGGGTCAACCACTTGGACTGGGTTGCAGCATTGGTTTGCTTTGTGCCTACATCAAGGCTAAAGCTCATCATCTCTTCCTGCAAGGGTCTGGCTGTAGCTTAGAAGCAGAAAACAAAGATTTTCTCTGGTTTGTGCTGTAACACAAAGCCAAACCCTTCAGGAAGTAGTTGGATGCCAACCACGAGTTAAAGCTTCAGATTTGAGCTGGTAGTTCTGTGCAGAACTTTTTCCACCCTCAAAACACTTCACAGGTAATTCAAGAAACACTGCACGAAGGTAGCCATTTTTTGCACAAGATACAAATTGTGCCAGTAAGCCTTCAAAAATTACACCTTTCCTCAGAATGGTTTTACCACTTTCAGCTCACATTTGAGCAAAAGGCCCCCTCCAGTGCTCCTTCCCCTCTTTTTTTCTTCTTTTCATGACCATACAATCCCCGTGCTAAGCTTTCTGTCCACAGCATCAGCCCAGAACTTTTCAGACACAGAGAAAAAACAACTGTAGAAGGTACAAGGTGATGATTCTGCAAGGTGCTTGTACCTGTGCTCAGATAACATGCAAGCTGCCTTAGAGGACTCAGATATAAAAAGTGCACTGAGGACCAAACCTGGTTCCCTCCATTCACATGAGAAGCTGATAGCCAAGCAGTGAAGGCAATGACACAGTGCTGTTTGGGAAAGACAGAAGGGCATCTGGCTTGTATTAGATCCTTGCTGAAATATAGAGCTGATTGCCAGTTCTTCACTGATTGATTTTTTTTTTTTCCACTTGGATGTGTGATGTGGTATAAAAGACCATGCATAGTGAAATCATTGTCAAGATTTAATGGGCAAAAGGGGAGATATCCTATTTGTGATAACCACAAGGTTTTCTTTCTGGTAACAGCATCTGCATGCGCCTTTCCATGTTGTAGAAAAAAGTGTCCACAAATTATGCCACAACCAAGTCCAGGACAAGTGCCAAAACCAGCATTTGAACATCACTCTGAATTAAGGTCTAGGGCAACCTGACACTTTCCCTCTCATGTCCAAAGGGACATGTCATAAAATCAATTCCTTTAACGCAATACTGCATAATGGTACTTAAAGCACACACTATTCCATTAAAGCATGTTCACTCACAAATGGCAGTAAGATCATTTAATCTCTCCAGACTGCACTGAGTATTTAAGACTTCCTCACCAGCCTGTTTGGCTCTCTTGTATGCTAATACTAGTGTGCTGGTCAGACATGGTGCCTACTCTAATTAAGATTGTCTGCTCTTGGTTAACTTCTGCTGCCTTTACAATTTGATTGAGAACATCAACCCGAAAAAACAGTTAACCAAGATCACGTATTACACTTCTACACCCGTCAGTGGGACTGAACGTCCCCTCGCTTATGAATTCATTTGTTTTGGCAATGGTTTATCATCACTAGTGGAGTTTTCTTAACAAGGCAGTTTCTCATATCCACAGCAGTAGAAGGATTACTTCTGTGAGTGAGCTGTCAGAGAACCAGATCTCTTGCTGAGTTAAAGGTTTATGAAGTTGTGTGGTTATGTATCAAGATACTATACAGAAGATGGAGATGGAGAAGTTGTTGGCAGTATGACAATAAAAAGCCCTTTCATGCCTTATGTTTAGTGAAGCAGTATGAAAATCTTGCAAAATGCTGATGCCACCGGCTGGGCTGACCTGATGTTCAGCAAGACTTAACTAACAAAAGAAGTCCAGGAGCCGTGCGTCAAACACTCAGATGATTGACTAGAAGAAGTGTTCAAGAAAGATTTTTCAAAGATACTGGTGAGACACTTGGTTAAGCATAACATGATTGTCAGGTTTTTAGCTGCAAATTAGCAACAACAAAGCAGAAACAGAGGAAGACAGTATTTGGAACAGCAATGCTGCTGTCCTTTTGTATAAATGTCAAAACATACAGGAAGGTGAATTTTGCATGAAAAGGTGTTCATTTTATGCAAGCATAGTGATCCTGCCTGCTTTTTTTTACTCTTCTTCTTCATTCTTCTGTAATTATCTTTATGTGTCTTTGCCAAAGAAGCCACACTATCAGTCATGACTCTCATCTCAGACTTCTAGTTTTATGGGTATATTGAGCTCAGATTGAGACCCTTCTATGCAAATCAAGACCCTAAACTTGATAAGAGACACTCTGTTGTGAGCAGAGGAAGAGTCAAAAATACTTGCAGCTGAAAATACTTGCAGCTGAAAATACTTGCAGCTGACCATGCCATTAGCAAGCCCATTAGGTTCTGAATTATCTATAATTTCCCAGGGAATGAAGCCCCAGGTATATATTCTATTCCTGTATTCTGCACCGTAAGTGATAAAGGCACATCTGACTGCACACAAAACTGAATTCTGGTGATAAGGCGGCAGGGAGTGAAGAACTGCTGTGAGAGAGGGTCTTGTTAATTGTGCTGGAGGGAGGGTAGAAGTGGTGAGGACAGCTGCTGCTTCTGGGATGGCGAGTGTGACAGAGTGACACCTGGCACTGTACAGTCTAACTACACATGCAGGAACGTGTTCAATGCACTGCTCAGGACAGTAGTGATGTTTCCAAAATCCACATGAGTACAGTGCAGAGTGTATTTGCAGTGTGTGCTCCATTAAAGAACCAATGTCATGAGCCACACATGTAACTGGTAATACAATAACAACTAAAAACACAACTGTGTGTAAACAACTGGAAATCCAGCTCTAAGAGAGGCTTGCTCTTTGTCTGGTGAAATGAACCTTCTTTGTGTGCATGGGACCTGTTCCTCTCTAACAGCACTACTTTACTTTAACTTCACATGGGGTAGGCTGTGCCCAGCAGTCTCAGTGTTCCAAACTTCTGCAGCAGGATGAAGTCCGGGTTTTTATATGCTCTTTGTTGCTATAACGGTTCTCAAGGGGGAAAACCAACAGAACAGGAACAGTTTCTGGAATACTCCCTGGCATCTTCTGGACAGGCAATATTAAAAAGAAGAGCTATAAAGACACAAGTGGCAGATATTTTAGGCTGATAGACACTGCTGGATATGGTAGATGATAGAGTATGGTAGGATATGACAGAAATCATGCAGAAAGAACTTTAAAATTTATCTTTGGTGCTACACATACCTATGAATTGGATATAAAAACACCAAAAAAAGATATCACTTTCAGGGTATTCTACTGTTAAGTAACTTTCTTTGAGGAAGGTATTAAATGAGTAAGTTCTTTCGAGTCCACTTTCTTAATATTGACTTCCTCTTTGTCTTAAAGCACATTATGAATGTTAATAAATCAAGTCCCCTATTCAGCAGAATCAGTCAATACTTTTCGTAACACTCCCATTTACATAAGCAGAAATTAAAGAACAGAAAATTACTTTTCCACAAATCAAATAATCTGTCATCAAACCAGGAGCAGATCTCCTGTTTTCCAATTTAATACTTAAACCACAAATCCATCCTTCCTCTTTTCTAGGTATTTCACCCTCGTTGAGGCTAAGAAAGTTGACCACAAATCCCACACTACCCCAAGTCACTAAAACACACCATGACTCGTGTAAAAACCACTTGATTTGCATTAATGGTAGGCAGGATCATAGTCTGCGTTTGAGCTGCTAATGTAACATGTATACCTCTTACAGAACGGAACGGAAGGAAAGAATCCAAGTCCAAATTATCTATGAGACTTTCAAGGTCACTACTTTTCCTTTGGGGCTATGCAATTCTGTGGTATATTTAAAAGTAATATTTATTAAATAAATATTATCTCCGTCACATTGCAGGTAACAATCTCTATGACTCCCAAGCCAATAACAAAACTATAAGGATCAAGAAAATACAGCAGTTCAATCAGCTAAATCACTCTTGTACTCCAGTTCTCTCTTAGTAAACCTTCTTGAATGGGTAAGAAAGTCATCCAACCTGTCAGACACTGTAGTATCTAATTATCTTCTATACAGATAAACCCTCTGCTTTGGATCCTAGTTCAAAAGCTTCCAAATGCTTTTTCTGCATGAAGTCTTCCAAATTAATTTGGTTTTTTCCAGTAAGTTTTTCCACACCTACTTGATCCTTCTTTTAAAACTATGAATGGTATTTGTGTTGAAGATTACTACGTTTCATTACAGTGCAAAGAAGTTATCTTCCCCTGTAAATAAACAATAATTTACCTTTCAAAACCATGTAAAAATTTAATATTCCCTTCTGCATATGTATTTTTAAAAGACTTCTAGCTCTCCACATTATCAATTTTGATACCAAAGGTATTTTGCACAGGAGATCAGAATGATAGTCCCCCAAATTTAACATCACCCTGTTCATTAGGGAGCCAGTCTACTTTGCCTCACTTTTTTCCATGTAATTTTTGTAAGGTCCTACTGTTCCAATAATACACTGAGTCCAATACAACTCCTATAGTTTTACAGCATGTGTTTTTCAGATCATGCTACAGCTCTTCATGTCCAGTTTTACACCGTGCAGCCAGTGCCTGATGCTGTCTCCTTTCCTCAGGAAGGCAGATGCTTGAACACAGGAACACTGTACTGTGCATCATTAGTACTTTGTCACCTAAATCATGATCATCTCCGTGGGCTACATGCACATGCTTTTAGCAGTCAGAGGAAAGAGACCAAAACTGAAGCACAAGCAAGACATTCAGCCTCAGTGGAATTTATCCAAGAAATATTACTTATATGGCAAGAAGATACACACTCAGCAACGCTTACAATCAACAGTGCACTGTCTTTTCATGGACAAGAGTTGCATAAAAACCTTCTGTTCAACAACATAAGGGGCAGATGACAGATTCTTAAAAAAAGAAAGAAAACCCAAAACCAAAAATGTAATCACCAGATTACTCTCCATAACTAAATAAAATAAAACAGGAGAAGAGTCACATATGTCGTACAGAAGATAATAAAAAGCTTTTAAGAATCAAAAACCACAAATATGTGAGCTGAAACCCAACTTAAGCTCACAATTTCTGCTATAATTTCAACAAAAGAAACAGGTAACATTAACAGAAGTGATTTGCATGGAGACATGTTCTCGACCATAATTCTAATAGGAACTGTATTGAATCAAGCAGGCCAGCAGTTTTGTATATTACCTGCAAAAAATATGGACTTCAGTTAAGTTTTCTCTTTCATGAGCCAAAACTGCAAGCTAGGACTTCGTGGGTTGCATTAGAATTTTAATATATAAGGAAGAGCCATAAGTCAACCTGAAAAGTCATCAGAATTGTCCTTATGACAAAAGCAGCAAATAATATGGTGCAGCATGGATTCAATTGTTCCCGCTCATGAATTATGGTCCTTACAGCAAGAAATACACTGGGAGATGCCGAACCAGATGAAAATTATTTACAACAGCCTAAGGTATCAGCTTAGACTGTCACACAGTTTTCATAATTTTGGTTTTCCTTGTGCCTTGGGCTCATTGCCAGTACTGAGGGGGGAGGGAAAGGGCAAGTATGGGTATGCTGCCCAGACTTCCTATATAAATTATAAATTATGACAATGCCTTTCCAGAGAGAAATGATGAAGCACTGCTTTAACCTGGTCCTTTAGGCTGTTCTATTTTTTTCATAATGAAACTGAACCTCTACATAAATTCTAGCAAAGATGCAGTAAATTAGCTGCAAATAAATAAATCACTCTTAGTCCTCGCTTTCCCTCAGTTTCATTTGGTTTCAGGTGCTGTATCTCTGTTTGCCTAAGCTCAACTATAGTTGTGTAATGACATGCATCTTCTGGTACTGGTTGTTGATAAATTTGACCAAGAACTGCTTATATAAATGAGTTTTAATTGCTATTCTCAAGGGGAAAATGGCTGTGTCTAATGGAATTCCCTATTTAATTTCAATCTTGTTTTGACATACAGAAAATTCCTAGTATATTTTGAGATACCAAGGGGAAGTAATGGGCAGGAAAACCTACTGCAGGTGCTCTGAGGAATTGTTTTCATTTAGTTTTTATATTGTTGACCCAGCTCCTCTGTTCAGCTTTATATTAAACTGCAAACTCTGAAAGAATAGTTGAGGGTGCAAGGAACCTCTGTTGTCACCTGGTTCAACCTCCCTCCTCAAGCAGGGTCACCTGCAGCTGGTTGCCCAGGACTGTTGTGTCCAGGTAGCTTTTGAATAGTTCCAAGGATGAAGACTCCTCAACCTCTCTGGGCAACCCATGCCAGTACTCAGTCACCCTCACAGAGAAAAAGTGTTTTCTCATGTTCAGGTGGAATCTCCTGTTTGAGTCCTTTGCCTCTTGTCTTGTCACTGGACACTGTTGGCATGTACCTGGCTCCATCTGTTTCACACCTTCCTTTCAGGTATTTTTCCACATTGATGAAATTCCCCCAAGCCTTCTCATCTTCCAGGATAAGCAGTCCTGGTTCTCTCAGCCTTTCCTCCTAGGAGAGATGGTCTTGTCCTTTAAACCCTCAGTGGGCCTTTGCTGGACTCCTCTCCAGAAGCTTTGTATCTCTCGTACATGGGAGCCCGGGACTAGACCTAGGGATCCAGGTATGTCCTTACCAGTGCTGAATAGAGGGGAAGGATCACCTCCCTTGACCTGCTGGCAGCAATCCTCCTAACTCAGCCTGGGATACAGCATTTGCAGCGAGATCATACTGCTGGCTCCTCTTCAACCCAGTGTCCACCAGGACCCCCAGGCTCTTTTCTGCAAAGCTGCTTCCTGGCTGCGCAGCTGTCGGCGTGCAGTGCGTGGGCTTGTTCCTCTGCACCTGCAGAGCTTTGCACTTTCCTTTGTTGAGCTGCATAGAACCCTTGCCAGCCCATTGCTCCGGCCTGTCGAGGTCCCTCTGGATGGCAGCACGACCCTCTGGCATGTCAGCCTCTCTCTCAGTTTGGGGTCATCAGCAAGCATGCTGAGGGTGATGCCTTATCCTGGTCTTAAAATTAAGAGAGCTGAACACAGTTAAGAGGGGAAAAGGGGTTTACCTCGGTATTTATTTAAGGATCCCCAAGTGTGCCAAAATGCACACAGAAATGCACCCTGAAATGCCCACTGAAGAAAATGGCCACCCTCTTTGTGATGAGTATACAATTATATGCCTTGCAAAAATTAGCATATCTATCAAAGGCTCCCCAATGAGGGACTTGGGTGAGACCCCCCCATTCAAGGGACCTTCCCCCTGGATGGGCCTATCTTTTTTTACAGAATGTGTTCTGGAGAGGACCTTGGTTTCTGGGGTTTTTAGAATGTTTGGTCTCTAAGCTTAACGAAATACTAGGTCTCAGAAGAGTTATCAAACTTAAAGAATTATAACTATGTAAGCTAAAAGCACTAAGAATATATAAAGCTATATAAAAGAGTGTATAAAAGGGGTATAAAAGAAAAGCAAAAAATCATCATGGCATCAAGGGCACACTGTGCCACATCATCCGGTTCAGTAAAAAAGATGTTAAACAGATCAGGTCCCAGTGAAACCTCTGTGAAACCAGAAATTTATAGCAATAAAATTTTTATCTATTTTAAGTCAAAACAAACAAACAAGATCTCATAGAAGTATAGTGTAGTAGTAGATAAATAAAGCACGTGACTGATATGATGATTAGTACACAGAGAGCTGCTTGGGAGCCTTTTAATGCCTTTCAGCATTACAGATTCTGTTTGTGGTTTTCGTTGGGTAGGATTTGAGAGACTAAGATGTGCATGAACTTCACATCTTCAGATTACACTGTAAGAGACGAGAGGATGCAAAAGATTTAAGATGGGTCTAAGTGCTCAGTATGAAAGGAAATGAAGCAGTGTCAGGGTTATCTACAAGTTTTGGTAGACAGTTACTGATTCTTCTATATTCTGCTAAAATAATGTAGTAGCATTCAATTTTATTTCATATAATATTCTTTTTGAAGCTGTATATTGAAAAACAGTAAGTGCAATTAACACTTTTGAAGACTTGTATGTGTTTTCAGGGGTATCTTTTGAGAGGAGACAGTAAGTATTGTGCTTGCTTTAAAATGCAATCCGACACATGCCTGAACTGTTGAAATAAACCACAATTCTCCTGAACTGTGATTTTTCTTAAGGCAGAGAAATAAAACAGTTCTGACTTAGACTGGGAGCATGAGACTAGATTTCTCCATAAGTAATGAGGTGACTCTGTAGAGCACAAAGTAAGAACATTTCAGAAATTGTTGTAATGAATATCAAGAAAGGAGTTGGAAAATCTTAAAAAGACTGTAACAAATCTATTGACAGTTTCAAAAACTGTTTTTCAGAACTATATCAAAATTTTCCAAGATAAATTAAAAACAGTCCTGGAGAGCTCTACAGAATCTACAGGCAAGAGACTTAGTGACAGAATTAATGAACAGTTCTATGGATGGACAGAAGATGGAACTAGGACAAAAGGATAAAAGTTGCTTCCTGTCGCATTTCAGAAAGCACATTTTATTCTTACCATTTTAGTTTTAATACATAAACAACCATAGGATCATCGAATGGCTTAGGTTGGAAGGGACCTTAAAGATCATCTAGTTTCAACCCTCTGACCATGGGTCAGGTTTGTTTGTGCTGTAAATGACACTGAAGATGCTAATCTCTGGTTCTTGGCTCCCAGAAGATTACGATTTTGGGATTCAAACAAACAAACAAACAAACACTGAAGCCAAACCTAGTAATCCTGAACTTTTAGTTCATTTATTTTATGAATAATTTCCCTAACATCAATAGCACTGATGAATAAAAAGCTAGGTGTGCTCACTTGTAAGACAGCTCTATACATTGTATGCAACCCCAGGCAATACTGTATCAGTGTGCACTAGGGACATCTCTCATAGAAATTTCTATAGATTCCTCCTGCATCTCAAAACCTGACTGATTTTCTCACTCCTCATACACTGACAGCACAGCAAGGTCTGGAGTATGGATTAGAATTAAACTAGCACCTCCTGGCATTCACTGCTTTGAGTAATTTCCTCCTATTTGGTTTCATGGATGTCAAATTCAGCTTTGATTTTCTTGTTTCAAATCAGCAAATTACCAAATAAAGGTATTTTCTACTCTTTCTCAATAAATGGAAAGTGCATACATACAACTAGGAGAGTCAGACAGCACTTTCAGAAACCTTCTGTGCTTCATATAGGGAATGAATCTAGTGGACTTGATCATCCAAGCAGAAAGCACTACTGTTCAAAAGTACAGCTTGAGAACACTAGCTAAAAACTTTATCTTACTGTTTTATGCACTGCACTGACTCTTCTCTGTAGATTAAGATAGCTATTAATTCCTAGCAATTTTGTGCATGTGTGTGCCTACATTTTCATGGTTAACAAGCCTTCAGAGAGACACTAACATACTTCAAGATTAGATTCACAAGGGAAAATGTAAAACTATATTTTCCGGAGATCTCTGCACAGAGCAGCAAATTCTGTATCAGGGTGGTAGACACAGAATGGTTCCGTGTTATCGTCAGAACTTGAGTGCCCCCACTTCTTTCAAGTAAGGCAAGCGCTACCATCAAATTGAGTAACTGATTTATGCCTGGCAGTCTGGCAGCATGCGTGTCCATGGTGTTTATTCTTGTAACAGTAGCTATTGTGTGTACCAATAGCACACAACACCCTGCTGATGCAAACTTATCAAGGGCTAAAAACAATTGCAGTTGCAAGTTCTCTCAGTAAGGATTATTCAGCTGGAACATGTTTTACTTCAGAGGGCTTTTTGGTATTTACTACAGAGCGTATAAAAGTAATCCAATTGTAGTAAAGATTCATAAACTAACCAATGGTTTCAAATTGCATGTTTGCTTTAAATCACTTTGAAAAGGATTTTCTTTTCCAGAATCCTACTTTGAATGTAAAATATTACTCCAACACGGATGAGGTATCTATTTATAACCAAGTGTTTGTGTGCAATGGTCAAATCCAAAAAAGAAAGAGGAATCGAATGTTTATTTTAGTCTTGATTTTCTTCCAATACCTTGTGCAATTTATCCTGAAATGCTGATTATATCCCCCTATATAAACACTGTAAATATGAAAACTGAAAGGAAGTCTATTTGCTAGAGATTTTTTCCTCCTTTTTCCAAAGTAAAGAGATGCTTGTGGTCAAATTACTTAATGAAAAGAATTCAGTGTGTCAGCGATCATCCCAACAAAGAAAACATGTCCATTTACAGTATTGTTTAACTATTTCTATAGTTGGTGACCACATTAAATGGGTATTTGAATGGAAACATGCCAGATGAATGAAAATAACCTTCATGGGTGCCAAACATTAGCTCTTTCTACAAAATTAGCTAAGTGTGTGCAAAATTACACATACCTGCTATAACTGCTGACCTCTCAGGCAACTCAGTAGTCTATATCTGATGTGATTTTAAGAAAGCAATGCAAATAAAATAGGCCAGGAGTTATTACCAGCCCAACATGTCGTCATCCAAGTTTATATTGAACCATAGCAATATATATGCCTTATAGCTCAGGAACTGTAACACTGTGAAATGGATATGAAAATGGGTATCTATTCATGAGAGAAATCTACAGTTCGAGCTGAAAAGTAACGTTAGCTGGACAAAACCCATGATAACCTGAAGCTCGGCAACTCTGCAGCCCTTTCATAGTTACAGAATAAAATTGAATAAAAGTTGATTTTAGGAAGTCAGCTGCTGCAGACCTCAGCTGAAGGAGGGTGCCTGGGATTTGCAATAGTGAATCAGAACTTTGATTCTTCTGGTTGCCAACAATGATCCAGACTGGAGGTCTCTGAGAAAGGAGCAGCAAAGATTGTAATGAATAGCAGTTGGCTCAAAATTCTTGGCCTAAGTTCTAAACCATGAGGCTTCCATCCCCCGTGATCCTTCCCTATCATCTATTTTCACTATGCATAACTTCATTGCTCTTATTCAAAACCGCCTCTTTTTAAAACCCTAATTTAAAACCCGGCTCAGTGGTGGTTGTTGTGGGAAATTCCACTGGCTAAATACAAATACCACAAAGAAATATGCATATTATAAGTGCAGTCACTTAACTTTGAGTTTGCAAACTTATTGGCACTCACAGAGTTCTACAAGAATTTGATTATGTTATCCCAGACCACCATTTTTGTATTTTCTTTGCAAAATAGTAGGATTCTTTGCATACAAGCTGTTAAAATCACCTACATTATTTTCTTCAGCTTATGCTTGTTTTTTCATGTGCGTTTTTATACAGACTGAATGCAACCGAATTGGAGATCAGCCTGTCACAATAAAAACCCCCAAACACCACATAAGTAGCTCTTACCTCCATCAGTTCAAATAGCCACAGATAACCCAGAAATGGTCCACAGTCCAGGACATACCAGATTAAAAGCCTTTCTACAAACATATGGCAGGGGAGGGAAAAATATTTGCTAGAGGGAGAGAGTTCCACAGCTGGAGTATGTCAAATAACCATCCTCCGTTCAGCTCACCCTTCCCTCTGCACATTTATACCTCACTGCTCCTCTCCACATGCCTGCACACGAAGTACCCCAGCTATCTGGAGAATATCAGGCTAAAACACCTGATCAGTAGGGTAGTTTACTGCATGGGGTTTTTATCTTTTTTTTTTTACCCAAGTAAGTTGAAAGTTACATTTTACACTTGCCGTTGTTTATTTCATAGGTCAGAAAATTTGCCCGTTTACTCCATGTTTGCCATTTGCCATCTTACCACAGCCACAGCCTGTTTCCCCCACTTGGGTGCAGTTCTCTGACTCGTACAAGTCCATAGGAGTAGATAGGACCCATCTGAGTGTCCTGGGAGAGCTGGCTGGCGTCATCATGAGGCTGCTGCTTATTGTCTTTGAAAGGTTGTGAAGCCTGGGGAGGTTTCCCAATCATTTCAGAAAGGTAAATCTTACAGCCGGAAAGACAACTCAAGCACCTACATGGAGGTCACTCTCATTTCCACCCCTGGAAAAATCAGAGCAAGACTTCTTGGAAGCCCTCTAACCCGATATATCTATGATTTCCATCTAACTCTCTAGCTCCCTAAAGAAATGAGCTTCACCTCCCCACATAAGCTCAAAAAGTGCAAAACTTTTCTATTCTTTGTATCTGCAACGTAATTTTAAGAACGTTTGTTCTATCAATCACTAATCATTACGAAATGATATATCTGTGACTGGAGTCCTGCCAAGGCCTTTGAGATGCTACTGTTTGAAGGTGAAAAAAATTACAGAAATCTGAAGAGAAAAACCACTAAAACTGGGAAAGACATAAAAAATTTTGCTTCAAGACAGTGCTGGAAAAAAAGGAAAGTTAAGTTTTCAGATTTCTGTTGCATGGCACAATGAA
>VXBT01013574.1:0-111991 GCA_013400235.1 Oriolus oriolus
ATTACTATTACTATTATTTTCATATTATTCTGTCTGTATTTGAAATTTCTTCATTCCTATTCTGTGCATTTACCTCATTCTCCTTTTGTCATCTGTATACAGCTCTTCAATAGAAAACCAGGGTAATATCATGCCCGTACCATGTTGCTGCCAGCTGGCTCAGTAGGTTCAAAGGCCAGCTTCAAAGGACTAGCAAGTGTTTTTTTTATTTTGAAGTGCTTCCAGATTCTTTCATTGGAACAGAAACACAGTAGGGTACCTCTACTTGCAAAACACGCAGATACTGAGTATACAGAATTGTGTCTGCAGACACAGTGGTCCTTGCACAATTTTTATATGTATGTAACTGTTGACTTCAGCAGAAATTTTCCTGAATTTGCTAAGTGTATGTGAAAGCACATTCCGGTCTAGTGAGCTTATGAAGCACTAAGGAAAGAAATGCAGGTGTCTAATATTCTTGCACCTGATTATTTCTTTTTCTTCATTTTCTCTCTTTTTCCCTTTTGTTATCTTCTCTCCCCTCTCCATGCTCACTGTGGTTAAGCAAAATTTTATTTAGGTTTTTTGTAACTGCAGCTCACCAAGAGCTTCTCCTTTAAATAAGAAGTCTTGCCTGGATTCAGCCTTCACTCTCATACTACTGTGACAATAAGGATTATTAATGACATTTCTTCAGCAAATCTTGATCTAAGACTGCCCTCTTGACCAATCAATCATGAAAGAAATATTTTAAGGAGAAATAAGTTCTGAATATACATTAATTTATAAAGAGTACTTTGATCAATACTCAATTCAGACATTTCACACTGAAAGTATATCATGGAAAAACAGGTTTTGATATTTTTCCCCTGGAGAACTTGCACAGATCTGATACTTTAATATAACTGGCTGTACAAAACAAAATGACTTGAACGGCTCTCTGATCTCTGCTATTAGCTAGAAGTAGATATGAGAAGAGTTTTAGTAATAGCATAGATGGAGCCATTATTTCCAGCACCCATCAGTAAGACACGTTTTTCCAACCCTTCAGCTTCATTTAGACTGTTGTACTTAATGGCAGTCAATTTGTATTTTTTATATGAATTTCCTAATCACTTCCTAAACCATCTTATACTTCTCAAGAACCAAAAACCTCCTATGACCATGAATTATGCAAACTGATTATGTATTGTGAGAAAAAGATTTGTGTGTTTTTCACTCACGTTGGAATATTTCCTGATTATTTTATTTGAATTCATGTTCTTGCACTATAGAAAATAACAGATAGTCATGCTTTATTCACTTTTTCCATATAAGTCCATATGTGATAAATATGTCTGTAGTACCTATGACTACTCACTTTTTTTTCAGGTAAGTATGTTCTTAAGTAACACAAATTTGAGTCATGAATCATTGTCTTGAGAAGAAACACAAAAGCCTTTGCCTCTGTGATGGAAGAAGAATTGCAGAACCACTTCTGTGTACAGGAGCAGATTCTGGACATAAATATAACTCAATAATCTAATATGATAATACTTATGAACCGTGCACAACATGGGGTGGAAGGGATTATTCAGGTACCAAATCAAGCTTAGAATATCATTTAATACAAAATATGGTGTAAGACAGGGGACAGACATGATCATTCAGAGAAAGATGAGAAAGATGTTTCCATTTCATGGTAAAGCTGAAAGGTAGTATTAATACTATATTTCACCTATCAGATATTTTTCTTCCCTCTAATTTATGAAAATAAGCTTTGTGGGTATTTCATTAGTTTTTGTTTTGGGGACTAAGATCATCCTGTAAATTTCTTTAGTACGGAATAGTTACTGGTCTTGTGGATAGTCTGATTATGACACTGCCATTATAGAGGCTCAGTGACTTCATCGCTGCGGTAAAGCATCAATGCTTTACTACAGCACCATATTTCATATGTGGTAAAATATGGTAAAGTGTTGTTACTGGGCTTTGGATAGGCAAATTTTTGTTAGATTTAAAGATTTGTGGGGCTTTTTTCCTTTAAAAACAGAATTATTATGAAATTAGTAATGTATAGCTCAGCATACTATTTCTCAGCTAAAATATATTTTGAAAAAGAAAACTGAGCAGAACCAGTCCATTTTGAAGCTATTTTATTCACTCTGTATTTCTGTAGTAGTCGCAGTGGAAAATAATGTACTAAGTTTTGAAGGGAAATACAGAGAACTGGTGAGTTGATTTTTCACATACCGTGTTTATTCCTATGTATTTTTATTCCTTTTGTAATGAAGTCTGGTTTTAATCATTTAAACTATATAGCAACTCCAAAAATTTGGACACCACTTCAGAACTGCTCTACTCTGAGATAATCGATTACAGGCCCAAAAGCCGTATCATTAACAAGGTATGGCTAATCATGGCTGCACAATCACCTTTTCTGATACAAACAGGGTTGGATGAGTCACCTCAATGTATGTAATTGAGGTCACATGCCTTCTTACAGACCCCTCTCCTGTGGAGCTTTACCAGCCGTGAGATCTGTTTTAAATACAATACAACAAAGCACTTCAGGAATCATGGCTGTCTTGAAGTGTTATCACAGATTTACTGCTCCTCATCATTTACTTATACAAGGAAAAAACATCTTCTAGTTATGTATCACTCCTTCTCCTCGTGTACATAACTTGACGTTCAGACTATATTGGCAGATTCACATAAATATATCTGTATTATAAACTGGTGACAGTCAGCTTTGGTGGAAGCAAAAAATATTGTGACATCAGCTACAAAAGTCATAATTCACAGTTCAGCTGCATTCCAGAAGCTATAGACAGGTGATTTTTTTGTTGCACTTCACCGAAACCAACTTGTTTCAGCGATTTTATTGTAATGCACACACACACAAAATTGAGTTTCCATGGCAAGATTTTTGCTGGTAGAGGGGCTTCAGGGGTGACTTTTGTGAGAAGACACCAGAAGATTTCCCCACCTCAGGCAAAGCCAGTTCAAGCTGCCTCCAGGACAGACCTACTGCTGGTGAGAGCTGAGACAATCAATGACCTTGGTAGCACTCATGTGGCAACAAATTTAAGAAAATGTAAAAAATGTTGTGCAACAGCAGCTGGAGAGAAGAGCAAGAATATGTGAGTGAAACAGGCCTGCAGACACGAAGGTCAGGGAAGAAGGACAGGGAGGAAGTGCTCCAGGCACCGGAGCAGAGATTCCCCTGCAGCCCGTGGTGAAGACAATGGCAAAGCAGGCTGTCCGCCTGCAGCCCATGGAGTTTCATGATGAAGCAAATACCTACCCTGCAGCTCGTGGATGATTCCACTCTAGAGCAGATGGGTGCACCTGAAGAAGGCTGTGACCCCGAGGAAAGTGTATGCTGAAACAGGCTCCTAGCAGGACCTGCTACTCCATGGACAGGGGATCCTGCTGCTGCAGATTTTCTGTCAGGACTCGTGATCTTTGTTAGGGGCTTGTGCTGGACTGGAGAATTCCTGAAGGACTAGTTTAGTCATCATTTGACTCCTTTCTGGTCTCAGAAAACAAAGAAAATAACAAAATCTTGGTATCCAAGTTCAATTTTGGGAAAGATAAAGCCTAGGAGAGTTACTAAATATCATGTTGTTATCTTCTTACGTCTTATTCTTTTAGGCTCTGTAGCTTCTGATGGAATCAGCTCACTTTCAGTGTAACACCAATTTAAATTACAAGCTGAAACCCCAACAATCCAAAAGAAATTGTTGTTATCACTGATCTAAAAGATTTTCTTTTGAGCTGGTCAGGAAGAGATGAAATACTCTCACTTTGCTTCCCTATGTTTTCACCAGACTTTATATACCTAAAAATACTGAACATTGGCTGAATAGCACAGTTTCATTCTTCACCAAGTCTCAAATTTGAACATTTGATAGATTTTCAAAAACATAGGTTTTTTATCACAAAAGAAAAAGGGTTTTATTTGTACTCCTCCAAAGATGAAAATAGTAAAATAATCAAGAAAACTTATTTTCTATATATTGTCTATAGGATTCATTATAGAAATATTTCTGATTTTTTTCTCCAGTGTTTGAAATTCAATTTAATTCCATTTCTTTTCTTTTTCTTACATTTTAGTCTTATTATTTCATTTTTCTGTTCCTGCTTCGGAGTTTAACAGAAATGAGAATGTCTTGGATTTATTTTTATTTTGTTGTAATTACTGACAAATTTTATTAAGCTTGTTCTACATATTTTGTAAAACTTTAAAGGAGAAAAAATGCAGTTCAATTTTTGCTTTCATTTGCTTCTTGTCCTAAACTGAAGAGTTTTGCAAAATCAGTGGTAAATGAGGGGGAAAAAATAAGAGGAAAAAGCACAATCAAAACACAATCAATTTTAGTTTTTAATGAAATCCTGTGAAATTTAAAATATTTTGCATGAAGCATTTTCAACAGGGAAAAAACCCTAAAACATATAAACCTGTTCATAGTATGTTTGAATATAGGATATCATTAACTATGTTACAGAAAGATAAATGTATTGAATTTATTTATGTCAAACAGATTTGGGAAGGGGAGCTATGAGAACATGAAAAATTCTTAATTATCATTCAAATTAATAATTTGCTTTTGACATCTCATCACATTTTCTTTCAATATTGCCTGTTCTCAGAGTTTTATCACCTTGTAAATCTCCTTTCCAATAGGCTCAGGGGGGTAGTAAAGTGCACAGTGTCCATACCTGCTCAAGGCAAATCCATCTAATTCAGCATTTAATCTCTGAAGGTGACAATACACAGATGTCTGCAGTGGGTACTTGGATGCTGAGAGACTGGGTTTCTACATCCTTAACAAGAAGGCTAAGGGAGATTTTACTGATGTCTTCACGGCATGGTACAGAGGGCACCTTTTCTGTAAGGCACACAATAACAGGAAAAAAAGTAGTGAATACAATTTGGAACATGGAGAATTCCAATCAGATAGAAAGTAAAGGTTTCTTTGTTTCTTCACTGCTTTATTGAGGTTTTTGTTTGGTTTTCTTTCTTTGGTTGGGTTTTTAATCACGAGGATGGTTAAGCAGCAGGCGTGAGCTTGCCTACAAAGACTATGAAAAAGTCTTGGGTTATCTGGTCTGATAGGAACTGCTTCAAATGGGGGAATTGGACTAGAGGATCTCTAGTGGTCCCTTTCAACGTTAATTATTCTATGATCTATGAACTACATTTATTCCAGAAGTTGTACAGATCTACAACTTAGCGATGAAGAACCACTTACTTTCATTTCAGCTTTTCACCTAACAGTGTCAGCTAAAGCCCCTAGATTTTTTGTTGTAATAAACAACCCATATTAACATCTTCTGTAATTTCTAGTATCTTTCTAAGCTATTCTTTTTCTGAATATTGAACCACCTGAATTGCTCAATTGTTCACCACATGAAAGGAAGCTCTCTTTGATCATTTTTTGCCATTGACTGCTTTTTCCTTCTCATGTGTCTTGGTTTTGAGGGGAAGGGTACTAGAGACAGACAGTTTGTAAGGTGTAGGTACTACTCTGAATCTACTCTTTGCAATAAATATGTGTTTTCACTGTCGATTCCTTCTAGGATAGATAACTCCACCTACTTTTTCTTTCCCCTTTTCTTTATTTTTTATTTGCACTACTTAAAATGAAAATAATATTGAACAACATATTTTTATGTGCAATTTCTTATTTTATTTTCATGCATCCTAAATTTTAATTATACTTAAAGCTGGTTTAAGTTATTTATACCATTGTTTCATCTGTCATTTTTTTCTGATGTTAATGCACTTTTATTTCCTTTCTATCTACAACTTCTGGAATACATTGTGTAAACTCATGTACCCAGAAAAATATGACTACTGCTCATGGCATTCAACTCTGAAGGGAAAAAAATTGCTTTTCATTCTTCTTTTACTTTCATGTTAACACCCACACAACATTGTGGCAACAAATGTTAGGTACATCTTAAGTTCAATCTGTCTCTTTCATTAACGTATTTTTAAGTGTTTATTTTCAGCAGACTTCTATTATTCTGCCTTGACAGACAGCTTCTTCTTGAACCTTTCTCTGTTAGTTTCATCAATGGAAATATCACCTTCATCCTTTTGAAATGTGTGTTACCTACTCACCTTTATGCATCAAGTTTTTTTTTCCTTTCCTGAATGTTTTATTATCTTTTGGTTCAAGTCAAGCTCTTTTCTAGGTCTAGTTAGGAGGCTGTTTAGATATCTATATTTTATAGATTAATAAACAAATAATAGGAAAATATAAATCTGACAGAAAATGCCTACCTTCTATATATTTTAAAGGTAAACTTGGCCTGAAGCAATGTTCCTGCCTTTACTGAAACCCTTTTATGAACTATGAATACATTTGTGGACTATATCCCTCATTCTTTTTTACTTAGAATTTACTACTGACATAGAACTATGTCCAACGCTTTTTCTGTTACAATCAATTAAGAGCAGGTTGGTTTTGCTTTCTGATTGGACCAAAAATCAGTATTATGTACAATTGCATCAAACTATTAAGAAAGAGTGTGCAGCAATGGAAACTAGGAGAGATAGATAAGCCACTTAGCAAAGGGAACTGTAGAAGAATCACATTATCCTGTCACTGATTATGTCAGTTGCTCTCTTTTTTTATAGATTCTCCGAATATATAACTATAAAGAAAAAGCAAATTCATAAATACTTTTTCAGAACTTTCTAAAATAACAAAATTCCCAAGAATCAGTTGTTTCATCTATTCCAAAATGAAATAAAACAGTGTCCACAGACAAAGCTCTTGATTGTTATGAAGATGACAGAATCATCTGTTATGAAGAAAGACAATCAGAGATATCAGGGATGATAGAGGCTGAAGATACTTAGAGGTGAAAATTTAGTTCCCTTTCATTGTAAACCAGAATAATATTCATGCAAAGCCTGTTGCTCCAAAATGTTTCAGTGTAAGAAGATAAAATAGGTCTAACAGAGACGATTGATCAGATCTGATTTAAATGTGGACATTTTATAGACATTCAATCAGCTGGGGGAAACTAGCAGTTCATAATGAGATAAATCTGAATATTTTAGATTTTGACTCAGATGTCTATATGAACAAGGTACCTGTTTGCATATGTCAGATGAATCCCACCTAAAATGTTCATTATAATTTGACTGAATTTTGAATTGAATGGAATAGGATCGTAGAATGGTTTGGAATGGAAGGGATCTTAAAAATCACCTAGTTCCAACATCCTTGACTTGCATAGAAAAATATTTTAGTTTTGTATCTTAATGTTCTGTAATTCTGTTGCTTGTCTTATTGGTAACTACATCAACTATCAACTTTCTTAGTTGAAGAAAAAAAATCTGCAAAAGCTTTTCCTCTAAGATTTTACAACTAGACTGCATTCTTTAGTCCTTGTACATCATCACCCATAAATAATGTTCCCACAGACAGGACTACAATTGCATTTCTTCGAATTATCCCCTGAGGCTACAATCCTCAAAACTGACTTTGCTGTAGACTGAAGTAATCTTGCAGGAAGCACAGAGAAGTACAGCAGATTGACTCTAAATAAGAATCACAGAATCTTAGAATTTTTTTTCCTTTCTGATTTTTGATTGCAAATGAACTTATTTCTTTATGATTAAATATTCACTGAGTAATATTCCTGAGTGATTTTCCATACAAGAAATATTGAAAAAAGCCTGCTTTATAAATCACTATCTGAAGTTATGTGTATGTTAACTGTTCCCCATGACTATATGACTGAAAATATTCAAAGGAGAAGAAAAATGGATATTGAGCAGCAGCAATTTTGGCCTGGTTGTCCTTAATCACCAATAAGAGTAAGATGGGTAACCACTCAGAGAAATATTAAGGAATATAATTATGGGCAAATTGGTAAAGCAGCAGTCATATTATAAATGTAATAAATAACATTTCACAGGATTCCACTAAAACCATGTAAAAATATTTCTGAAAGAAGGGGTTTTGCTAAATTTGCACAAGTCACAAAACCAGGCCTGTGTAAATTTCTATTGAAATTTTTTATTCAGACACCACAGAACATAAAAACTACAGATGTGAGTATTTGAAATGGTCTAACACACAATATTATGCAGATATAATAAGAGGTAGAACTCGTCCACTGATTCAGCACCTGGCTGTGTACCCAGCTTAGACTGGATATATGTAAAACAAATCACCTGAGAGAAATGGCCTTATACCAAAACTTTCTCAGCGGGGCATGATTTGCAGAATAATCATTCACTCTACAAGACATCTAAACAGATGTGTAAAGTCACAAAACCTCTGTAAATCTTTGTTACAGAGTTCATCTACTATTGAATGAAATACCCATGAGAACTATATTTTGTCTTTTTTCTTAATCTTTTGTTCTTGCTTCCAGACATAAACTTAATTCCTAACAGCTTAGTGTTCCTGTATCTGCAAAATTAAACTAATACACCACCTGGAAAACTATTGTGAAGGTTGCTTAGATAATTTTCATACTTTGAAATTGCAATATGCTAATAAAATATTACCCCAGATGGTGAAAGGAATATTCTATACCATATAACATCAGTCTCAGTAAAAAAAAAAAAAAAAACAAAACCCCCCAAAATCCGTGAGGAAAGAAGAAAGGTGGAATATTCAGAGTTATGGCATTTGTCCTCCCAAGTAACCATTAAACATGATGGATCTCTGCTTTCCTGGAGATGGCGGAACATTCACCCATTGATGAGGAGTAGTGACTGAATTTGTTCATTTGCTTTGCTTGTCTGTGCATGTTTTAGTTTGCCTATTACATTGTCTTTACCTCAGTCTGTTCATTTCCTCACTTTTATCTTTGCCCTTCCCACTGGAAGGGAGTGAACAAAGCACCTGTGTGGCTGTAACAAGCTGTAGTCAAGCCCCAACTATAAATGTCATTGTTGTCATTTTATTTACAGAGATACTACTAGTACTACAGTGAGCAGATGACACCCAAAGAAAATCATAAAAGGAACAAAAATACAATTCTTTTTAGGGCCCTAGCATAGTTTTCATGGACAGGACACAGCCAGAATAATTTGATCTAGTTTCACTAAGGATTTCAGTATTTAGGCTTTGCTATAAACACAATTCCAGCCTAAATGTAGCAAAATCCTGTTGTAAAGTCAGTAGAAAAATCTCCAATTTATAAGTTGATCAAATGAACCCTTTCTGTTCAGAGATAAAGCTTGAAAAGTTTAGCTGGAGTAATTGTTCTCAGAACACCCCTGGAGTAATTTTTCTCAGAAGAAAGTTTTGGAAGGGAATGACTACAGAAATTTAAGTATTGAAAGTGATAGAGGAAGTTATGGGGAGCTGTAAGAGCTATGATAGAAGAGCTGTGGCTTGTGAGGTCAGTGCACAATGAAAAACTGAAAGACTGATGTCCTTTCAGGTCTCTCTTTTCCCCCTTTCTTCCTTGTTTCATTTCTTTTTTTCCTTCTCCAGGAATTTGCTTTTGTTCAGTGGTCTGTACTGACTGCATTGAAAATAATTTGATCAAATTTGTGTTAAATCGAAGCACAACCCTCCAGACAATATTTTCATAAACCTATCACATTCTCCATTATTTGGGTGTTCAGATGGAATCCACTGATCTCAGTGAGAGCTGATGACAGGGTGTAATCAAAGCAGCATAATGTCATCTCCTCTACAAACAAAAAATGCCATGGCTGTGAATTGAAGGATTATGTATGCTCACTCCAATAACCACTATGCTTACTAAGTTTCACAGAATCATAACAATCTCTGTGTGGCAGCAGAATCTGGGTGAAGTGATGAAATTTTTATTACTGAAGGTGAGTTATACAGTCTCTTCTGCTTATTCCTTTGGAGGGTTCAGCCTTTGAGAAAATACAACTCCTGATTGCAGCTTACAGGCTGCCACACAATGAATTTCACAATATACAACTGGCTGCACTGCTGAGCTTATAATGCTTTGCATCCTATTTGCTTGAACTGCGAGTGTGATCCAGAACTACTGAGGCATCTGTGTACATGTCAGCACCCACATATTTATATTGTGTTCATTGCAACCCATTTCCACCCTGATGCTCATGCAATGCTCAAATCAGATCGTCCTTTACAGTCAGCTGCACTTCAACACATTATTTTTTTTAAGGAATCTTCAGGTTTAGGATTGAGGCATCACTATAGCCAAATTGATGGCAGCTAAAATTACAGGATCACTTTAAAATATCACAACTAACATATATTCTGAATGTATTTATATGATGATTCAAAACTTCATTTTTGCTCTCCACAATATGAAAGGGAAAATTTCAAAGTATTACAGTTCGTTTATAACAGCAAAATAAAAAACAGTGCAAGGGGTTTTTTAGTGCAATAATTGGGGATTGTGTGCTGGACATTTTAGCAAAAGATGCCTTTTTTGTTTGTAAAATCATACTGTAGATCATTTTTAGGTTTATATAGCATGAGAAGTTGATTGTACTATTATCTGCATTTAAAAACAATTCTAAAGATATAAAATTAGAGACAGTTAATGTATGGAACCAAACCATGTCTTATCCAGCTGATACGTAAAAGATAGTAACAACTTCAAGTACAGCAAAGCAAACTGGTTGGAAGCGATTGCCAGTTTGGGTTTGGTAAAATATTTTCAGAAACATTTTTATTGCAACTCTTTAGCTCCTTCTAATACCAGTTTCCTGTTCTTACTGGGCTTTCATACATAACTCCAAATGCTCAAAATATATGCCTTAATTTTTTACATTCAAAAGAGAATTTAGGATCTGAAGTACACGATGGATTTTCTACTAATACATCTATATGCATATCACACAGTTTGTATGGCAAATTAATCTCTCTGGTACTTGAAAAACATTTTGGAAAGCCTTCAGGTGAGAACTGGTTTTGAATGGGATAATTAACCTTGACAGTAATTTCTTCATACCAGAGCCAAATAGCGGCTGGAAAGATGTATTCACTTTTCACAGAGTGCCAGGTACTTATGGCCTGGAAAGAGGCTATAATGTGCTCAAAAAATGTGTATTTCAAGCAGGCATGGAAAAGGGTTCCAACAGAGACTCATCCATCAAATTCCTGGAGAAGGACATGATTTACACAGGAGGTAATAGAGGCCCTGGCTGGATGTTTATAGTAGGTTCTTTTCAGTCTTAAACCAGTGTAAGTGATTGTTTCCAGAACTAATGCAATCAAACAATACAATTAGATTATTCTAAACACTTTACATATTATTTGAGATTTAATCTTAATTTCTTTCCTTCTGAAAAAAAATTATGAATAATAAAGTTTTATCAGCTCTGTATTGCAACTGCATAGGTAAATCTGCTGGCAATGCAATCTGACAGACACATTTTTATGGTTTTAACAAGTCAAAAACAAGTTTATAAGGCTTTTTCCATGTTATCCATTGCTCATTTTTCATTGAGGAAGTAGTCTTCACTGCTTATACTAGTATTTCCATGATGTGCACATGGTTTAACTGCTTAAGTTTCCAATTTTCAAATTCAAATTGTTTTTGTACTTTGTGCTGAAAACAGCTGTCTTACATGAAGTGAACTGAGACTTTTAAAAGTTACTAAAATGCCAAAAGACACATTTCAACTTTTCCACAGGGTGCTGATGCTTAGAAATTTTTTTTCTGAGGCAACATGCAAATGTGTAAAACAGAATTTGAAATGAGCAGAGCTAGACCCATGGCTAAGTGTCTTTGAAAATCTTGCCCATCATTTGAATTATGATGTTTCTAAAAGTTATTCTCTTTTCTATAAGTTTTCCTGCTAACTGGATCTTCAGGCAAACAGCTAATGAGTTTTCTTAAGATTGTTAAGAAAGGTGATGGTATAAATTAGTTTTTCATCTACTTGCAAATCCTAGCTAAGTAGAAAAAAATGCACAGGAGGTGCAAATGTAAATTTCAAGTCTATTTTGGAGAAGATATATCTTCCAGTTGACCTAAGCAGCTTTGTATTTCATGTTTGCCTACTGAATCCCGGTCACTGAAGTCTTGAGAGCTACATTGCCAGGATAAGTCTTTGCACTTCACATACAGCTGACTAGTTCTCTAAATTCTGACAACTGCATTTGTTAGATCTTTATAAAACCACGAGGAGAGTTTAGACACTGCTTAGACAACAGTGTTTTAGATTCCTGCTCTGGAGGAGCTGAATATCAGCCTAAAAGTTTCAGTGGAATACAGCAATTATTGGTGGGTAAATTGTGCCAATGAACTACGGTAGTAATTTTGGTTGTATCAATGGGAGAAAGAACAAATTCTGTTTTAAAAAATTTTAATGGATAAATGTAGTAGTCTTAAATAGCTTCTAAGGTTATAAGCTGTCCTACTGATTTATTGTAATGCATGAATTGTCCTTGGAAGCTAATGGAAAATCCATGGCAGTCTGTTGCTTGCAGTATGGCATTTAATGGAATATACTCTTCCATGTTTCTTTCAACAGTTCAGGGACATATCTCACAATCGGACAATTCAGGCACTTTGAAAGAACTTGTGTTTACAGATAGGCTTTTGTTGCAGGGAAAGGAAGATACTACTGCTCCTCAACTGGCCTGTTATGAACTCTTTTGCTTATATGTTTCCTTATATATGTCAATACCAAAGAAGACATGTTGTAAAATATGTTACTATAAAGGAATTACCTTAACAAGCTTAATTTTCAACTAATTAAATTTATTAGATATTGTGAGGGACAACTTTTTATACTGTGAAGAAGAAACACACCTAATACTAGGCAACAAAAAAGCAGTCAGTAATATGTGAAAATTAAGTAACAAAATTGAGATTGTGATTAGTATGCAAAACAGAGCATTCCCTGTTCTAGTGCTGGCAATTTCAGTGTAAGACTGCTAAGCACAGTTTCAAGACATTGCAGAACATACCGTGTGTCTTAAGAAGAAAGACCATGTGAGAAAGATAAAGCTTTCCTGGACTTCTTAAACGGTGCCCTCTTCCTCATAGGACTGAGATTTTCTGGTAGAATGCACAGGACCTTTGTTAAGAAAATAGCAAATGTCCTCAAGGGCTGATAGAATTTAACCTAGATGGAAAAAAAAGGCAAAAATTAAAATAAAAATAAATAAGTAAACAAATTATGTGTTTAAAATTCCTCCTGGCTATTTGTAAGTACTCTATCTTGGAAATCACCTGTTCCAGACACTTATAAGCTTCTGTGGTTGACAAACAATAATTACAGCAGTAAACTCCAAAGGTGATTTCAGGAAGGTAAATAAAAATGTGGCACAAAATATGCCATAGAGTTAAAGATTTTATGTTCTTAGCAAATTTTTAACTTTATCCTATAATTTTAGGATTATTTTCCCTGTAAATTTAAGATATGTATTTCGGATTTTTGCCACTCAATCAGCAAGTGCATCTAGCCTCACGTATCATTCTTTAGAGTCCTATATAACTGTCTGAATACTACAATTCTAAATCAAAACTCTGTTTTCTTGAATATAAAGAAATAAAGCTGTGTAGATGACAATTTTCCTGATTCTACCTTTTCCACTCTCAAACAAGAATAAATTTACTCAGCAGTACAGTCTGTCACAGCAGATGAAGGGAGGTGATCTTTCCCCTTTATTCAAACACTGGTGGTGCCGCACCTGGAATACTGTTTCCAGTTCTGGTCTCCTCAGCACAAGAGAGGCAGGGACATACTGGAGAGAGTCCACGGAAAGGCCACAAGGATGATGAAGGGACTGGAGCATATGAGGAAAGGCAGAGAGAGCTGGGACTCTGCGGTCTAAATCACCTCAGGGAAATGTCAATACACAGAAATACCCACAGAGAGGGTGCAGTGAGGACAGAGGAAGACTGGTGAGAGGACCAGAGGGAATCAGCACAAACTGAAACACAGAAGGTTAATGTGAACATCCGGAAACACATTTTTATTGTGAGGGTGACTGAGCCCTAGTACAAGTTGCCCAGGGAGTTTGTGATCTCCCTCCTTAGAGATATTCATGGTCCTGGGCAACTCTCTGCAGGAAGTCCTTCCTGAGAAGGGGTTTGGACAGGTGACCTCCAGAGGTCTCTACCAACCTCACCCATTCTGTGAATCTGTGATCTGCCTTGATGTGGAGGATTCATATTCATATTTTAGAAAACTAAACACAAATGTCTACATGTAGGACTTGATTAAATCATCTCATGCTTCTAAGAAGCTACTAAGTACCAACTTAACTTCCAAAAGTCATATCCTATCTGCCAGGCCTGTGCAGATGCCTCAGATGCCACAGAACATGTAAAATGACATTATATGGGAGCACCTAAATTGAGAAAGCATCTGTATCAGACTGAGACAAATACATACACATATGATAAGAGTTAATTCTTTTTAATGAAAGTCAGAAGAAGAAATACAAAAATCTCAATTGAGTTTGAGTTGGAAGAATCATTCTTCAAAGAAATACTAAAATCTCAATTGAGTTTCAGTTGGAAGAATCGTTCTTCAATTCTTTACCCTAGGTCAAACCCCTGTTGAAGCTCAACCTGAAAGGGGCATTCATTTCATAAAGTGGTGTCAGTTGTCTGCACTTCAGAAGGCATTATCGATTCTGTGTACTCTTTGAGAACTTCCACATTCAATTTCAGATTTAGAGGGATGATGGTTTATGTGAAATTTAAAAGATCTGTGAAGGATTGTTAAACAGAGTAACCAGAATGGTGTTCGAATTAAAGTTCACACATTTCTTATGTTTCTCTAAATGCTATTCTAGGCCTCATTATAGATTAGGAAAAATATGATGCCTGTCAGTCTTAACAATTATGTTTTTCCACTCTTTCCCAGGAATTTTTTCCTGATTTTTCCTCCCTCCTTCTTTAGCATGGGGCATAGCCTCACTTAATCCAAATTACAAATTCCAAGTTATTCTAATCACATTCTCATCTAGATCGATCTATCTATCTATCTATCTATCTATCTATCTATCTATCTATCTACTGTATATATTTCTGGGTGATCAGAATAATTAAACATAAGATTCTCATATCAATTTAATAGAAAAACCCTCCTGCCTTTTTGAGTATGCTGTTGGAAAACACAGCTATCTATTACAACAAGTAAACACAGCCAGTAAATTAATATGTCAAAACACATATATGGTTGCAATAGAATCTAAACTACCATCATATTTTCACACATGATGATTTGAAACATAGGTAGGATGATCTGCTTTCTCTTTTTACATACTGGAACCAATCAAACACTTTACATTAACATGGTATCACTTAAGCAAAGTGTCATTTTGCCTGAGAGGTCAGTTGGACATTTCAGAATGTAAATGGTCATGTGGTAACCTAAAGCAATGCTGGCCATTACAATTTTTAAATTTGAAAGGCCAGGGGCAAACAGAGCTACTTACTTGGACCTGTTGACTGAACTAAGTTGCTAATGGAAGAGAATAGAAACTCTGCCCTGTGAAGTGTCATTTCTAAGATATAATCACACTGACTCTCTCTTGAAATTAACTGGCTTCAAAAAATCATAACTTTTGATCTATAGCAGCAAGGTAAGCACTTGAATATTAATTCTTACTAAAAAATAATAGAAGTGTCACACCTATTTTTTCAAGGATAATAAAATATACCTAAAACTCCATGTCTCTTTTTTTACTCCCTTTAAATAACTGTATGATTTACATTGCTCAGTGAAATCTTGGTTATGAAAAGAGTAATTTTTCCCTGTAATCTGACTACTTGAAGAAAGGCACAATAAGAAATGAAATGTTAATGTGCAGTTTATGTTAGGTGTTTCTTTAGAACTATTTTTTTTGAAGAAAAGTAATCAAATGTATGTGACAATTAATACACAGCAAGCAAGAGCCAATTATGGAAATGATGGCTCAAGGTTAACTTGCTGTAATATTTTATAATTCAACAACCAGTGAAATCAACTTGTTGCTTCTGTAATAGATGGTTATGACAGAGCTAAAGAGCTCAAAATGTTTTTGTAGTCCCCTGTCTAATTAACATTTCTCTTGTATGACCTTCATTTCCCAGAACTGTAACTGCAAAGACCCCCAAAAGCCCACTTTTGTTTGAAAAATCTTTTGTAACATGTTTAAGAGATCAAAGGCAGAGCTATCAGTGTTTATACACCTTCGGTTTGAAATAAGCAACAAAATAAAGCCGTATTGCTGAAGCAATTTGCAGAGGAAAACCTTTCCATGCTAGTATATCTCACTCGACTCCAATGGAAGCCTACAGATTCTGCACTGTAATAACATGCGTGTGAGCTACATTTATTTGATTTTTTTTCCTGTCTTTTCCATTTTATCTATTTTTTTTTCTTTTAGAATGAAAGAAATATAGAAAGAAAACACACTGAATGTTTTAATGCTAATGATGTTCAGCTAAGTTTCAGTTGTCATCAGAATGTAAAACATCCCATGTAGATTTACTGCCTGAATGTGGTTACAGAAAATGAAGTATTGCAGGCAATAAGAATATAAATACTTATTTCAAGGACAAATAGTGAGGTTTACATTAGTAAATCTTTTTAAAATTACTCTATTTTTCACCTCTGTTTTGACATAGATGAACTTTAAACTTATACTGGATAAATTATATCAAAATGTACCTTTTATGATTTTTTTCTCCAAGGTGCTAATGGAGTGAACTCTGAAAACACTGACTCCAATGTCTAAGTCAGTTCAGTCTTGTTGCTTTCTGCTTAGTATGGAAATTTTTACTGCAAAAATCACAGAATCACAGAATAGTCTGAGTTGAAAGGACCCTGAAGGATCACCGAGTCCAACACTTAAGGGAAAAAATGCTGCAAATGTACCAATTACAAGCCAAGGGGAAAATAAACAAAAGTGAAGGAGACCTAGTGCAGATGTATTTGAAATTTATACTTCATATAAATGTATTTTTTCCCTACTTAGTCTGAAATTTTGTTGCCTCTAAGGAAGATGACCTGGTATTTGTGCTCTGGCATTTACAAGCAAACCCAAACCCCATGGAGAATTGACAAAAGAGTTGCAGAAAAATTTTTAAAAATCCATAAAACTAAAGGGAGACAAAGCAGGGTGGGGTGGTGTGGGGAGGAGTGATCTCACTACTGTCCAAAATTTCCTCATGAGGGGGAGCAGAGGGAGGTGCAAATCTCTTTTCTCTGGTGACCACTGATAAGACAGGAAGGATTGATTTGCAGCTGCAACAGGGGAAGTTCAGACTACATATTAGAAAAAAGTTCTTCACTGAGAGGATTGTCAAGCACTGGTACCAGCTCCGTGGGGAGGTGGTCATGGCCCCAACACTGCTGGTGTTATTTAGAAATAGGGTTTAACTTTTATTTTGGCCTGTATGGAGTCAGCAGTTGGACTTGAAGGTCCTCCTGCCTCCCTTTCTGATCAGCACATTCTATAAATCTGTGATATTTAAATTCTGAGAAATGGATGTTAGGGTCAGGTTAATGGAGCATGCATATTGTCAGCTTTTTAAGCTGAGTAAATGAACCCATTTTGTTTCTAAGCCCTCTTTGCTAAGTAGAACCACAAAAGGCACATTGCTTTTGCTTTCTTGATTGAAGTCATGTCTGGAAAAGAAAAATGGGTCAGTGTTTAAAATGCGTTAGCTGGTATATTGTACTTTATCTGTGCAGAGGAAAAAGTGTTAATGTCTCATTACAGGCCCACACCACTCAGCTGATAGATGGCGATCTCATTTTAACGTCACTTGGAACAAAGATTATTTGCATCCCAAAATCTCTGTAGACGCTATAGTTTGAAAAATAAACTAAAAAAATTTTTAAAATTACAGATATTACCTCGAAAAACAGTCATAACCAATTTACACTTGATTTTATATATCAGTAGAGAAAATGTTCACTAACGAGCACAAGATACCTATATATTCTCCTTAACAGATTTTTTCAGACTCTATTTTTATTTAACATTTTAACTAGCAGTCCAACATCCCTTCTGTTGCTATGAGGCAAATAATATACTCCCATGGAAGTGACGTTGTTTTTTCTTTTTAATTACTCCAGATGATTTATCTCATCATGTGCATTACAGAGAGAACTGTCTCACACTACAAGTTAACTCATATCTAAATTCCTTCTTTCCCACAACTTTCTGAAAAAAATATATAATCATCTTGCATTTCTCCTGTTTGCATTTAGTCCTTCTTACAATAGAAAATACTTGAAAAGTTTATTAATCTTCATGTTTCATTGGACCAACTAAACCAGAGCTAAGGTCAAAAAGATTTTTGTAAAAATGGTTTGACATTAACTTGAGCTAAGTTACTGTCTTTTATTTATTGATCTTGCTCTAAAACATGTATAGCAACACTTCAGGGAAATAAGATAACCATTCTAAGGTTCCTGAGTGATATTATTTTTTTAAAATTGTAGTGTAGGCTTCTGAATACAGATATATTGATTAGTTTGTTATGCAAGTTGAGGGCAAGGACTTTTAATATTTTATTCTTTTAATAAGTGAAGTGTCATTTTTTTTTAATCTTCTTTCATTGCTTCCTAAGTTGTTGTAAGCTAACTTTTGTTTTAATTAAGAAAATCATGTTTAAGCAGAACATCTGGTCTGATGAGTCTAGCTAAGGCCAAAATACAAGAAATCTTTACACACTAAAGATACTTTAAGTGAGATAAATAGACCCTGATCGTAGCCTCCCCTCAGTCCCTTTTAACCAAAGTAGAAAATCATAAATTTAAAGAGTTATTTATGGTTACATAAATAAGTAAGTAAGTAAGTAACATTTTTCTGGTGGTGTTTGACAGGGCTCTGCAGAATTTTCTAAGAATTCCTACTTAGTGGTAGCTTCCTCAGCAGGAAACCTATATTAGGATCCCTTCTTTCCTCTTATAGTCAGTCTCTTTCAGATATCAAGTGAATCTACTTAAATATAAAATCATCTTCCTGAGCAGCTAAGTACAACTTCTAATCTACTTTAATAAACTATTTTTTATTTTGTTATTGTTTTTTTCCTCAACAACTATTGCTTGGTATTTAAACAAATATGTATGTACACATCATTTCTGCTATTTTGAATATTTACTATCTTTAAAGTCAAATGTATCCTTACGAATCCAAATTTTATGGTCATATATATTTGTTTTTGCAGCTTCTCTAATTTAATGCAGAATTCTTGGTTATCAATAGAAAATCTGCCTTTGGTGTTAAAAAAAAAAAATCAGTTTCCTACTGGATTCCCATTTTGACTTCTTATCACCCACTCTGAATGTTCGTGGTGTTTTGTTTATTTGTCTGTATGTTTTGTTTTTAAAGACCTACTTTTTCAACAGTCAATATTAAAACAAATAAAAAACTGTCTTCAAATAAGTTAAAAAATCATGATCATTATGGTACAGCTGCCAAAAAAATAAAAAATCTTAGAAATTTTTACAGGATGAGTAACTATCCTCCCCGGTAAGTAGATTATTTAGACCTGTTTGGTCTATTATCATACACATTAAAAAGTCATATACTGTTTTTCAGTAGGTGTTTTGTTCCTGACCATTGAAAATTATAATCAGGTATTAAAATTGGTCAAGTCTGGAAAAGTGTCATTAAGCCAAAAAAGGTCAAGTACAGAAGCTTCTATTTTGGCAGCTTGATTAAAAATAAATAAATTTTTAAAATTCTCACCTGATAATAAAGGAGTTGAGTTTTGTGATAAGACATTGCGCACCATTGGACTAGATCTATGTATGATTATGAAAATTTCTTAAATTACATTTTATTAAATTTAATGAGAAACCCAGATTTTCAATATATTCACCTATTGACTGTACTGAACTATATTCTTAATATCCAGACTGGAGTGCTCATATGGATATGCTGGTATTTTGATATAATCTATTTATGAACAGAATATGAGTTATTTTGAACAGTTTAAAAGTAAATGTTTTCTCTGAAGACTGATACAGTCCACCAAAAAATAAAAAGAAAGAATTTTATTAGTCATAAGCAGATGAGAAGTGCAAAATTCACATTATCTGCAAAAATTTTTCTCCAGATAAGGCTTTTCTAAGGAGGGAGTCATGGGGCTGGCAGGGGGAGGAGGGGAGGATTGTCCATTTTTACCCAGGATATAAAGCACTTAACTAAACCAGAAGTTAAAGTTTGAGTCAACCGAAAAAAAAATATCCCTCTTATAAAGCAACAGTATTAACATTGATTTAATCAATACGGTGCTGGTTTATTATCCTTTACCCCAGTTCTTTCACTATCAGACTGTTTCTCTCTATTATAATAGATCAGATATCCTCCTTATGTTTTCCGATGTTTGCTGCAATCTTTATTACAGGACTAGCAATTTATTTTACTTTCATTCTAAATGTATTTTGATGTCCTATTCACAGATAAGCTTTCTGTAGCTTTGAAGAAATAAGAATCATCTCATCATGTAATTTAGTACACCCAAGGCACGTTCAAAACCCTGTGATTGCATATAACCACGACTATTTTTTACTTAGAACACTCAATCTGCTATACATGATTATTTTTAAACTAGCTATTTAAAAAATATCTGAGGGCATCTCAAGGTTCTTACAAGAACACAAAGAATGTATGAAAGAAACGATTCTTGCTTATTTGTTTCCCTACATTACAGATCATTTTTTTGTCTTCCCGGGAGTATCAGTGTCAGTGGCATTCATTCTCCATAACCTGTGCCTGCCTGGTTCATTAGAAAAATAAAACCCAGATTGTTCTTTATGATTCAGTATCTCCATGGGTGAATGTTAGGGTAACTGGATTTGATTATTTTCTCAGTGATATGGCCTTGCAATATCAATCTTATAATTAATAAGCAAGAATTTACTAGAAGAACAATAAAATGATGATTTAAGTAGACAAAAGTCTGAAGAAGAGAGAATAAAATCAGTTGTCCCTAACAACAAACATCAGCAAAGAGTTCAACTATGCAGATTAAGAAAATAATCCTAAAAGTAGAGAATGTTCATTACTAAGTAGAAAAATGTAGTCAAAATCTGATATGTCCCCATTTTGTTTTTCAAGACAAAATGTTATTTTTAAAAGGAAGTCAGTATGATACAATGCAAATCTGCTTTGTGTCCAAACAATATGGAACAAGATGACAGATACTTACATCAATAATCTTTCAAATATTGCAAAACAGATTAAATCAATTAACTTTTATTATTTCAAGTAACTGAAAACTTCTCAGAAAGATGACCATTTTTTTTAAGGAAAATACATTTAAAAACATGTCCCTGTTTCCTAACTGGGACCTCAATACTGTCAACTTTAAAGTCAAATATAAGATTTTTTCCTAGATGTGTAAACATTTCTTATTCTCTGACAAAGGTTTTCAGCGTGTGGCCATGGTTTTGTAATTAATGCACATGACTGAGTCCGAGAGGCTTGTTTTCCTGATTGTTTTTTTCAACCAAAATCTAATCCCATCATGGTTTTTTTTTAATTGCTTTTAGTCCTGTAATTGATTTCCCAGCACTATTACCTTAAACATTACTCAAATTTCTCTCAAGTGTCATGAACTAAACTTCTGTTGAATGCAGTACCTCAAAAACACAGACCTCTACATCTTTTTGGATCCTTCATTAGAAATGAACTGATTTTATTCAAGTACATATTCTCAGGAATGCTGGGCACCTACTGGTAAGTTAATTAAACTTCTCCACAACACATAAAAAGCAACTTACATTTATGTTTAGCTGTTTATAAAGTGGCAATAGAACTGTTCAGAATTTGTACATAGTATTGTAAAAAAACAATGATACTTCGCTTTCTAAGTCAATTTATCTTTTCAAATGCTTTGCAACTCTGTTTACTCACTCAACTTCTTAGTTTTAAAAAATCAAGTAGAAATCTATACTGTAAAAATCATTATGCTTTTCAAAATTATTTATGTAAAGAATGGAGCTTTAGAATACAAACTTTAATGAGGAAAAAAATACTTGCATCAATTCTTTTTATTAACACTAGAAATAACAGAATAGAGCTTCTGCTACATACATGGATAATAAAACACACCTAATTATTCCTTTTATTTCACTCTCTTAGAACTTTCAGATTAAAAAAAGACTAGAAAATAAACTGTCGGCTAATACTAAGGACTTTATTAGTGCTGTGTGTGGACACCATATGGAAATCAAACTTCCCATAAAATCTGATTGTGAACATGTTTCACATAAAGGCAAGAAAACTAGAGATACACTCAGGAAAGCACTGTATATTCGCTCCAGGAGCAAATCAACTAGGAAAACCTTTCGGATATCACTTTTATTAGATGAATGCTAAATTCTCATTTCCATATATAAGGCATTTTTCTTTAACTCATGTCAAATGCGCTTGATGTTGTTCAACAGACAGTTGAGACTCATGCAATTTTTGAACCAAGTACGTATTTCCTATAAGATTATCACTGAATAATAAACAACTAAAACTACAGGCATGGATTCAGAACTTTAAGTCTCCCTCTCTTCTAGGTAAATCATTATGCATAATTTGTGTTTTATTTGTTTCTCTGTTCCTAAATACCTCTGGTACTATCATCCCAGGGGACACTAGAAATATTTCTACTTATGATATTCATGATCTAATGGAGAAGGAACTCAGCTGTGGGACAGGAGACTTAAACTGCCTCTTTATCTTCCTCTTACATTAGAAGGTAGATTCTTAATCCATGAGTGCATGATTTCACTCTACAAGTATTATGTAAAAACAGTCACGCTTCTCCATTCTATGCCTGTCTCCTAGAAGGACCAAGATCTCAAATAGATGTGTTCATATAAAAGAGTTGGGATAAATCTTATAGCAGCCTTTCAGTACCTAAAGGGAGCCTATAAAAAAAAAGGGAGAACAATTTTTTTACAAAGGCAGATACTGATAAGACAAGGGGGAATGATTTTAAGCTAAAAGTGAGGAGATTTATGCTAAATTTTAGGAAGAAATTCTTTACTCAGAGGAGAATGCAGCATTAGAACAGACTGACCAGAGAAGTTGTGGGTTTCTGGAAGTGTTCAAGACCAGGTTGGATGGGGTCCTAAGCAACCTGATCCGGTGGATGGTATCCCTTCCCATGGTAAGGGGAGTGGAATTCCTAGATGATCTTTAAGCTGTGCTTCTAACTCAAGTCATTCTATGATTCTGTGATTTTGTGATTTCCTGTGATCCTCTGTACTCCAATAGGAAGAAGTAGAAACCAAACACAAACAATATTCTCTGAAGGCATTGGAAGAGCAGACACATTAAGTGGAAAGGCAAAGCATCAAAATTATATGGATTGATTTATTCACCCCTGTATATCATCTGGGTTGTCTCCCTGTTCATTGACTGCATAGGACATTTATTCAGTTAAACTCAACTGACCATGTTGTGGTGCATGTGGCCCTGGCCACTACCGCAGACCAGTCGGAGGACTGGTGGACAGGCCTCCAAAACACTGAGGTCTAGCTCCCTCCTTCTGTTTCCAGCAAGTACCCATGTTTCCCCTGGTTCTTAGTTTACATGTTTCAAGTTCATTGGTTAATGAATTCTCCACCCCATTTTATGTAGGAGTGAGTTCATGTTTATGTATTTCCCTTAATTGAGTATGTATGAGTTCTGGAAAGTTCTCCCTTCCTCGACACCCCATTGGACCGTTGTCCCTTTGTCCCTCCTTGCACCTTCCCCACTGGCTCATTCCCTATCATTCAATTTTAATCTCCATCCCCTGGCCCTCACCCTATTGGTTACAATTTTTCCCCACCCCTTGTACCTCCCCCTATAAAACCCCTGGACCCTCCATTTTGTTCGTCTTTCATTCCTGGACCCTTCACCCTTAATAAACTGGCATGGAACTTGCGCAAAAGACCCCTCTCTCTCTCCTTTACCTCCACTGACGCTTCTACAACACTCTTGCTTGGGGCTCGCTCCTAGTGCAGGAGCCAGCCTTGTCTGCAGAGTGCAGCTACCAAGGACATCTGCAGCAGGATGCTGTGCGGCCACGGGCAGCCCCAACTGCGTCATGACCATACCACCCTCTGTGGGACTGACAATCTAAAATTCTAGAGGGGCGTTCTTCCTCTTCTGAACAAAAGATATAATATCCTGTATTACATTTATCAGAATGGATACTGCATCTACATGGATCCAGAGTGATTTAGGCTTAATATTATTTCTCATTCTCATTGCAACCATGCAGAACTACAGTGTGCTGCTTTCTGTTAGTTATAATCATCGTCTAACAACTCAGGTAAGATAATTTTATTGCCTCACATGTCTTATGAATTATAACACTGTACTACTACATTGATCCTTACAGTTTTCAGTTGTTTGACTAGCTAGACATTCAACTTATCTTCCTGTTTATAGACTCAGAGAGCTACTCATCAGGCTCTGAGGAGGCTCAGATAATGAAGACAATAGAAACAGATACTAAGTGCTTATATCAAATGTATCAAAGTAGACAGAAATAGAAAGCAAGTAATTTCAATAGATTGCAAATCAGTTTATTCCCCAGTTATCAACTTTCAAATTATTCTTAAACACCTGGGTCCTTCTCTAACGTATTCCTGCAGTATGCCTCATTGTATTGTAAAGAGCAGAAACTTGTTGACTGTGAGGTTTTATTCATATATGGCTATCTGAAAAATGAACAAAAGTTACTAGACAGTCAAAGTAATTATTGTTCTGTTTTAATATAGTTGAAATGAGAACAAAATTTTTGTTTTCATCTAAAGTACTTGATTTTGTGTGTGATTTCAAAGCAAGAAGGCCTGCCACTTAATTATGGTAAAATGGAAGTTTCTCTTGGCTGAATTTTTGGAAACAATTCCTTTCGGCATTTTTAAAATTGCTTAGGCCATTTAGTGTTTGCCCACCGATCCTATTTGTTTTAAGTAAGTCCCAAAATGGATCTGATTTTTAATGTAAGAAAGATTCTTGTTATCTGAAGTTGCATGGTCTGTTCTTATGTGCATTTTTCTTATCATGAAAGAACCTATTCCTGCAATTCATTAAAAACTCCAATTTATTTTTCTTCTAGCAGTATTATCATTCCCTTTGTTATCATTACCTTTACTAATCATTGCCTTTGTTATACAATTCTTTTTCATGCATTCATTTGTTCATTTTTTGTTATTTCAGTCTGTGATTCTGTAACCTAAAATTGTGCTCATTTTTCAAGAGCATATTCTTTACTAGTTGAAATTTGACTTACCTCTTCTCAGATAAATTATGTAAGACATATTAAAGAGCATGAAGCTAATTGCATGTTGTTTGTATTTGTCTTTGAAAATATTTCTAGACAGTAGTGTAACAAAATCTGAGGTTTAGCATACTCACAGACTCAGCAATATATTTTCATTTTTTTATTTTAACTTTAATATAAAGCATTTTCCAGAGTTGATGGTACGTTTAGATCTTGCAGAAACACATAGTACGGAAAATATAAAGAACTGCTTTTCTTTGGAATGATGAAGAGACTAAAGACATGCAGTCCTTCTGATTAATAAAATGTATATGTGATTAGTCCCTTCACTGAAGAAAAATTTGTATATCTTTAGTTTCTTAAACCAGAAAGAAAAACTGCAGCAAAACCAACAAACACAGCATCCATGTGATCACATGGAAAGACTTGAAACATTTTCTAAAACTTTTCATGAGACAACTCAAAAAGAGTCTAAAGATAGTAAATGAGGATATGATACAATTTTTGATGGCCTTTTGATGGCTAGTTTTGACTGGCCTAGTTTCTGGCGTAGTCCACAAGTGGCAAAGGCTGTGGCAAAACAAATGAGGGGGATTTGAATTCTGAACCTTACATGTTTGTTTAGATTTTTTTCAGGAATCTGCATGGAAGAGATGGTAGGTGTCTATTCAGATAATTTTCAGTAGTTAAACATATGCAATTTGTATATTTTACTTGTTTGATTTGCAGGGGGTGTGTGTGAAATTTCTGTATTCTTATAGATCTCTGTATGTTTCTCTATGTTACTTAGGTTAAAAACATCAAAAAGGCTATTAGTATTCATATGTATTATGATGTTATGTGATAAAAATCATTAGAACTTTAAAATATTACCTGTACCCTAAAAGAAACCATGTTACTTCAAAATCACTATGCAAAATAGAAGGTAGGAATGTGATTAAAAAGAATAAAATATTCCAAGAAAAGACGAAAACAAATGTTGACACAGACTCAAGAGAAAGAGTCTGTAAAAAAGGCTTTGTTTGCTCAAGGAAATCACTATTTAGCCATCTGGAGTTCAAGTTCCCATCAGGTTCTCCTGTACTCTCAACTTTAAAATCATGAGAGGAGCAATTCTTCTTAAGGCACTTTACACAAGAGCATGCTCAGTTTACATTTAGTATTAATGTGCTGGAAATTATTTGAGATAGTCAATTCATCTTGTGTCACATTGTTCTTGCACTAGCCAGATAAAGGAAGCATAAGAGAGAAGAAGTAAGAATCCAGCTATCATTCTTTAAGGATCCTGTACAACTAAAGAGCCAAGTAAAGAGGAAGGAGAGAGATGAAATAATGGAGAGATCTTAAAACTGAGAAATGAAGCCAGGGATAGATGAGAGAAGAAAAGTGGAATAATTCCTCTCATCTTCAAATATGTACAGTGATACAGGGAAAACTGGAGCACTGGGTGGTGTACACAAATTTTTTCTAATTTTTGCAATGAGAGAGTGACTGTTTCTCCAATTTCCTATTCTGTGATTCCTGTGCTCTGTCAGTTTTCATAGTCTTTTAGAAAACTAAACATTTGGACTAATGTTTTCTGTTTCCCCTGCAGATGATTCTATCTGATTATAGAAAACATTTAATGCCAAAGACAAAATTAAATCAACTTGGGCTATATTTTTACTATTAGGTTCCTGATATGGACCCCCAGATTCTCATCCCATTGTCCAGGTAGGAAGGAGTGTGTCATAGTTCCTTGACCTATGTGTACCTGAGGAACCAAAAGAGATGTAGCTGTGGGATACAAGAGGGAAAGAAAATTTACGATGACAGCATTAATATGCATTTGCTTGAGAACATGGGGTCAGGACATGGCCAGAGAGGATGGCATGAGCTTGAAAGCTTTTCCATATCTGGTAGCTTGGATATCGTGCACAAGTTTTAGGCTACAGATATCTTTAACTACTGGCACAGAAAAGATGCTGAGGTTTTTGGAGGGAAATAAAAGATTGCAGGATACTGTAGGATATTTTCTTAAGTTTAGGCAATGTTTAGTATCCAAGCAGAAGGGGAAGGTGCACTAGTGTGAATATGCTGGTGCTCTCATGTTAACATTCTAATAGAAATGTAACAGGATATTACAGCAGTCCAGAGCAGCAAATTATTTACCTCTGAGAACCAAATAGAGCCTCTGGTTTCCTGTGGTTTACTGTCACATGAGTTAGGAATTAAGAATCTAAACAAATATTGTTAATGTTTGACACTGGGTGAAATGCAGTGCCTCTGGCCTTAGATTCTAAGAGACTGTTCAAGTTATTGTCCCAGTTAGTTCAGTGTGCTCTTTCCAATAATGACAAATTAATGACTTTTTGAAGAGGACTAGTTAACCCATACCAAACCTCACAAACTGTAAATTATTATGGGTATCAGGGGGAAAAAAGACCTTTTTCTACTCCAATAGGAAAGTGAATTTTCTGTTTGTTCAAGAAAATGAGTTAATTTATTTCAGTAAATTATCAGATAATATGTTTTTGTTTCATACCCAGCAGATGGAGTAATGGACTTCACTCACAAGAGAGAAGAGACGATGTACTTTATTGATACAAAGTAGTGAATTAACAAAATCGAATATTAATGACACAAAGGTTTAACAAGATTTGATGGCAAGGTATACTTGACTATTTATTGCATAGAGAACAGGGTCAGATAAAGCTGTCAGGGAGTACCACTCATTGAGTCATGGTTCTGGAAGGATGCCTTTGCTTTTTAAACTCCATCTCAGAGAGGCATGTAGATGTAGCTGGATCCAGTCCTAGGCCCAAAGCTGATCAATGGTTTATGTCTAAAACATCACATGTGCAAAATCAATCCTTTATATAACTCAGTTAAGATGTCAAAGTTCAGCATGCTATTAATCACTTACTGGGAATCCGTTGTGGCAGGGAATCTCTCAGTCTCGAGGAGTAACCTTGAGAAGCATCCCCAGTCAGGGGGACATCCTGGTGTGAAGCCCAGGGCTGTACAGGAGAGCTCAACAGGCCCAGGCTGTCCACTATTTACAAAGTAATGATTCACTTATATTTGCATACCTACAAGAGGTCTGAATCATTGTTTCCAGACAGCCTGTGGAAATATTGCCATCAGTTCCCCAAAGTTCAGAGTAAGCTGGATGCAGCCATCACAGACCCCACTGGTGGTCATGGCTTAAGACATGACCTTTCAAAGAATTGCATAGTGTTTCATTTCATGTATATTGCACCAAAAGATGTTTTTATATATCTGTTTGCTTACTTGTCCTCTACAGTATGTCATAATACTTCATTTCAAAGAAAACATTTAACATTATATGTTTCACATATTTGGGTTTGTGACCACCAGCAAAGATTAAGGATGAGTTAATGATACCTGCTCACCAGTTTTGTAGCCTCTCTCATCGCTGGAACTCCAGGTGCTGTGTAGGACTTGTTCATTCAGCCTGTGAGAGTGGTAGACGTTATTAATGTTCACTTCACCTACCTCTGAAATACAGCAAGTACTGAAGAGCACACACAACCATTACATGACAAATTGAAGCAGAAAGTCTAGAAGAATAGTGGATTCAGCTGAAACCCTAGGAAATGTAGATAGACAGAACCTATTTACCCAAGCTAGAATGAAGCCATGACGGCAAGAATTAGTCTAATGAAGTGTACAATGGGATCTTAAGTTGGCTAATTCTCTGAGGTCATATAAATGATGACGTATCAAGTGGCACTAAACACCTTACTCCCAAGAGACTGAGGGCAAACTTGTGTCTGCTACCAAAATGCAAAGTCAGGCATAGGCCAAAGAGCATTAGAATATTATGGTTCTTACCTTGAGCAGCCCAGATTTCACTATTTCATTCTTATTAATATATCTCAGTAGCTTTGAGTCAGCTATAAATATTATAGAGCGTTAGGAACTGCATTAAGCTCTTAAGGATGGAATCCATCATATGTGATTTCAGCTATTTGAATTTTAGTCATCTAGATTTAATTCTTTGTTCAGTAGAATCATCTCTCTCCCTCTCTCCCTACCATTCCTCATTAGCTGAACACCTCACTAGATAACTAAACTCTAGATGGCTAACCTCAGAAGAAAGGAACTACCTGCTGAAGGACTGACCTCTCCTGAAGGCCTTGCAATCAGAATATTAAAATAAAAAGAAAAAAACCCCACCAGAACCAAAACAAACAAAGAAAAAAAACATATAAAGAAAAGGCAAGAAGTCTATATCACCAAATATCTTACGTCAAGATAACTTTTGCAAACTGTAGAAAAGGTTGGATTACACTTTACCTTGCCAATAGAGTGTTTTGTATTTTGACTGTTTCAGTTTTATTTTCTAGGGATTGAGAGAAGGGTGTGTTTCCATGGTTAATCTTGTTTAAAAGGACAGAATTTTTGTTTCTAATAACTTCATTTTTAATAGTGCATCACAGTGGAAACAAATCATGCTCAGTGTGTACATGTCCTGGAAACCATAGTCTCAGTTTGGTATTTCATGTAAAAACACAAGTCTTTCTCAGTTCTGTGCTCGCTGTACAGAAGTCCACATGAAAAGAAAACAACAAAAAAAGCATGGCTAAATCTAATGCTCATTCTTGTAAAACACAATATTTTTATAGGCAGTCATGTCAAAAAATAAATGGGTATGATACCTATTTGTTAGCATTTGATACTCATTCCTTGAAATATGATTCAAGAGCAGAATGAGGATACATGTACTGCTGATGCTCAGAGTGCATTTTTTGGAAAAGTTGTGTCAGATTTCAAAAGAAGTGAGAATATTTCAACATACAATGGGAAGTGAAATACATGGGAAGAAGGATTCCCAATTTTATACTTAAACTTCTCACTACTTTAAAAAATATTAACTTTAATTTACTGTATAGTAGCAAGATATCAGGCTTATTGATAGCCACATGCAAATGCCATTTGGAAATGGATGGTGTCTAAGAGGATACATGTCTTGAAAGGTCTTATATCCTTTCCCTCTTCTTGTTTTGTTGCCTAGATACTTGGTTTTTGCTGCCATGTGAAACCTAATATTTTAGGCTAGATGGACCTTCAATCTTTCTCCTTTTTGTATTAAGAACAAACTTATTCTGTATCTTCTGTATCTGAATCATTACACACATCCAGTTCTGAAAAATCATGAAGGTAAATGGAACTATTTTTCTTGTGCAAATAGCCACAAAGCAAGTGAACATAACTGCAGACATTTCACATACCTTTGAATTTATTATATGTGAAGATTAAAAATGAATAAATATGATACTGATACATTAAAACAAGAAAGAAAACTCTAAAGAAATTAAAAAACAATTAAACTAAGAATATCTGATGCTAAATAAAATTTGATTTTTGCCAAAAATCCTGTCTGCAATTCATAGAATATAAAAGTAATCTCATTAGTGATGATATACCTGTTCTAAACCTCTACTTGCCACGTAACTCCTGCATTACAATGGAACGTGTTCTAAAAAATTTTGTTGCAGACAGACGTTTTTGTCCAATTAACTAGGAAGTATTCTAGAAATGTAGTTCTCTCTCTGTGACCTTGAACATTAAAGAAGTCGGTGTTAGATAAATAGAGAAAGAATGAATATACAATCTTTGCAATTATATAACAATAAATGAAGAATGACAGTTCAGTGTTATGATAAGAGTCTCTGGGGCACTTCTTTATTTGCTTGGTTGTTTAATACAAACATCTGCATGATAAATGCTGTGTTCATATGGACAGAATGTGTTCAGGAAGTTTCTATACTAGAGATCAGTTCACATATTTACCAACTAAAAGGGAAGATTCAATAAAAATGTTTTAATTATAAAATAGATAAAGATGTAAAATAAAGAGGTATAGCAAACATGGAATACATCCAAATACCACAAAATGCCATTTGCTGTAGTGTTAAGAGTTATGAGAAATATTTCCTATATTTTAATTTATTTATTGCCATAGAAGTGGGTCTGCAAAAAAGATAGGTAAAAATGCTTAACCATTATGATGGCATTTAGATTGCTCAGTAACAGTTTTGACACCTAAAGTTTCTTAATTTTTTCTAATTGAATACATTTATGGGGCACCAAGTGTTCTCCATGTCATTTACAAACAACGAAGTTAGACAGTCCAGAGGATGATTCAGCTCACTAAACAGTCCTTTCTAGGATTTTTTTTTAATGGACTTTTTTCCCCTGATTATGGAAAAAGTGACCATGCTCCCAGTTTTGGTGCTTCAGTGAGGTACATAAACTTCAGTAGGGTACATCTATAATTTTTTTGTGTGCTTGCCTTTAAGCGTAGGTGGCAGCACATTTTTAAAAGGCAAGTTACAATTCTCTGATGTGTCGAAATACCAAAAAAAGCATCAGAGAGAGCAAAGATCCACAAAATACATATGGTTATAGTGTGTGTCAATTTGTAATGGATTTTGACCTCCTATATTTTTGCAACTCTGTTCCTGACACAGAGATATTGGCTTTTTAGTAGGGACAGAGCTTCATGACAAGCATTTTAAAATGATGGGTTACTGGAGGTTGGTGAACTACTTATTGCATTAGTACCAAATTGTGCAGTTTTCTTCTTTGTTTTTTTTGTTTTGGTTTGGTTTGGGTTTAGGGTTTTTGTTTTTGTTGTTGTTGCTGTTGGGTTGGGGTTTTTTGTTTTGCTTGTTGTGTTTTGTTTTGTTTTGTTTTATTTGGATTTTTTGTTTTATTATTTCCTTTGAATAATATTTCCTTTGTATTTTGAATATATTGGAAATATGGATACAGTTCATTAGCACTTCATACAGCAGGATTTGGAAAGGAGATGTATGTCAAAGAGGGTGAAGATAGGCAAAGAGACATAAAAGAGAGGAAAATAACCAAGTCTATCATGGAAAAATGAAATCCAGTCGGGACTGGGAAGGCAAGTAGACAGGGGTGGGAACACCAAATAAGAAACCATGCAACCTTGATACTGTCCCATTCTGATATGGTATTCAATTGCAGACCTTTTTTTCTGCTATACCCCCACCTCATTTAGGCTGAAGGACAGTGGCTCAGGAAACTGCAGCTATTCCATGATTTGTTTCATCCTCATTGTTCAGTGTGTGTCCCTAGGTGTTATTTACTGCATGCTATTGAAACCGCTCTTTGTATACAGAATTATTAATTTCCTCATAGACTCATTCCAACCTTCACTTCAGCTGATTCAGCCCTTAGCAATATTCAGTCCCTGCCCATTAACTAAAATGTACCTTCTGATTTACTCTCTTCCCAGCTCTCCCCCTCAAATCATTCTTCCAGCCCCACTAAATAGTTCATAGAGAATGGAGCTGCTGACTCCCAAGGCTGTAAAGGAGTGAGCCTTTTTATTTTATTAATGCTCACTAATGGGTTTATTAATGCTTAGTAGGTATTTAATTTCATTGGTTTATGTTTCCTCTTAAGAGCACACACTCTGTCCTCCTGAGCTGTGCTGTATTTTGTATTGGCTGGCTAGTGGAGAAGTTCATTTGTCCTGTGCCATTACTGCCATCTGCCTTGTCAGGCCTTTCTTGAAAATGAAACTGTGTCTCAACAACTTTGCCCTTGGTTAAATAAATAAGCCATAACTGCAGCTGTAACATCATTATCTGAGTATGAGTCTGAAGGTCTCACAATTTATTATGGTGATGCAGCCACTACGTTGCAACTTGACTTTATTGTATTCACCTTGCTGCATAACAGCATCTGCGCAGCACTTGTGGTGGTACTGGGAAAAGGCTCTTCAACTCTACACATGAAAATCTATTCTAAGATTCTTCCCCTCCCACACACCCTTTTAGTCTTTCTTGCTTTCGTAATCTCTGTCCTTGGACTCTTTGTTTTGCCTGTTCGAGCTCCTTCCCGTTCACTGACTTTTAAGCAGAAAGCACTGAAAGATACCAAAGGTGGTATGTGCAGTGACAACACAGATGGTATTTCTGAAAAGAGAAATTAGGGGTGGAAGACTGTAACAGCCATCTAGTACCAGCATTACTTAGGAGAAGAGGAAACACATTCTCAACTGATATAATTATGATAGTTTCAAGTCAATTAATCTTTAAAATTATTAATATTTTATCTGTATTGTCAAGCTTAATTGTAGGATTCGAAGTCCTTGAGAAGAAACAGCAAATAGTAGTAATGATAACATTGCATTTCATTTCCATGCACCATATGTTGACCTAATGCTGTACAACAGAGATATAGTGAGATTCCTTGACAGCAACATATTTCTAATTCTGTGCGTTAATTATTTTATTCACAGTCTTGCCTCTACATTACAACAAAACTAATTGACAGAAATTACCATTTGAACAAAATGAAGGTGGCACTGTACATCCTTTGGGAAATTCGTGTCTAGGTAAATACCAGACTCTGAAAACGAGGGAGACTGGAGTTATGCAGATGGTAGCTGAAGCCTAGTTGTTGTCTTTGGGCAAAGTCACGATACACATATAATACTCACAGTCATTCAGCTCTTGCAGATGGTGTGAACACTAGGGGTTTAAGTCACATTTACTTTTTAAGAGTACTTACACCATCATTTTGCTAGGCTGAATTTGTGTTGAGGAAAGCAACATTCTATACCATGCAGGAGGGTCAGACTTCTGGCATATGCATTTAAAAACAGATTTCCTTTATGAAAACAAACAGAAAACCCCTCCAAAAAATCCCAAAACAGGCAAATGAACGACCTCCCCCCCAAAACAAGCCACAGATTAAATTGGTAATATTTTAGTGAATTTCATGTATTATTTAGATTCCTTTTGGGGGTTTCTTTGATTAGTCCAGTGAAACAGACTTGCAACATTATACTGAAACATTAATTCCTTATCACAACCTCTTGATAATACTTAGAATGAATTAACAGGAATATTATACATCTGTATAATCAAGAAAAGTAAAAAACAAGAAACCATAAACAGATGAAAAGTCAGTCTTAGAAATCTTCTTTTTATGGGCTTTGAAAAAATGTGTCTATATGTGTCTGTGACTCAACAGTGAAGTGTATGGCTTCATGAACAAGAGAAATCATCTTAGATCTGTGCTAAATACACCTTCAGCTAGTGTTTTCAGGTTTGAACATTTAAGCCAATCTCTTTTAAGTAAAATCATATGCTGAAAAGTATGTCTGTTTCTTTCTCTCAGTATTCCAGCTTATGTATTTTAATAATTTAGTGTAACTTGTTCTAGGCACTTTTTCATCCTTTATTGTTTCTCAGAAAAAGATTTTCTTTGCCTCACCTTTTCCACAGATACTTACATTTCTGTATATATAATTAACATTTTGACTATCTTTTCTTCTTTACCTTATCTATTTGTCCTATAGAATTTTCTTCTGATTTAGGTATGTTTTGTAGTCAACTGCCACTCTCTTTACCACTTCTTTGCTCCAATATCTTTCATGTCAAACTGAAAGCATATATGGTTTATGAATTTAAACACTTACTCTATTTTATGTCTTTTTATATTTCAATTCTTTTTACAATTACTGGATGCTTTGTCATACTGTCTGTATTGAGTTTCTTTTGGTCAAGGATATCCACTTTCTTCTCAGAAGCAGATTCTATACCTTATGCTTTAATAAAATTACTCTGTCCGAAGTAATTTTTTGTTTAGTGATTACTTTCTAATTGCAAGTTTCTCATCTTTTCCTTTCCTGGCTGGTTGCCTTCAACCTTGTTAAATTTGCTCTTATTGCAATATAGCCGTTTTTTGTTTCCATTACTGTGTTTGAATCCTGTTTCTTCCACTGTCTAACTGTTCTTTAGGCTGTTCTTCAGCAAATCTTTTTCTTTCTCTCCAGCCATTAAATAATTATCTCCATTTTGCCCCATGAAAGTGTCAACCACATTCCTGCATATATTTACTCTTCAAGACAAATTTGCCATTATCTAAACAGAGATGGTAATATCTCCCTGTTTCTCTATTCCTACCAGTTTAATATTTTCTGCAGATCTGCTGATGTACTCTCTTCTGATGCTCAGGTTGTTAGTGAGAGTAAAGAGAATCCAGTATTAATACCTAAAGGATGCCCAGGTGTGAGGAGACAATTCAGTTTTGTTATGCCTCAACAATGGTTGTCAGAGGCACAACCATTATTGAGGCATAACAAAATGTGGAGGAGGGGTGCACGTGTGCCACATGCAGGAGGCAGCTAGAAGATGCCTTGTCTCTGGGACAACTTTGTCTGGCAACACGTCCCATGAGACAGGCAGTAGGAGACACTGTGGAGGGGCTTCTCCAATCAGGTCGCGAAAAGGTCTCCAACAATGGACGACCCATAAGGGTTGGACTGGACGCATAGTTCCATGTTAGTGGGCAGGCTTTGGGAGGGGCCAAGGGGGTATAAAACTAACTGCATTGCTGCTTGTGGGGCCTCACTACCATCCACTGCTCCCGCTTGCTTTCCTTTGCCCTGGCCCCAGCCTGCCTGCCTTCTGGCTCTCCTGTCCTCGCTGGCTCGCCCTCACACCTGTCCTGCTTTCCTGTGCCCCTGACCACTGCCCTGCCACTTCACCCAACATCCTCACCTGGGCTGCCAGCTTCCAACCCTGCCATGCCGATCACTGCCCACCCTGCCGCCCTGATCCAGCTGGTCGCCGCGACCCTGTCCAATGTCCTCGTCCTCCCGTCCGAGCGCCCACTCACCACGTGTCTGATGCTGTCGCCGTGGGAGCTGCACCTGTAGAGCTGCACCCCTCCAGGAGCCACGCAGGCTTGCTAAGACCCAGCCTGTCCCCAGGCAGGCAGCGTGCACAGGAAACATTTTTAATAGCACTTCTTTTCTCCCCTATGCCAAAAAAGGGTAATTTCAAGGATCTTTACAACATTCTCTTGTGTGAAGGTCTTTGTTCCTAACCCCAACCCTTGTCACTTAGTTAGATTTTATAATTTTAAATTGAAGGGATGACTTAAAAAAAATTCCAGCATGTCCTGCTTAAATGCACAAGTCATGCAGACACCTAGAAAAAAAGGCTGGAGGATTTTTGCTATCATGAAACATCAGTAGCATAACTAACTTTGATAAATTGACTTTTTTGAGACTTATATCCTACTGCAAGCTACTGACTTGCTGAAATCAGACATTCCATAAAAGTCTTCCTGAAAATTTGGTCAGAAATGATGAATTCCTAGTCTATCTTTCTGGGTAGACTATAGAAAAACCCTTCTCCAAGGAAAGGGTTTTCTTCACCAGAAAACTATACACTTTAAATCTTATTCTTTTATTACAACTAAACAAGAATTCTAGAACTCAAAGTCATAAAATCACAGAAATTTGACCACTAGTGGTAGTGAAAAGAAATTGTAAAAGGGTTTAAACCCACCAGATTTTGCTTCTTGGCCAAAATACACACCTTGAAAAAAAAAATTGTACTGGGATTATTTTGATGGTGGTGGTGGTGGTTGATTGGTTGGTTTGGAGTTTTTTTATCCCTGCATTTTCTTTCACTTATGATTTTATTTTTTGCTATGATTACCCATTCCAGGAACAGAACATCTCCCAGGCAAGGTGTCAATAACAAAAATTATGACTAGTTTTTGCATTTGTTTTGATGGGTCTTTAAAAATTATATTTTAATGGGGTTTTTTTTTGTTAATTATGATCATAGGATTTCTCTCATATACATTTAGCCAATGAATGTAAGGTATCTAAACTAGGCCAATTGGTTATTTTTATGATTAAAATTTTATGATTTATTGATCTCAGTTATCTACTTCCATGACTCCAAGAAGTACCTGGACAGTGCTTATACTATTAATATCCCGTTTCTGAAACTAAGGCTGCTTAAGAATACACAACAGTGAAACCAGAATTGATTTGGTGCTCTAGATGAGAACTCATTAACTTTTCATTAAACACACTGTTTCTAGTAGAAATACATTTTCAGATACATTGTAAGATAATTTGCTGTATACTCCTGTTAAACTGAGAATTTTCTGTAGTCAGATAACCCTCCCCCTCCTCCCTCCAGCTATTTTCTCATTTCCAGATCTTCTGCTACTCTCTGAAGACGTGAGTATGCCACTGCACTGTTAATTTTTAGCTCATTTTTGTCTTGAATCATCAGAAACACCTAATTCTTGTACTATGGTATATTAAAGCTCTCCACCAGAGAAAGAACTTTATAAGCAGACTGGGTTTTTTACTGTGTGGCTATGGGTGTTTTGTTTTGCTTTGTTTCTCCAAAAATCATTCTCCTCCTCTCTTATCTGAATTAAGCTTAATCCTCTTCAAACACTAAAAAAACTTAAATTTAACTGAAAACATCATCATCCAGCAGTTTTATCTTTGATACACAGCTCAATAAAATGAGCCTGTAGTTAGTTAATGGAATCTTTTTTCATCTTTGTTTATGACCTTTAAAATTTGTTTTCTAAGAGGAACTTTGAAATATCTTGATTTAATCCCAGGCTCTGCTCTTCCTCCTGTTGCTTATTCCTTTTAAGTTTTATAATGTTTGACAAAATTTTGCACAACTTGCAATAGAATTCCAGAATTCAACCTTCATGATTCAGGAGCTAATGGAATTAAAAGCTTAAATTTTATCAAGGATATGAAGCATAGACAGCATCCATCACATAAATGCCAATGGAAAATCCTTAAAATTGCGATAGAACTGCATATTAATAATGAAGTCAACATATAACTGTTTAAGATTAAGTTAGAGATCTAGCCTGAGTCACACATATAGAGAAGTATTATGGGTTATATATTCTATTATAAGCATAGACCATCATTTAGTTTTGGGGAATTACTGATTTTTATTAGATATTTAATTTATTCCCACAATATCCTGTATTAGTTCCACTGCATTGTAAGATAATATGAATAACTAGTTCAAATATAAACATCTTCAAGATGAATTATGAATTTGGTAAAATGAATTACATTCCTCAGTATGTAACTTCTGTCCACAAAACTTTCATAAAGTATTTAGTATAAACAGTATTAAAGAATGTGATAGAGTATTTCATATTATTTTATGCCATTAGCTTTCACAAAAGTGCTACCATATTCCTTATTATTTAATGGAAAGAAAATAAACAAAATATCAAACCTGATAAAAGGTAAACAATTTCTCCAATAGAGCAATACTTATTCCTTAGGCAAAAGTCAGTTTTAGACAAAGCATGGCATGTCTAATAAAGTGTGGCAAATGAGGCAGTTTGAATCATATTTGAGATGTATTTGCTTTTCTGTATTTTATAATAGTGCTATAATAATTAAATTGATAGTCTATTAAAATGCATTTAATGCTACAAAATTTATAATTTGTTTAATGTTCTCTATTTCTTCACTCAGAATGAAATAAAATGTTTATAAATATGTGTAGCATTTAGTGCAAACACATATAGAATATCAAATCATCAAATGGTTTGGGTTGGAAGGGACTTTTAAAGATCATCTTGACCACACTGTGCCATGGGCACAAACATCCTCCAACAGATGAGGTTACTCAAAGCCCCATTCAACCGCAACTTGGACGCTGCCAGGGGAATGCCAACTTCCTCTTGGAAATCTGTTCTAAACCTATCCTCCTTCAGTTTAAAACCATTACCCCTTGCCATATCACTACAGACCTTGGCAGGAAGTTTCACTCCAGCTTTCATATGAGCCCCCTTTAAATATTAAAAGGCCACAATAAAGTCTCCCCATCACCTTCTTCAGGCTGAACAATCTCAACTCTCTCAACTTATCTTCATTTGAAGAGATATCTTCGTCATGTCAGTTGATACCCTCCTTATTTCTTTGTACTTATGATTAACTAATCACTTTTTGTTTCCATTTCTTTTTAATTTTTCAATTTAAATATCAGTCTGTCTCATCCTTGATAACTGTGAAAGTATCTATTAACAAAACCTCTTGTGGAGTAAGTAAGATTTATCAAAGTGAGCTTTGATCAATAATGTCGGGGGAGAAAAATCCATCTTTAGTTTCACTGCTGTCCTATGATGAATGAAAAACCTTCCAGCAGTTTTTATAATATGCATTTCTATTTAACCTCTTGACTTTCTCAGTCTTTATTCAATCACCATGACATCTGCTGGAAAAGCTGCACAGCAAGGTGTAAAATGTCCAGGAGGTTCTTGGAGTGTGGTGAGGACAATTTCTTAACCCAGGTTATAGACAGCCCAAGAGAAGAAGCATTACTAGACCAGATGTTCACCAGCAGGAATGAACTAATTAGAGACTACAAGACTGGTGTCCACCTGGGATGCTCAGGTTTTGGTGGAATTCACAGCCTTGAGGAATATGGGCCAGATGAAGGGTAGAGTCAGAGACCTGAATTTCAGGAAAGCAAACTTTCAGTTTAAGAAGTTCTTGGACGTGGCTCACTAGGAAACTCTCTTCAGGGAGAAAGGAACTGAACAGAGCTGACAGTTTAATAAGGAGATTATTATTAGAGTTCAAGAGCTCTGAAAGCAGACAAGGAAGGCAGGAGATCCAGCATGGCTGAATAAGGACTAAAGTGTAAGAAAATGCACAGGGATGTGTGTCCTAGGAAGAATATATGGACACTGCCTGGATGTGTATGGATAGGATAAGGAAAACTAAAGCAGTTGAGGCTGAAATTGGTGAGGGATGTGACTAGGTACATGGCCAGTCAAGGAAGAATAAAGAATTTGTATGCTCCATTATGTATGCCTGTAGGACAGAGGAAGTAGTGACAAACAACATGGAAAATGCTGAGGTACTCAACAAATTTTTTTGCCTCGGTTTACAGTGGTAATCTCTCTTCCTGCATCTCTCAAATCCCTAATCCTCAAGGATTAGGGACAAGGGCTGGGTGAATAAAGTACTTCATCGTAACTGAAAATCAGATTTGAGACCACATGAGGAACCTGAGCATACACAAACTCAAGAGACATGAGAAGATGCATCTCAGGGTCCTGAGGGAATTGGCTGATGCAGTTGTCCAGCCATATTCCATCACATTTGAAAATTGTGGCAGCCAGGCAAAGACTTCAGTGACTGAGAAAAGAGAAACATAATGAACATTTTTAAAAGGGTAAAAAGGAGGACTAACAACCCTGGGAGCTAACAACCAGTAAGCCCTATATTTGTGCCCAGAAGGATCATGGAACAGATCCTCCTGGAAGATATCTCAATACATACGCAAGATGGGGAACTGATTAGAGAGAGGTGACATGACTTCACCAAGGGCAAATCATGCCCGATTATCTATTGTCCTTCTACGATGGAGAAACAAGGGATGCATTATGGAGGTCATGTAGTTGGACTTCTGTAAGGCCCTAGGTACTGTCTCCCTCAACATTTTTCCACTATACTGGAGATATGTAAGTCACTAATGGATTCAGAGCAGTCTTGGAGAGAAGGACTTGGGGACAATGGTGAATGAAAAATTGGATGTTAGCTGGCAAGGTGAGCTTTCAGCTCAGAAAGCCAACTGTATCCCGGGCTGCAGAAAAAGAAGTGTCACCAGCAGACTGAGGGATGTGATTCTTTCTGTTTCATTCTGCTGAGACCCCCATATGGAGTTCTGCATCCAGGTGTGGGACCCAGCACAAGAATGATGTGGACCTCTTAGAGTGGGTGCAGAGGAGGGCCATGAAAATGGTCAAAGTGGAATAGCTGTGCTATGAAGACAGATGGAGAGAGTTTGAAATTCTTCAGCCTGAAGAAGGCACTGGAAAGACCTTATTGTGGCCTTTCAGTATTTAAAGAGGCTCATAAGAAAGGTGAAGAGAGACTTTTTTACCAAGGCCTGTAGTGATATGGCAAGGGGCATTGGTTTTAAACTGAAAGAGGTTAGATTTAGATTATATGGGCCAGTGATATAGATAGATGATCTCTAAAGGTCATCAGGAAGTGTAGTAGCAGATTAAGAGAGACGTTCCTCCCTCTCTACGCAGCCTTTGTGAGGTCACATCTGGAGTGCTGTGTTCAGTTCTGGGCTCCTCAGTACAAGAAAAACAAGGAGCTACTGGACAGGGTCCAGCAGAGGGTTACAAAGATGATGAGGGGTCTGGAGCGTCTCTCTTATGAGGAGGGACTAAGGGAGCTGGGCCTGTTTAGTCTAGGGAAGAGAAGGCTGTGAGGGGATCTCATCAATACATATAAATATCTCAAAGGTAGGAGGTGCTAGACTCTTTTCAGCATTGCCCAGTGACAGGAGGAGAATGACCATAAACTAAAACACAGGAAGTTCCACCTCAGCATGAGGAAGAACTTCTTCACAGTGAGGATGCCAGAGCACTGGAATAGGCTGTGGTGGAGTCTCCCTCTCTGGAGACATTCAAAACCCACCCGGACCTGTTCCTGTGTAGTCTGCTCTAGGTGACCCTTCCTTGGCAGGGGCTTTGGACTGGGTGATTTCCAGAGCTCCCTTCCAACCCTGTTTTGTGATCCTGTGGTTCTGTGTCCCTTCCAACCAAGCCACTTGATTCCAGAATTCTGTATTCAAGGAACACAACAAAACCAGTATAAAATACCACATTTCAGTGTTAGCTCAATGGTTCTGTGACTGCCACTATAAATTCAATGGATTCATTGTATTCATACAGTTACTAGCCATAACTCTTTTTTTCTGTCATAATAAAGGTTTCATTTTCCCCAGGTGAGCATTACAGAGATTTTCCTCTGACCCTTTCATACCTTGATCTTGGCAAAGGTCTCACAGAAGGCTGCCCTCAGCTTTTAAGGGATTGTGTTATGACTGAAATGTTTAAGGAAGCCAATTTTTCATTAAAAGGATGTGCTGTGATGGCACAGTGAAAAAAAATAGTGTTATCTAAGTTAACACACTGTGAAAAATATGAATCTAAAATACCCATCTTTCTGTATTCGTCAGCTGCAGAGTAAGATCAGGGATTTTTCATGAGAATACAGTGGAATAGGACAGATAGGGAAAAATTCAGGGAACAGGTAGGGGTGTAACAAAATTACTTGCACACAAAATCAAAACTTGGGAATTTTCATTTATTGAATTTAGCTAGTACAAATTCTGGAAAGTTACTGAAATATTTTGTAATAAAAGAACTTAAAAAGACCTGTTTAGAAAGCCTACTGAGTTACCTTCTTTTTCCAAAATTGTGGAACCCTCGTGTCTGAATGAAAAGTTTTATGTCAGTCTACTTCTTTTTCTTTCTTTCTTTCATCAAATGCCTTTAATTGTTAATGTGAAAAAAATAGCATGAGGACTTAATGAAAAATTTGACACACAATCCTAGGCACCCCTATTCATAACAAGGGTCTTTTCTGGATTAGTAATGTCTCTAGCCACCTGTCTGCCAGCCAGGGGACCTATTCTCTACGAGTACATAGTGCAGATTCTCTACAGTTTGCATCTTCTGCTTTTAGCAAACATCCATGACAGATGCTGCAGAAATAAGCATCTGCTTAGTTTTCCAGACCTCTCTTGCAGCTCTCTCAGCCAAAACAAGGGGGAAGTTGAGGAAACTTGATTTTATATGCCTATTGCTTGTACATGCATACTAACAGAAAATCCAAAGAAAAATATTGATGAGCAGGATCCAGGACTTGATTTAATCTTTATCATCTTTGCTGTTAGCCAGCCTCTTTGCTGTTTCTTAATTTTTGTGAAGTGATTTTAATGCTATTAGTAGTCTTGGTAAGAAAAAGCCAAGATGAGGGACCTGAACATTTCAAGATAAAACTGTAATTACGCATAAATTACAGAATGTGCTATTAAAAATAGCTGTTAAAAGGTTGAATATACAAGTAGATTTCCATTTCCCTAAGTACTGAAAGAGATCTGATTTTTTTGAATACAGTTGTTCTGACAGTGTTGCAAGAATGCATGACATAGGTAGATGTTTTATCTTATATCATGCAGTTCTTCTCTGAGTGGAATTATCATGAGGGACAGTAGTAAAATCTAAAATTATGGTATATAACTATAAACTGGTAAATTGAAAGTAAGCAATTGCACCTCAACAAGTGTTTCCAGATGGACAGTAAGATATATGTGGGATTACTAAATCAATGAACCAAGCTCCACTTATTCCTATTAGATATTCTTGCAGTAGTTCACCAGAGTCTCTACACTATGAAAAAGTCACATTTTTTAAATGAAATATTTAGAAAAATGGTAAAACCCAAACATTTCAGGTTAAACTGAGTCTTTGGATAGATGGAGTCAGCAGCAAAGCCTAGGAAACAGTGTGCATTAGCTGGGTGGTCACTGCTTGGGAAACCTATGGATGTATCAGCTGGATTAACTTCCAAAAGCAGATAAAGTTTTATTATTTTAGATGTCCCAGGATATCCAGTCTGGCCTTTATCTCCCACTCCAGAAAGTCATGGGCCTTGAATAGTTGTTAGCAACCTGACAGGGAAGTCTCAGATAGTCTAAAGCATCTGAAAAGAACCAGGATGCCTAAGTTTGAGGAATTGTATCACTTCCAGAGAGACAAATTTTTCTTTTTGTTTATTGTCAGGAGATGTACTTATTGTCTGCAGAATGTAGAAAAAAACACTCTGTAACACTTCTGTTATTAATAGAAAAAGATTGTAATTCCCCAAGGTAACTTTAAAGCATTTTTATAATAATCACAGTGCTATAGTAATTCCAATACTATAATTATATTTAATGGGTCATAGTTATAGAATATCAATATAATCTAAAATGCATTGTGTATGCACCCTAAACAGGCTTTCAGTACCATTATACAATGGATGTCACAATATTTTCTCTCACTAATTGTTTAAAAGGATTAGTATTTTCCCCTTTGTTTCCTGTGGTCACAGTATGAGCAAATTGCAACTCGTAGCATTTTTTTTAAATTGAGAAATAGTTACTATTCCCTGAGTTATGTATCTATGTACTTTTTACCTATGGAAATTTTAACACAACGTGAGAGCTCTACTTCTGAGCACCCATAATAAGATCATGTATTGGATACCTTGGCAGAACTCCCTGGAAATATATTTGGGATTTTAGAGCAATACATTTTGTGAGTTACATTAGGCTCAGCTCTCAGCCAACACCTCCCAATTACCTCTCACGGATGGTGCTTTACCTTCAAATGAACTCTAAGAAACCACTAGTAAAAAGGCAGTAGAAAGTTAAGGCATCAATTATCCAGCACTACAAAGTGCTTAAATGCAACTTTAATGCCTAGATAGATAATTTAGAACTGAAATTTAAAGCACAGTGTGCCCATTTTAAGCAAAATGTGCTATAGATTGGTAAGAAAAGGAACTACGGAAGATATTGAATGGTCAGAGATTTAGATTAGAAATAAAAGGCATATTTAATAGATAAAGAACACATTTTTGCAAGTGAAAGTGCCTTTTCCAAGGCAAATATTCTGGAAGAAACAAAAATGTCTAAAATTCCTATATATAGGCATATATATGGCTATGTATCACAAGGCTTTAGCCATAATAAAGTACTGAAGAAATCAGATTATTCACATGCTTAAATTCATTCATTCTTCTGGTTACTCAGCAAACACCAAGAATTATGTGAAAAATCCTCAGAACAAGAGAAGAGCTAATGTTCTTCTGCAGCCTCAGGGAAGCAGGAGTCTTGTATTCCCTGCTCTTCTTCATTGCTATTATATTTAAGAAAGCCATGAGCAATCTCTAACTGAACATTTCCCATCCTTACTGAGCAAGGCAATGCTGGGCATCGAGAATAAGATTCCACTCCTTCAGAGGAAGACCTGAAAGACTACACTAGTCCTTTGCTCCTCTGCACCCTTGTCCTCTGTTAACGGTAAAATAGTAATTATTCTCGTTGATGTGTTAAATCATATATTCTTGTGATTGAATACCTTGTGTTTATTTCTTTTTCGGAAATGCCTGAGAGTAAAGTGACACAGCAGATACCTGTACTAAGTAAAAGCAGTGAAAAAAAGAGACAAAAGGTAAATTTAGTATCTCCATCTGAAAATAGCTGTTTATGTGTAAAGGAACACAAAATTCAAATGCTCCTTTAATGAACCTTTGTTAAAAGCAACCACTATTGACTGAACTCTGATTCTTTTATCAGGAGTATATTAAACATAATAGAATGCACAGGGCAGTGCAGTGAAAAAGTCTTTTTCTGTTCAGGTAGACATCAGTAGGTCATCACTTTACTTTTACTTCTTCTGCTATACAAAACTGACTTTTGGAAAGTGATATTCTGCATTACTCAGATATTAATCCTTTTTGGACCTTCAGAAGTACTTTTGACACTGTCACAATCTAAAAATTACAGAAAAAATACTTGTGAACACCTCTGAATATGTTTTGCTTGTGGTTTAATTTTAGCTAATAAAATATTTACTGAATATCTACACTGCATATCTCTGTTACTAAAATGAACAATTAGATGACATAGAGAAAATACTCCTAGACTCATTTTACCTATGCATCTACCTCAACTCTGCAATACAAAGGAAGTTGTCTCTTCAGAGAGAGTTTCGTAATTTAGCATTCAGATTACTGAAATAAAATTTTCCTTGTCAGTTTCAGAAATTCACTAACAAATTCTGGTTTTTTGCAATGCCCAGAAAATCACAATAATGCAACATAAACCCATGAAAGCACTGGGTGAAAGACTGATACTTTAAGAAATTAACTGAACATGATTTGACTTCTATCCCTTTAATGGCACATTTACAATATTTTCAGCCCACCCTCATGCTTTATCCCATCTCCAGAGGATAAGACTCCAGGCACCAAGCAATATACTCCACTTTCAAACCTCCTTTACTTACTAGACTTTAATATGAACAGACAAAACTGGTGCATTCAAAAAGAATTAGCAAAGCAAAATATGATTAAGCTTCATTAATTTAACAATAATATCTTTTACGTATGAATTCTTGGACTACATTGTCAAATCCTTGCAGGTAGTCTCTATTTAGTGCGCTTGTTACTTCAAGAGATTTAGCAGGAAACTGTAAAAGAATCCCTCACAATAAAATACTTACTGTCATTTGAAAGATGTTTTTTGCAAGTTTTCAGAAAAGTACACACTTATTTGTATAGGAAAGAATGGAAATTGCATGTGAATTTGGCCCTGAGTATAGCAAAGGTGCAGGCCAGTATTGTTAACTAGAGACTCATACCATGTAAAAGCAAGATGATTATTCTTTTATCTATCTATATTTCTATTTCTATTTCTGTTTTGGGAATTCCTAAAGAAAAGTGATTTGTGGTGTGAAATACAATATCTTACATGAGTTATAAGAATTCCACGGCATTATGTTTGTATGAGTATGTTTGAGTAAATTCTAGCTATTTTTTGAAATTTCTTCTAAAAATGTATACTCTGGAGAAGATTTCACCAAGAACACTTCAACAGAAGATTGCTGTTTGACCAGAAATGTAGCTGTATTTCCAGTGCCCTCCAAATCCTGTTTGTTTAGCTTTGATTTATTCACGGCAAATGGCTTTGATCAGAATTGAAGTCGCAATAAAAACAGAAATCAGGATTCATGATTTCATTAGTCAGAGGAAAAGGTACATCCCTCAACATGACATTAAAATTAGGTTCTACTGTTAGTTGACCAATCAATGCTATTTTGTAAGGTGTAGATACTTCAGTGATATGAGAATTAATGACTTAGTTTCTCACGTATTCACTTTTTTATCTTGCTAAGTTGGTGGTCACTATTTCAGATATTCTTGGATAGTACTATACCATTGTACTTAATATCACAGGGATTTTTACAAAATCAAAAGAAACTGTCCATGAATTGATTAAAAAAAAACCCATAAAATTTATTATTTCATATCCACACACATTCCATTTCTGAGTATATACATCAGAAATAAATTATTTAACAAATAACATAAATTTAGAAAAACCATATAGAAAAACAGAAACTAAGCTTTTTCTTCTTTTTGTTTAAAGTGCTAAATATCATTAAGGCAATGAAGTCTTTGTGGACAATGTTATAGAAAAGCAAAGATAAAAATAATGGAATACCACATTAAGAAGCACGAGATCAGAAGACTGATTTTTATAAATGGCTCTTTATCTTTTTTTCACAGAAGAAGTTACTAGGGAAGGCATTTATGTACCAAGAAGTAATGTACAATTTTAAGTGTACAATCTCTCTTTCTTTCCAAAAAAGTTGGAACTATGAACTGAAAGCAGTAATAAATGTCCCATGATTTTTGAGGGAGAAATAGGAAACTGATTTCATGTTAGGAAACACATGCTTAAATTGCCCAAGATTTATATCACTAGTTTTAATTTCCTCACAGACTTATTTAGGAAAAGTTGAGCTTCCTCTTTGTGTCAGGCTGTCTATTTCTCCAAAGAGATCAAAAGATCTGGGAACAGTAAGTTCAAACATTAGAAATCAGACAGTATCTATATTTATTTGGATTCACTCCCTGCTATCTGCATGAGACATACATGCAATACAATACCTTTCCCAACAAACATATATCAATGTCATACTTGTGTAAAGAAAGATGTAATAAGGATATTGCTCATTAATACCTTTTAGGAGGCCGGAATATGCTAAGCAGATTGAAATTCAGAAATACAGAAGGATTCCCATAGTAAGTGTTTAAAATAATGCAAAATGAACCCAAGCACTAACATGCAGGCAGTTCAATGTGTGTACTAGGCCATTGTTTGCTCTTATTTCCTTACCCAGTATAACAGCTGCCAAACTCAGTCACAGCAGACAAGCTGCTTCACTGTGCATCACAGCTCACCTTTAAAGCTCTGCTTAAAATAACTAATTTTCAAACATCAGCATTCTACTAAAAGGTGATGCTTTGACAGTCCTTCCAATGTGTGAAACAACCTAATTGACGGCCAACTATCAATACGCAAACTCACTGAACATTCTCTGCTGCTCTGGCAAGAATACCAATATGGAGTTATATCCTAGTGTGTTATGGGAATGCAGACAAGGCATCTTGCTCAGTAACCTGCACTGCAGGATGATGCCAGAGTCCTACCTGTCTCTTCTATATGAAACAGAGGACTTGACAGCAGGAAATGAGTTGTTCTGTCAGAATGAGGTGAACCATACCCTAAATAGAATATGCATTCAATTCACCTGTTCCTGGATGAAATTCAGTTTTCTTTTTTATTTGTTTCATTTGATGTCTGTCTTCCAACAATTTGTGAAACCTTTCAGATGTGTGGCCAGAGCAAGAGAGATTGGCCTACACTGCTAAGCTACATTTGCATGAAGCCTCATCTGAGTATTGGAAACAATAAAATGATTCAAACCAAGAGGCATTCCCAGTTTCTTGGACAAATAGAAGTGCACTGCTTCTCAGGCTAAGATTTGCTCCTTTCTATCCAATTCTACACCTGGTTTTCCCTTATAATAAAGTTCCTGCCAACCACAGCTTCTTTTCTTTCTGACAAATTGAGACAATACCAAATTCGCTTCAGTCACTTACAGAGAAATAAAATGTATACATAAAAACTGCCCTGCATATCTGGTGTAGCTTTCTTACAAGAAAGTGTTACTTTTGCTTCTCTTTGTGCTAGCTAATAATTTTGACCATATTCTATGGAGTACTCACATTACTCTTCCGTTAGAATCTGTGTTCTTTGTATAGCAAGACAGTAACTTCTTGTCTTTTAGACATGGGAAAAGTGAGACACAGACAGGAATTGCTTGACCAGTGTTATTCAGCTTATTTGCCTCCTTGACAGTACAGGCAGAAGCCAATGCAGTGTTGTACTTCTTATCATAATGGAAGCACTTGCTGAAGAAAACATCTTAACTTCCTGTAATCCCATAGAAAAACTGTTAGTAGGAAAAAAAAGTAAAATATCAAATAGTGGAGTTGTTTTAAATATAGCAGTATTGAAATTACCCTGTTGATAACTCATAACTATAAATCAAAGCTCTCACAGAAAACCAGCTTTTTGTTTTCAGTTACTACCACAACATTATACTTAAAAAATAATTAGCAGTTAAATTAACAGAGGCAAAAAACCTGTAATAGCCATTAAAGTATTTGTTCCTTAAATTACAATAACATTTGTGCAGTCTTATCTTCAGCTCTGCAAACCTTTTTGTTGGGCATTTTTTGAAGATTAGTGTAAGAATCTTTATAAAGTGTCATTCAAAAGGAGATGAATGTGGATGGCTAATGAGCAAAGCAGTAGCAGTAGAGTACAGTTTTCAAAAGCTGAAGATCTTGAATATGTTTGAAGAATGCCTGTATTAATTTTCCAAATTAAAAACAGAACAGAACAAAACAAAACAAAATCTGAAGACAGCTAAGCTATGATCGATTTTCCTAGTTTAGTGGGAATTTCAATTTGAATTGAACATTGTTTCATAATAGCTTACAAGTAATAATTCTTCCAATTGCTGTACTGTAGAAATGGAAATTGGAGATTAAAAGTCCATAGAAGAAAGGCTCTGTAGCATCTTTGTTAGGTATATCCCCATAGCTGTCATATCCTTTCTATAAGATAGTTCACTGAAGCTGTCAGTTTGAAATATATAGAAAGCATTTGATCAAAAGGAGAAGTTAGTTGACAATAAGTCATCAGGGCTGCACAGCATGTCCCTGAGATATCTGGCCATCAAATGTAAAATGGCAGAACTGGTGACCAACGAGTGTACAACCAGTCTTTAAAACGAACTTCAGTGAGACATCAGTAATTTCAGCATCACTATCACCACTCTGACAAAAGGAGTGTCCAAAGTAATGTCCAGTTCTATGAATGAGTCTAGGCTTTTTCAAATAAACTTCAGCATGAATAAACACAAATCAATACAATTAGGAAAACCATAACTAAAAATTGCTGAAAAATAACCATGTGTTTATGAAACCAGATCTGACAGCTGCAACTGGGGAAAGAGATTTTGGACCTCCAATAGAGTCAGTACTCTGAAATCAGTATGCAGTGGCAGAAAACAAAGTCAACAAAATCATGGGCATAATCAGGATATATTGTTTCTGCCAGGTTTTTGTTTACTGTCTAAAGAATAATCATGTTTTTTGTCTTGTAGTTCCCATTAAAAAACCTACTTCATTAAATATCCAACAAAAATTCTTTTCTTGTTCTGGCAGAAAGTATTCAGATGCAAGGGATTATTGTTCTTGTGATGATGCCATGATGCTTTTTTGCTTTTTCTTTTATACCCCTTTTATACCCCTTTTATACACTCTTTTATATAGCTTTTATGTATTCTTAGTGTTTTTAGCCTACATAGTTATAATTCTTTAAGTTTGATAACTTCCCTTAGACCCAGTATCCTGTTAAGCCAAGAGACCAAACATTCTGGAAACCCCAGACACCAAGGTCCTCTCCAGAACACATTCTGTAAACAAAGATAGGCCTATTCAGGGGGAAGGTTCCTTGGATGGGGGTCTCACTCGAGTCCCTCATTGGGGAATCTTTGATAGATATGCTAATTTTTGCAAGGCGTATAATTGTATACACATCACAGTGTGGGTGGCCATATTCTTTGGTGGGATTTCGGGGTGCATTTCGATGTGCATTTCATTGCACCTAAGGATCCTTAAATAAATACTGAGGTAAAACCCTTTTTCCCCTCTTAACTGTGTTCAGCTCTCTTTATTTTAAGACCAGGATAAGACATCAGTGACAGAGTGGACATTTTTCTAGTAAATCACCTGGAAATGCTATCTTTTTCTACAGATTATGAAACAACATTTCCAGGAAGCCTTTCTCAGGTTGATCTTTTAAATTTGTCTGACCTGAGTGGCTAAAATTCACCTGCAGTTATAACCTGACAGCAGCTATTTCAGGTAAAAAACGAACATGTGATGGGTTGACCTTGGCTGGAGGTCAGGTGACCACCAAAGTCACTCTATCACTCCTGCCCTCAGCTGGACAGAGGAGAAAAAAGATAGGAAAAGGCTTATAAGTTGATATAAGGATAAGGAGAAATCACTCAGCAATTACTGTCATGGGCAAAGCAAACTCAACTTGGCTATAATTTATTACCAATCAAATCAGAGTAGGGTAATGAGGAATAAAATCAAATCTCAAAACACCTTCCCCCATGCTTCACTTCTTCCTGGGTTTAATTTAAGTCTTGATTTCTCTACCTCCTCTCCCCAGGAACAGCAAAGGGGCTAAGAATGGAGGCAGCGGTCAGCCTCTGCTGCTGTTTCCATGTCAGGAAAAGGATTCTTCATATTCTCCCCCTGTTCCAGTGTGGGGTACCACCCATGGGAAACAGTCCTCCATGAACCTCTCTTATGTGGGTCCTTCAGTTCTCAAACTGTTCAAGCGGGTGTCCCTTTCACAGGGTGCAGTCCTTCAGGAGCAGACTACTCCAGTGCGGGTCCCTCTTGGGGTCATAAGTCTCACCAGCAAACCTGCTGAACTGTGGGGTGCTCTCTCCACACATCCACAAATCCTACTGAGCAGCCTGCTTCAGAGTGAGGTCCTCCAAGGCTGCAGGTTTTCTGTTCCGCCACGGACTTCCGTGGGCTAGAGGGGCACAGCTGTCTTATCATGGTCTGCACCACAGGCTGCAGGAAAATCTCTGCTCTGTTTCCTGAAGAACCTCCTTGGTGCCTCCAGAGTTGCTGCAGATGTGTTTCACATATTCTCACTCCTCTTTCGAGCTGCATGTGCTGTTGTACACCAATTTTTTCCCCTTCTTACATAGGTTAATCCAGGGGCACTACATCATCACTAATGGATTTGCCCTTGGTTAGCTGTGGGTCCATCCTGGAGCTGGGTGGCTTTGGCTCTGTCAGACATATGAGAAGCTGCTGGCATCTTCTCACAGAAGCCACTCCTGTGGTCCCTCACTACCAAAACCTCGCCACATAAACCCAATATAAGTCTATTCTCACAGCTATCTTACTGGAAAGAGTGAAGGGATCTTCCTTGTTAAAAATGGAATCAGAAATAAACTAAATAAGGCACAAGGCCAACTTTTAAGTATGGCAGTTTAGTTCCGGCTCAGAAGTGGATCAAGTCGAAGTTAGAAGCAGAACAATTTAAGGAGTTAAGGGAGATGACAATGACTTATAGAAAAATTTTATGAGAGAAGTAGGAAAGAAATTATTATACCAGAAGATTAAAAAGAGAGAAGGATTGAATAACATAGGAGGATTGTACAATAGTTAGAATACTGCTGAATTGTCACAAGATTAGAATGCTGGAGAGCTAATTCACATTGAAACTGCTAAAATTCAGCTTTTTCAGCTTCCATTTCACGGTCCCAGAACAGTCAGTCCAAAAGGACAGGCAAGAATTTTTATCCCAGGATATTTAGGAAAAGATCCTTTTTAAGTTCCTTGTTCTGAGGGTAAGTTTAAGATTTGGTGGCAGCAGTTGAAGTTATGACAGAGGTAACTCACAATACGTAGGGTGGAAGACAAGCAAGAATATCAATCTCAGTGAAAGAAACTAGTTCCTAGAAGAAACTGGTGCTACTTTCAAGCACTTACACTTGTGGGAGCTGAGGTCTTTCTTGTACTCAGGAAGCTAAGTGAAAGCACAGAATTTTTTTCAGTTATAAGATGAATAGTATTCATTGTAAATTTCTGGAATGTGATGGAATATTTGTTATTGAAAAAATCCATATTCAGTGTATTTTGCATGAGTAGTAGATTGTAGCCTTGCTCATCAATACAATAACAAAATTGAGGTCTGGCATTTAAATCCTTTCCTCCATCTTATTTTCTTTGTTTACACTTTTTCTCTAACTCTGCTAACCCGTGTCAAAACCATTAAACTATATGCCTGTCTTATATTGTCTATGCTCACTATATTAATTAGCGTGACATAATTATATATGGTATGGTTATGCACATTCTATTGATTATTTTCTTGTGCACTTGCATTTTTTCAGGAAGAATGTTTCACACAAAAGCAGTAGTTGAAGTACTGGGTTTTTTCCGAAACACAATTGAAGAGTTTGAATAGTCCGTATTCTGACTTGGATTTTTATTTTTCTTTTTTTCGTAAGATTGATATTAACCAAAGAAAATGTAGGGAGTTTGAAAGGTTTCCCATTCTGTAGCATTTTTCCAGTGGCAATACTGGAAGCTGAAAGGAAACTAAAAATTACTTATTTTAGAATATTTTTAAGGGGAAAAATTGTAATAAATTTGAAATTAAAACATTTGCTGCTTTTCTTCTTCAAATATATTTTTAAATGTTGATTCTAGAGATACTGTAAATATTAATTCATTTTTCCTAGTAAATCTTGGTGTATGCTCTTAGATTATTTAGGGATTACTGTTGAAAAGACATTAGTATTTATTTGTGTCATACTCATGAACCACATGCAATGCATTTCCCTTGTGTTTGACCATGCAAGCGTCTACCCTAAGAAATGAAATGTTTTCCAAAATGTATATTATTCTGGATCGTAAATCACCTTTTAGGCTTTTAAGTACATAGATGTTAAGGCCATTAGTTATCTGTAGATTATCACACCTTTTCCTTAGGAATATAAAGTAAAATGGAGTATAAAAAGATAAGCCTGTCCAGAATGGCATGAGCAAACTCTAATTCTTTCTTTCTACTTTTCCTTTATCCATTCTTATGGGGGTGCTCTATGGACTACAGCCTGTTTATAAAAAAAATTACTGAATCAGGACTTGATGTTATGCTACCTTCTTAAAATATCTTTAACTTTTTATTTCTAAATCTCCAATACAGAAAATAGGACTGTTAATTATATTTTTATAATAATTAAATTCTATGTTATTCAGCATGGCTGAAGTGTATATATTTGTAATATATAAGTGTATATATTTGATGGTCTACACTCAATGAACTGAAATATGAGGAGATAGGAAAAGGCAAGCCAGTTCATGAAAAGCATGGAGGAAATATGGATATAGTATGTATATATATATATACAGTATACAGTTGGTTTTAAAGCAGTTAACTTACTATACAATTTTTTTTTAAATCCTGGATTTTAAAGGACTGAGATCACTGTAGATGTTTACAAAGTGCTTCCTTCACCGTAAAGGATAGCATAAAAAGAAAATTGGATGCTGCTTAAAATTCTGTGACGATGAAAGTTGGAATTGCTGGAATAGGAAAGGTCAGTCGATTTTTTTTATCACTCATGAAGCAGGGACTGGGAATAACAGCCTTGTGTTAATTTTGATTTTATGTGTTATATAAAGGGAAGCCAAAGGTATTGTTATTGCTGTTGTTAGAGCTGGTTATTATACTGTCAATTTTCAATTTGTTTCCATAAATTCTGCTAGAAGCAAGAATTTCCATTCAAATAAATGCGATATTTTGTGTAATTGGATGTAATATCAGCTCTACCTTGCCATACCTCTGTAAGAAAGTTAGCAAATGGAACGAAATGGCTACAGAAATTTGTATTTCCTAGTTCTCCCACTGCTGGGACTGCTCAGCAAGAAGGAAAAAAGTGAGTATGTCAGACCCATTTTCTCATTAGCCTACTGAGAAACAGATGTGAAAGGGTTCATTTCGCTAATTTTTCAGCCAGCAGGTGTTGTCACATTTCTACTAACAGGCATAGAGATAAGAATGAAAAAAATTAATAACTATATATCAGCTCTGTTGGCTAGAAGGTTATCCTAGGCTGAGGTGATCAGCAATATACTTTCACAGGAAACTGATGGAGTAAGTAATTTGGGGGGTTATGTTATTGCAGTCAATTCAACTCAAAGTAAGAAGAATCAAATGAAAAGGGATAACTTGTTTTCATCAGATAGCCTTAAAAAAACCCACCCAACTCAGATATTAGGTAGTGTCCTGTGCTAATTAATGGTGCTACTCAAATTTCTTACTGTCATGAAAGAACAAAATAAAAACATATTCACAAAAAGGAGTCATTCCAATAGAGAACTAAGTATCTTTGTACTTATTTATTTGTGAAGACCATAAAAAGGATTTAGAAAATGGTTTCCTGTACTTCTGTTTCAAATCTACACTAATTTCTGTTGGAGTCACATTTAAACATCTAAACCCAGAAAAAGAGTCTGTATTGAAGTGTATAATGATATTCTAAATTTCAAGGTCTGACAAATATTTTCAGGAGATATCTATATGTTTGGACATATTTTTAAAAGGAAATGAACACACACAGTTTTAGGAAACTGTAGGATATGACTGGTCTCTCCAGACAGGAAGATAAGGTGGAGTCAGTGGTGTATCTTGTCCAGTTCATAATCTCCAGGTTATGTTGTGCTCAGTTAAAGATTTAAGGGCAAAGAGAAAAGAAAGAATCTTGATTCATGTCTGCATCTCACCTCCATAATGTCAGAACAAGGCCAAGGCATGCATGCAGACCAGACCAGAGAGCCTGAAGCTATTCCAAGAGAGTTGTGGGGAAGTATCCTGTGTTTTATAATCTCCAAAGATCAAGATGACTCTTTGTTCATTTTCAAATTACTATATTTCTCTGGTAAAATTTTGAAGTCACAAATAAATCTGAAAACAGATTGTTCTTCCATGAAATTAGTTACAGCAATGAGCCTTTTCATAGCTTGAAAATACAGAATGGTGAGAATAATAATGTGCAGCAATTATTTAGGGTAGTTCTTTAAATAATTTTATTAACATTTAATCCACTTCTAGAACTGCTTTTACATATACTACTAGCATTAAAAACATAATGACAAAACCTGTACCTATTAAATTACATGTTCACAATTTGCTCATCTATTAAATGAAATAAAAATAAATAATAGAAAGGAAAAAAAAATTAACAATTAAAAAAAATAAAACCAACATCCTCAACCTGGCTACACTGAAGATTTGATGAAGCATCTTGGAAGTCAAAAAACTCAGATTTCAGTAGGCCAGTTAACTAAACGCACTGTAAATTTAAGGACCTGTTATTTAGGAAAGGTGAACTATATCATACTAAATGCACTAAAGAACACTGTAATACAGTTTGTGTAATTGATTCAGAGCATTTAATTTTAGGTAATCAACTACAGAACCATAGAACAACCAGATCTTAACTAATAACAAATCTGGAGAAGCTATTTAATGAATAAATGATTTGTGTCTAAATATTACTTGTGGAATTTAAAAATCTTTCAAAAGAAAAAGAGGAGCCCAAGGTATGCAGTTCACTTAAAGGTAAGTATTTCTTTTTCTTCTAGGTAACAGATTTCGGTCAGTGCGACAGAGATTAGACCAGTGATTTCTTACCAGTATTAAATTTCCTAATTTGTACCTAAGATAAAATGTTTAAAATTAATATTTGCAAATAAATTCCTCTCTAAATATATTTAAGGTCACATCGACAACTGATGTGAAACAATGCAACTATAAAAATCAGTAGAGGAATACAAGCCTGGTTCTCATCATCCTGCATAAAATTCTGAGTTCACTGTTGTCTGAATTAAATACAGAGTTTTGTTTTAACTGTCCCTTTCATGGATTTCATGACAATTTCTTCAAATTTTTAATAGGTTTCCATTTGCTTCTAATCTTAATTGATTTTCTGATTGTTCTTTATAGCTGTAGTTGTTCTAATTAAATGCTTAGCCAAGTAATCATGAAGATCTAATTAAGATGTTCTAGTTAATCTCTATTTGTAGTAGTTATTTTCTTTATAAAATTGCTTTATGTAAGGAAGCCTTAAAAAAATTTTAGATATTGTGGACACTGATCTCTACTTCCTCCAATTTAATCTTCCTCCCATACAGTTTTTCCCTTTGATTTAGGATCTCAAAGCACTAAAATAAGTTAGAAGTTCTGTTCCCTGGTCTTCAAAGACCTGCTAATGTGTTCTTACAGAAAGATTCCCCCTCTGTTATGACAACAGATTTCCTGGGGTTTTCTGACTGGAGCTTTAGAGAAAATTTAGCAAAGATTCAGTATTTAACTGTATTTTAAGTGTATGTACAAAAAGCTGCAAAATTTCTTAGGTCTGACCTCTTAGGCTGAGGTCCCTTGATCTGTTCAGCCTGGAGAAGAGGAGACTGAGGGGAGACCTCATAGCTGTCTGCAGCTTCCTCATGAGGGGAAGTTGAGGGGCAGGCACTGATCTCTTCTCTGTTATGACAGAACCTGTGGGAATGGCCTGAAGCTGAGTCAGGAGAGGTTTAGGCTGGATATCAGGGAAAGGTTCTTCACCCAGCGGGTGGCTGTGCGCTGGAAAAGGCTTCTCAGGGAAGGGGTCATAGCACCAAACCTGACAGAGTTCAAGAAGTGTTTGGAAAATGTTCTCAGGCATATGGTATGATTCTTGGATTCATATCACGAAGGGACAGGAGCTGCATTTGATGATCCTTGTATGTTCCAGGATATTCTGTGATTTTACGGTTAATTCATAAAACAGAGCACTACTTTTGCCAAACAATGTAATGTTACTGCAGTGTGATATTGTGGGTGGCCAGGACTGGGACAAGCACAGTGTTGTGTAAACATGAGTTAGCCCTTTTGTTATGTTTTGATCTGAACTAGCTGGTCCACCAAGACTGCAAGGATCACTTTCAGGAGGATACATTAGTGAAACTACGCTTGACTTTGAAACTAGTCTTTTCACCACCTTAGAAATCTTTAAAACTGTCCTCCAGCTCCTCCCAAAGGAGACCAAAAGGCATGACTTAAAACTGCTGTTATTGAGGTTTTCAGCCAAATCATAACTGAGTCCCAAAACTCTCATAGACACAAACTAAATCCACTTGAACTGTTTTGTGATAGGAGTTTTAGGGCTTGGGAGGCCCAGTTGTAAATGTTTTGCGTTACCAATGTAGTCAATCTATTTTAAGATGAATTCCAGGTACTCTGTACCTTTCAGCCTTAAGACTGTGGATCTTTTCTTGGACAGAGTAATTTAGCAGCATGGATCTGGACTCATTTATGCACTTCCCCACAGGAACTACTTTTATACCATTTCTTGACACAGAAAAACCTCTTGCATTTTAAGGGTAGAGACTTTCTCTCAGAGAAACGCTGGAAGCCCCAGTGAAGAAAGGATATGTGTTACCTGCAGCAAACTGGATTCACATAATATTATCAGAAGTATTGCAACATTATTCTGTAATTTCTTCCGGCAGCATAAGTACCTATCGACACTAAAAAAAAAAANNAAAAAAAAAAAAAAAAATCTTTAAAGATTCTCATTGGATCAGATACTTCTGTGTGTCATATGTATCATTATGCATCTGTAATGATGGTTTCCCTGTGGTAAACTGAGAAAAATGATACAAAAAGAAGTATAACTTACTTCTGAAATCTATCATTCATTACCCTACTTGTCTTTTTTTTTTTCCATTGATTATGAAAATTGAACATTAGAAAAGGGTTATATTCCCCTTCCTAATTTGCTCATACATTAGCTCTCTTACTAACATTATTTGGTCTTAAAACAATAAGGAAAATGAATGTTTATGTCATCAAATCTAATGGCTAGAATTCTCAGTTTATTAGTTTCACACACTATCTGAATCCTCCTGTTTCCTGAGAAATAAAGAAATAAGATAAAATTCTGTTCATTTAATGTTCAGAAAAGCCATTTTTAAAAAATGTAGAGGGAAATAAATGCATCTACGCAGGTGCCCTAGGATATCACCCCAGAATGTTCTATATGGGGACGGGTCTTTCAGAATTGCTGAGCCATAACTGTAATTTCTGTCAGGATGTCTCAGACACCAAGAGGCAAATAGAATATATAGTGAATATATATAGTGAAGAACTAATGACTCAGGTGCTGAACCTGAGATTCCTGAGAAGTCTTAAAATATGCAATCCATGCTCTATGAGGCTGGAAGTTAAGGAACAGGACCTATTGGAGACATGAACTTTTTAAAGAACCAGATGGAGTTAGGTGGATTAGTGTAGTGCTTTTGAAATATCACTGGGTTTCTAAGTTCAGGCAACTGAACAACACTTTATAATATTTCAAACAGCTAAAAACCAGTCTAAGTGTAGGCAACTGAATTAAGCCTAGGAGAATTTGAAAACCTCCTCTGCTGAATAAATGATGGGACTTGTTTCAGCTTTTTAACCTTCAACACATACAAGTTTGAAATGTTTTAGGATACCTGGACAGTTTTTCAGGTGCCATTTACAAAATAATTTAAATCCATCAGATATTCCTCTTTTTCCTTATATTCTGCAGTGTATTGTGTTGTATAATACAAAGACTTTATATGAATCCCTAAAGAAAGCTGATATGGCTGAGATAATTTCAATGTATTAACAGTAGCAGTACACTTGCTTTAAACTCACACCACAACATGCATGTATGTAAGCCATGATCTTATGATCTTGGATCTACTGAAAACCTGGTGAAAAACTATGTAGAAGTAATACAAAAAAAAATAGGAGGCAATATTCCTCATGTCAAAAAAGCACAGTATCACATGGTGTTGTTTTACTGAATAGACCAGCTTGCCTTCACATTCAGGTAATGTGATTCTGATGAGCTTTCTCATCTGAAGCCCTGTGGAGTGCGAAAGATCTATTGATTGTCTTAATTCCATGCTTTGCAAAAAGTTTTACACACACTTCCTGTATTACTAAAATGCATAGTCTGTTTCTGCAGACTTTCCTTTAAAATATCTTTTTTTAGATATTAACAATTCAAGAGGAGCATGATTTTCATCTGCATAAAATTATTCACAGTGTTCATTTTTGCTTCATCTTAAACAGATGTTATACTGAAATTATCTTAAATTCAGAAAGTATGTCTTGAATTTAATCTTATAGACTTACAAAAATGAGGTTTAAATATGATTATGAAAAAATGAAACAGGGGGAGCATTAATTTAACATGTATGCTATCAGATTAAAAAGTTGTTTCCATAAATCTCTTCTGTCTGAGCAAAAAAAAAGGTAGAACTTTATGATATATCTGACTATCATTTTAATTATGTTAGTGTCAGCCTTCATATGGTGTTAATAAACACTTGTATTTATGTAGTACATTTATAGGAATTCATTTATTCACTAGTATTTAGATCTTGATACAATGTCAAATCTCTCTGCTATGCAGAATATACAATAAATGGGGCAAGAGAGGAGAAGTACCATATGAAATTAGTGCAAGAATTTTACAATTGTGTGGAATTATGTCATCATTTACAGCATAAATTTCCCAAAATTTTCCCATGGTCTCTATTGGTATGTAAGACTGATACACTGAAAGAAACCAGGTCAAAAGTATCCTAGTCACTGCACGGTATGAAATATCCCTTTGGCCAGTTGGAGTCAGCTGTCCCATCCACGTCTCCTCCTAACTTCCTGCTCACCCCTAGTCTGCACGATGAGGTAACAGAGTGGGATAAAGAGAAAGCCTCTTCAGCAATAGCCAAAACACAGTACCATACCTGTTGCTCTGAAGAATGTCAACTATATCCCAGCCAGACTCAGTACACTCACAATGAACTAAAACAAGAGGAAACAATAAACGTGAATTACATAAGACAGTTGGCTGTGTGTGCTGGTTTTGGTTGGGACAGAGTTAATTTTCTTCATAGTAGCTGTTATGTGGCTATGTTTTGGATTTGTGCTGGAAACTGCGCTGTTTAACGGAGGAGGGTTTTTTTGTTACTGCTGAGCAGCTCTTAAACAAAACCAGGGCCTTTTCTGCCTCTTACCCCACATCACCAGCAAGGAAGCTGAGGGTGCACAAGAAGCTGGAAGGGGATACAGCCAGGACAGACAGACACAGCCCAACTGATCAAAGGGGTATTCAAGACCATATGGCATCATATAAAGCTGAGGGGAGAAGGAGGAAGTGGGAGTGGAGCGTTTGCATTTTTTCTTCCCAAGCCACCATTCCACATGAAGAAGCTCTGCTTTTCTGGGGATGGCTGAACGCCTGCCTGCCCATGTGAAATGGTGAATGAGTTGATTGTTTTCCTGTCCTTGTGTGTGTGGCTTTTGCTTTATCTATTAAACTGTCTTTATCTCAAGTTTTCTCACTTTTACTCTTCTGATTCTCACCCACATGTTGAGAGTGTTGAAAAAGTAGTTATGTGGTGCTTAGCTGCTTGCTGGGTTTAAACCATGACAGTCTTTTTTGTCATCCAGCTTGAAGGGCTCAAGACAACAGCAGGTTTTATTGGAATGGGCTTGGCTGTTGTTGCTGTTTAGCTATTGATTGTGAAACTTCTGTGCTTACCATAGGACTTTCATGGCTTGCTGTATATTAGAGCCTAGTGCTCACTGGTGGCCGCTTTTTGCTTTTGCTGCTCACTGTGCTGCTGTGCTGCTGATCACCCTTCTTTGCTGTGCCTGGGAACAGCATGAGGATAGCATGTAATGGGGATGCACCTGGGCCGGCAAATGGGCAGGGCCTTGCTGCTGTTTCTGTGCTGCTGTGCTGGACACACTGTAACTCCAGTGTCAGCTCGAGTCAGAGGAACTGTGACCTATGGATAGCTCCACATGAGAGTAGGACACCGTGAAGCATCTGTGGCCGTGAATACGTCCACACCAGAGCAGGTGCATCTTGAAATGGCTGTGGTTATATTTGTGCTTCAGCAGGTGAATTTAAATAATTTTTGATCATCCTATCTTATCTGTCCTATGTGACCAGATCATAGAATCATAGAATTTCTGAGTATTTGAGCTGGAAAATACACTTAAGATTATCAAGTCCAAGCACTAACCCAGTATGTGAAGTCTATTACTGGACCATGTCCCTAAGTGCCACATCCACATGTCTTTTAAATACCTCCAGGGCTGGTGACAAAACCACTTACTTGGGCAGCCTGTCTCAGTTTCTGACAACCTTTTTGGAGAAGAATTTTTTCTTTATATTCAATCTAAATCTTCCCTGGCACAACTTGAGGCCATTTCCTCTTGTCCTATAACCAGGTTCACAGGTGAGGGTAGAGTAGGCATTGCCTTTTCTTCAGTTTTAGCAAGGCTTTAGACACTGTTCCACAATGTCCTGGTTTTAAAGTTAGTAGGTTGTGGACTGGGTGGGTGAACAATGAGATGAAGAATAAGCTGTTTGGATGATCTGGCTCAGAAGTCTATGGTTAATAGATTGTTCTCCACACTATTCAACCAGATTAGGAATGGGTTTGCATACGTGTCTGTACTGAGAGGCTGGAGAAAGGAGCTGATGGTAAACTAATGAAATGCTAAAGGACAAATGCTGCATCTTACCCTGGGAAGGAAGATTCTGGCTTTCTTACAGGCTGTGGGTCTGAGGAAAACTGCTGGGTCCTTGGGGCAGAGAGCTGAAAATGAGCAAATGAACAAACCATCTCTTGTCAGCAGAGATGGTCAGCAGCATCAGGGGCTATGATAACCCAATAATAGCCAATAAATAAGGGAAGTGATGATTGTCCTCTACTCAGCAATCATTAGACCACGTCTCTTGGCCCTGGGCCTGCTGAGTAAAAAAGATGTCATAAATAAGCTGGAACAAGTAGAGCAGGGGACTACTAGTATGATCAGGGCTGGAGCACTTGTCCAGAGGTTGACAAACAGGGGCTCATTCAGCCTGGAAAAGAGAGAGCTTCAAGGGGACCTAATAGCAGCTTCTCAGTGACTGCAGGGGATAGGTGAGGTGATAGAGGATCAAGATCAAGGCTCTTCATAGCCAGACATGGTGGGAGGATTAAGGGCAACATGCACAAGTTCAAACAAGAGACAGACTAGGTACTGGAAAGAAGAAACTTCTTTCCTAGCTGGACAGTCAGGCAATGGATCACATAGCTCTCAGAGACTGTACAGTCTCCAGCTTTGGAGATTTTCTAGACCTGACTGGACTAAGTCAGTTGGACCTCACAGGTAAACATACTTAGAGCAGAAGGTTGGGCTAGATCTCTCCCAGCCCTAATTGTCTTATTATCCTATGAAGTACTTCAATTTTCTCGTTTAGGCACAGCTCTTAATAGTGCTTCTCTGGAGACTTTTAATAGCATCCAGAGGAAATGTTTATATGTATATAATTACTAGTAATTTTCTACCTCTCCTGAGAGAGAAAGACTGTAAAAATATTATTGAGAGACAGAAGCTGTTATATCTTTTTATTGAGTAGACATTATTACAATGAACATCATTATTCCTCTTCAACTGAATTACTTTCTAAATAGGTGACCTTTGGGAATATCTGAAGGGTTTTTTAAAAAATATTTGATGAAATGTTTGTATATTTTGACTTGTAGTAGTCCAAAATCATGCCAAACTGACAATGAAGTCATAAAATTCCTGAAGTATGATTTTATAGCCTTATTTTTCTTTAAATTTCTGTGCTGTGTTGTGAGTCATTCTTTTGGGGGAAATTGAAGTGAATTTGAGGATTCAAATTTTGTCAGTGTAGATGACTATTTAGTATCTATGTTTCAGATAATTCACCTTAAATATTCCCAGCTTAATATGTGTAGCTGTAATCTTGTTATGAAGATTTATATTACAGTTGTCTAAAATTAGCTGAGATGATCAAAATATGAATATGAATGTTTTCTGCTATTGAAATTTTAGTAGCACTGGAAAGCACACAACTCAGTGGCAAAATGAAGAATGACTTTAGGATGAGTTTCAGAGTTCCTCTTTCCATTAAAATGTTGCATAGCTTTTACTGTGGTCTGATCTTTGGAAAGAAAGGAATTGAATGGTCTGAGCTTAAAAGCTTAAAAATAAGTGTAGGTCGACACCTTTGAAAAGATAACCTAAAAGATAACCTTTACTCAGGAATCCCCTCTGACAAAAATCATTTTCAAATTTTCCTCCTGAGAATTTTTTTGTGCTATTTGCCGGAATCCTGAAGTTAGAACTAAGCAAGGAGAATCCTTTCCCTTAATGTGCAGTATCCAGTACAATGATGCTTTCACAGAATCCCAGAATCAGCTAGGTTTAAAGAGAACTTTGAGACCATCAAGTCCAACCCATGACCTAATACCACCTTGTCAACTAGACCATGGCACTAAGTGCCACATCCAGTCTTTTTTAAACACCTCCAGGAATGGTAGTGACTCTACCACCTCCCTGGGAAGCCCATTCCAATGGCCAGTCACCTTTTCTGTGAAGAATTTCTTCCTAATGTCCAACCTAAACCTCCCCTGGTGCAGCTTTTGTCCTCTTGTCCTGTAGCTGGTTATCTGGGAGAAGAGACCAATCCCCATGTGGCTACAGCCTCCTTTTAAGTGGTTGTAGAGTGATAACGTCCCCCCTGAGCCTCCTTCTCTCCAAGCGAAACACCCTCAGCTCACTCAGCCGCTCCTCATAAGATTTGTGTTCCAGACCCTTCACCAGCCTTGTTGCCCTTCTCTGGACACGTTCCAGCACTTGAATGTCCTTCCTAAATGTAAGGGCCCAGAACTGGACACAGCACTAGAGGTGCAGCCTCACCCCCCCTTGCCTAGTACAGAGGGACAATCACTGCCCTGGTGGTGCTGGCCACACTACTGCTGACACAGGCCAGGACGCCATCGCCCTTCTTGGCCATGTGGGCACACTGATGGGTCATGTTCAGCCTGCTGTCAGTCAGTACCCTAGGTCCCTTTCTGACCGGCCCTGAATCAATTTGTCGTTTTGTGGCATGCATTAATAGCATATGCAACTACTAATAATACCTAAAATAATAATTTATTGTCACTTAATCACAGATAATCTGCAAGCTGTTTCAGTAAAATACACAAATAAAAACAACTTGCTGAAGACTAGAAACTCACAAAGTTAGAATGTTTGAGAAAATTTTTAACAGCTTTTACTAATATTGAACTGATATCTAAGGAAAAGTAAGGAAGAAGAAGTCAATAATAGCAGAAACTTACAAAGCCTGTCAGCTTTCTAAGCATGAGTACATTGAGAGCGTCTTGCAGTCTTTCACTGTCTAAATTTTTTTCTAAATTAAAATCTTGAAAACTTTTAGTCTATTAGTACATTAATTGTATCATATATATGTAAGATGAAAATTAAAGAGATGAAAGTACATTTTGTCTCCCATTTCACTATTTATGTCCACATTATGATATTTAAGGCATGAAAAGCCAGACATAGGTTTTATTGCATTTGTTAGTATGCACTAAAATTTAAAAGTCTTAGCATACAGAAAAGTGTTTTTGCCAGTCCTAATATGCAACTCACATGATAGTAATGTAATATCTGTACTTCTTGAGTTTAACAACATTAATGAAGGTAATAAAAACATTTCATGCAAGTCTTCTTATTCTAATGTTGCAAACCTAACCAATCAGCATTGTGAAAACATTTGCATTAATTATCATGTAATTAGATAAACTATTTATCTTTCCTTACACCTGCGAACTGCTGTCAGACAGCTAAAATAGATTTGCATGTAAATTTATATAATTTCAATAATTTCAGTATGTTAACTTGTTTAAAGCTTGTGAAAGAAAATAATGATGACTGGAAAAGAGGATATTGTGAAACCTGGTTGATTTGTTTGTTCCAGTAATGTCACTGATTAAATATAATTTTGTGATGTGCTGAGGTATGACAATTTCCTGTTTATATCAGGTCTCATGTAGCTATATTACATACCGACTTTAAGAAAAACTGTGAGTTAATTGCTAAGGTACCTTAAAAAAATGATTTATTACCTTTTTGCTCAAAATGTATTACTGAAGGATATTCCACAACTCCTTTTACATAAAACATTTTTGAAGTAGGAATTGTTCACAGTTTAGCTAAAAGATTGTTCAGCAATCCTGCTTGGATACTGTAGATTACTCTTAGGTTTATTCTAATTCTGTGACTAATTTCCCTAAGACATATACATAAAATGAAATAAGGTTTCTCATTTATGCAGCTGTCCAATATATTATACTGCTCTTTAAAAGATAATTACTTTTTAAAATAAATTCATCATTGTAAAACAAAAAAAGAACTTTGAGGAGGAAATATCTGTCAAATATATCCCACTAAAAATGTTTAAGAAAGATATTATGAAATCACTTGAAATCACAGTTGATGGAATTGACAACTACTGAAAGCTTGAATGAGTTTCAAACCTCATAAATCTGAGTAAGGGATAACGAAGAGTGGTTTGTAAAAAATGAAATAAAAATAATTTAATTGAAAATCTATTTAAATCTCACTTTGATTTCCTAATTCATTTGGATTTGGCTCTTAAATGCTGTGTCAATTCGACTGTTTGTCATTCCACTCTAGTGGAGGAATTTTCAATATATTCATTCCTTCTCTATGTCTAAGTTCCTTGTTCTTTGATGATTTTTTATTTCTAATCAGAAAAGTCATCATTTTGTTCATATAGTCACAGATGCATATTATCATTATTTCTTCTACTATAAGTATCAGATATTTTATCCCTAGCTACATACTGAAAATACATACTACAAGGGTAGTGTATGTTGTAAATGTAAAATAAGACCAACTTGCAGGTGAGAACTGCCTCCTCATAGGGTTTTGATGTATGTATATAAATATATATATATATATGTATGTATACATATCTGTATATATTATACATATATATGTATATATATATATAAATGATGGTGGAGGTATTTGGTTTTGCTTAGCCTTTTCTTTTCTTGTTTATCTTGATCATACTACCTTTTTTAATACTGTTTCTGTTAGTGCAATTAGTATCTGTTAGGCAAGCTAACAGAAGTGAAGTTAGTGTTTTAAAAAATTGCTAGAGGAACATGGTTTTGTACTTGCTTTTTTTTCTGGGTTTTTTCTTTTTTTTAAATTATTTTTCAGTATTTTTCCAAATAAGTATCACAGCAGGCTCTTTACACTTTCTTGCAACCAGTACTGTACTCATCCTATTAATGAATTGACCTGATGTGTGTAACCATGTATGCTACAAATTACTCCTTTACTTGAGATGGTGGCTGCAGTGAATGTTGATAATTAACTGTAAAAGGGATTCTTTTGCCAAGATGGTTATTTATATGCACAGTGTCCTTGTTGAATAATTTATAGCAGCTCATTTTGTTAATACAGAAATATTAATGATGCTTTCATACACTGAAAATGACAAAATTATTTAATAAATGATGGACTGTCAAATCATTTTCTCAGTCCTAATTACAGATATAATGCTATATCTAATGAAATGAAAAGGTCCCAAGAGAAGGAGTTAAGTGGAGCTGAGGTTTACAAAATCGTAATTCAATAATTTCATTTGAAAACCTGAACACTTTTAGAAGATGTCTGAATCTGTTGGGGCATAATTCACAAAATCTTCTTTAGCATCAGAGCTAGATATATGTACAAAGAGATCTAGCTACGCCTAGATCCTCTGTGAGTCTTTGCAAATCATTGCTCACTTTCTTCCAGAGTACAGTAAGGTTGTAGGAACTAAGCAACCCCCTTAGAAATACCCTCAGATGGACTTAGCTATCACTGAACTAAAGAGAGAAAGCAAGTAACACTGATCAGGGTCTTCAAGAAAAAAAAGAACATCCAGAGTTCTGATCTTTCTTTCTAATGTTGTCCCCATTTTCTTGTATTTAACTACTGTGTAACGTAAAATGCAAAACTAAGATTAGGACTAAGTAGAATCATGGAATCACAGTAACAAAGGGTTGCAACAAAAACCATACCTGATACTTTCCAGGGGAATGGCAATGAATACAGGTGTACCAGTAAAAGAGAAGCATGGTCATTATGCTTGGATCTAATGTAGGGATACCGGGAATACTGGAAAGCCATTCATATTGGAGATGGCTGTGATGTTTTCATATTAGGGATCTGAAAAGCTGTAGGTGACTAATACGTTTTAAACTTAAGACATGGTAATATGTTTAGAAAAATGAATTCAAATGGTTCCTTCCTTCAATTTAGGAGTTTGGTTCATGAAATGAAATTGAAACAGAAGAATTAGGCATAAATATTTTTCAAAGTATATTTATATAGATGATCTAATCATCAATAAAACATTTCTCAGGGATTAATTTTCTTCAGATACAGGTTAACAGTTTTAGTATACGGTTCTTTCTATCTGATGAAGTGTGTTTCTCCAGTTTTCTTTCTGACAATCTAGATCATGTATACATTCTTCTTTCATTGTTTCCAGATTTGAGAAATTCAAGTTGGAAAACAAAATCAAAAGTGTGCACACACACACACATATATATGTGTATTTATACATATATATATTTACCCTCCAGAATCTGGTTAGTGACATCTTAGCATCTGTCTAACTGACATAATTAAAACCAATATCAAAATGCTTTGCCTGAATTTGCTGCACATCTGTATTTTTCCTTGTCCGGTAATAATATATGACACTGAAAATTCAGGTGATCATTCCCACAAGATTAAAAAAAAAATAGATAAAAAATTAAAGAACATATATACAGGTTTATTACTGTCACCTTTAACACACAACACACAACATACATTAAATGACGCCTGGATTTCTAATGGTAATCAGTATCTGATTTAGTAGGAACATGTAAAAGAGAACAACACTGACTTTTTATCCCTTATTAGCACCACCATTCATTTAATTTCAAGAAATGTCTCAGTATCTTTTTGTTAAAAAAGAAAAACTGAATTGAGTAAAAAAGTTTGGGACCATATGTTAGCTTTTCCTCATAGAAAATTACTACCACCAAGCCAGAATAATAGTATACTTTAAACACTTTTCACAGCTATAGTATTTCCTTATCCTTGGATCACCGCAGTTATGATATCTGTAAGTAACTCTGAGGCAGGTGCAATGGTGTTTGTAAAAATAAATGGGTATAACCTCATAACTGATTTCAGAAAACTGATGATGGTGGTAGCCACTGACTATAAATACTGCTGACACAGCTATCAAATTTTAAAAGATTTAGCTCAGAAAAATTAATATGCACAAACAGAAATCACAGCATGTGGCTGTTTCTTTACAAACGGTGAAACTCATCCAAGCAAACTGCATTACTTATGAAGAGTAGTTTTACAAATGACTGTGCTGTGTTATCGCAAATCTACTCCCTGGGGTGACAACCAACATGACTTGTAGTTTAAATAGACTCAAGTAAAGACTGAGGCTAAAAGAGTCTGATTTAATCATACTTATCTTCGAAAAATAATACGACTGGATTTAAATGTGCCCTTCTTTTCTCTTGTGTTTGTACACTGGTTCATCTGTGGATTTCAGAGTGGAAAGAAGTCATACAAAGGACAGCACTACATCATTTTTGGCTCATATTTCAAGAAATAAAAGAAATGAATGGCTGTCACTTGCCATCAAGGCTTGTACTTTTCTCTATTCACATTCCTTACCAAAGTCAAAGGCCAAAGAGTGAAAATACATTTTTAATTGAATTTTAAAACCATACAGGCTAATAAAGTCAGTGAAGTGCATACAAATCATATTATCCAGTGCTTCTAGAAGCTTTAACTCATTTTGCCTTACAGCTAAAGAAAAATGTGTGCTCATCGTAGGAGTAATAAACATGGGTAATTATGCATAATTATAGAGATTAAGTTCCAATTAAGGTTCAATTTCTGTAATAATCCTATCCAAAAGTCTTTTAAGGTTTTTGGTGACACTAATGAAGACCAAGGTAAGAGAACATTGTAAGGATCCTTATGATTATAGGCAAAAAGTGACTGTAGATCTGAGTGGCTTGAATGCATTGACGTATTTTAACAGCATTAAGTTTTAAAGTGCATATTACTTTTTGCTTTAGAACTTCTAATGTTTCCCAATAGCATCATCCTAGATCAGAAGAATATTTTTATATCATACAGAAACACTCTGCTTGCCATATTGAAAGAGGATTTTTTTTTTGTTTTGCATTTTATAGCAGAAAATGATGCATGTTTGTATCTCAGTCAATTGTACACTTGCCAGTACTGCTATGCTAAAAACAATATTCTAAATCTTGTTCTACCTAAATTCCTTTATGTTTTTGAATATTCATTACTTTAGCGAGATTGAAATACCTCACATCTTATTTTATTAAGAAGGAAAATAATCTTCAATTGCAAAAATAGAAATCAATACAGTGAACATAACCATGTGATGTTCTGCAGAAACCGTTCCATAGTCATAACTACTGGGAACATACATATCACTCAAATTCTCATTACATAATTTTACATAGAGTCAACTTTTGCTAATTTTATTTATTAAACAAGAAGCCTATTATGGCAATATATTCAATGCTTTAAATTAATAGTCTTATGCAAGAAACGGTAACTACAACTCCAAGTGAAATATTATCCTAAGTATCATTTTCAGAATTCCTGAAGGTAACTACAGAAGACTCATGCTTTAAGGGTAGTGGGGGCGGTAGGCAGGGCCAGATGAAGTGGTATGACTGAAAATGAGGCAGGCAACTAGATGTGTGTGCAAGGCAGCTGGAGGCACTAGTTCTAAAGTTTATTAAAAGTAAAGAAAATAAATTAATGTGCATTAAAATAAAATATTTTTACACCTTAAAATGGAATAAATTTTAAAATAGTCAGAAAAACCCCATTATTGATAGGAAGAATATCTCATATTAATGTAAGTATGACTCACTTGATAGACTGTGCTCCTTAAGGCTGCATACTATAAATCAGAGGGAAACCTGCAGCCCTACTAAAGGGAATTCGCTCACCACCACCACCCAAATAAAAGAGCACAAAATCCTAGACTCAATAAGACCGAATAGTTATTTGTTGACCTCTTTAGAACTGTATTCTATCCCTACAGAATTAGCATCCAAATATCTTGGTCTGTCTACAACTTTCATAAAGCAGCTTCAAATCCCAGTTCATAGGTAGTTTATTATTATACTTGACTGAAATATTAAACTTTTCAATCACAAGGCCTCACATTTTCAGCAAAGGGAAGACTATCCTATCGTTACAACTACAGAAGATATAGCATTAGGCATGAGTCTATTCTTCCCATTCCTTAGTCAAACCCTGGAGATCTCAAAGTGGAAGTAGGGAAATTTGCCTTATTATCTAGATGAGTGGGAAGATAAAGTGTATTGTCAGATATTAAAAAAATATTTTATTTATCTGTCTTTTCTGTTTTAAATTCATCTAGCATTGTTAGTAGGGTTTTCTAAAGTTATTTGACTCAGATATGGTTAATAGCATACAGGGTCATACGATACAGATGAGATTAAAATCTTTTACATATAAAGTTGCAGCTATAGGAAGATATTCTGGACTTGCATCTCTGGGTGTTATCTATATTTAGCAGTATGGCATGACATCATCCTGTTATGTTTAAAGCTAAACCCAAAACCAGCTGCAGACATGAAGATTTTTGCCACTACAAAACATCAGGACCATAATATACATGATAATGTACATAAAAGAATTATTTAAACAAATATTCACACAGGACGTAATTAAAAAGTGTCATAGAATCAGTAAACTCACATTGGAATTTACTTAATCTAGGCCACTACAGATCCGGTCTGAAAAGCTTTGAGAGCGATTTATTTAGTACAAGTAAGGATGCATAATTCTTATTTTACTAACATGATCATGAATATAATAAAGACTTAAAACCAAAACATATGGCTTGCTTATTTACCAGTAAAGTTTAAGATGAGAGGAAAATATTTTTTTTCTCCAACCTCACATCCTCGCTGGTTTCTCTTGAAGCCACATCTACTTCAAAAGAACATCACCAGGAAATTACAACTTCTCTCTAACCACTGAAAAAAGATAATTCAAAAAGGGTCCCAGGTGGGATGTAGGTGCTCATCCCGAATACAACTCAGCCATTGTATCTTTCAGCAGATGGTTATGTCAGCGTGCAGTGAATCATGAAATTTCCACTGTGGTTCTTTTGCTGTTCCCTCTCCAGAAATAGGTCAAACTTTATCAGATACATCAGTCAACCATTCTAGTTACTTGCAGTAGGAAGAATAATGATTATGACTGCTTGAAATGAATTAATTTCATTGAAAGCAGTTATTGTTTCACCTTGAACTTCAGGAAATATTTTTTGTCTATTGGCATAAATGTGTTAATATTTTCGGGTGTTTACATGTAAATGTGCAACATAAAATATCTTGAAAGTTATTATAAAGTAAATTAAATTTACTCAACTATATTCTGAATGTTAGATATAATTACCATTACATGCACCATTTTTCATTTTGGAATTACCTATGCAAATTACATATGGAATAGTCATAAAGATAAGAAGAATATTAGACAAACATTGCTTTGCACTAACAATAAAAATGATGGTGAGGTGTCAGGTTTATCATTTAGCAAAGTTGTGGCTAGAAGCAGTGGTTTTGTATTGTGTGAAAATGAGTCTGCGTATTCTCGCTTCTCTTGCTTATTTCAAAGATAACTGGAATTTTTCCTACTTTGACTTTTTCCAGTATTAATAATGTCATTGTTTAAAATTATGGTAAAAAATTAAGGATGAGAAAAAAGCCTTGGCCACAGTGCTATTGGAAAAACGAAATCAGAAACCACACACCAGCAGCTGAACACTCTGTAAAAGTAGGTCTTGGAAGAGTGAAACATCTACAAGGCATTTATCAGACAGATGCAAACTGTTGATATTGAGGTATGATATTGAACTTGCCATATTTTTTTAGCTACTAATTCATAGTGGACTGTCACAAAGAAAAAAAGAAATGAACTAGTGAAATAGACCACAAATGAAGGAAAGTAGGAAAAGGCATTAAGATTACTTTAATTTATTCATAGTCAATATTGTACATTAGACAGGTCTGTTAGGATTCAGGGTCTTGTTAAGGGAAATCTTCATTTCTTTCTTTATAGAAGCAGTTGAAATTTTTCATACATATGACAGAAATTATTGTCGCCGTTACGAGCTCCTCATGACAGAAGATTATTGTGCCATAGTGTCACTCAGTGATGAAGTGTTGTGGTTTGGCACGGCCGGGTTTTGGGTAGCAGGGGGGCTGCAGAGATGGCTCCTGTGAGAAGCTGCTGGAAGCTTCCCACCATGTCCGGCAGAGCCAATGGCTGATGGCTCTGAAGATGGACATGCTGCTGGCCAGAGCCAGGCCAATGAGAGAGGCTGGTAACGCCTCTGTGGTGACATATTGAGAATTGTCATCAAAACAAAAATCACAAGACTTTGCTCTTAGTCAGAGAAGAGGAGGAGGAGGTGAGAATATGTGAGGGAACAACATGGCGGCACCAAGGTCAGTGGAGAAGGAGGGGGAGGAGGTGCTCCAGGCGCCGGAGCCGAGATTCCTCTGTGGGCCATGGTGAAGACCATGGTGAAGCAGCTGTCCCCCTGCAGCCCATGGGTCCACGGGGAATGCAGAGATCCACCCGCAGCCCGTGGGGGAGGTGCCCGCGCCGGAGCGGGTGGATGCCTGGAGGAGGCTGTGATCCAGTGGGAGACCCGGTGGAGAGAGAGGGCCCTTGCTTCCAGTCTGGAGCAGCCTGTCCTTGGAGGACTGCACCCCGTGGAAAGAGACTCACGTTGCAGCAGGTGCGGTTCGGCTGCTGCTCGTGAGAGTGGACCCACAGCGGGACGTTCACGGAGAACTGTCTCCCGTGGGAGGGACCCCACGGCCTCAGAGTGAAGGACTCTTCTCCCGGAGCGGCAGAAGAAAATCTTGGTGATGGACTGACCTAAACCCCCCTGCCCTGCCTCCCTGCATTGTCAGTGGGAAGGAGGGAGGGCCTGGGGGGGAAGAAGGTGTTTTAAGGGCTTGTTTTACTTCTCATTATCTTACTCTGATTCTGTTAGTAATAAATTTCACTCAGTAATTAAGATTGAGCCTGTTTTGCCCTTGAAATATTTTCTCCTGCTCTCCTTATCTCACTCATGAAGTCTCCGTTAACCCTTTCTCCTCTGTTCCCTCCGTTTGCCCAGCTGGGGTAAGGGAGGGTGAGCCAGCGACTCTCGTGGGTGCCTGGCGTTAGGCCAGTGTCAAACCACGACATGAAGCAAAGGAAGTGTGAGAAATTCGGTAAAATCTGAGATTATGCAGCAATTTTTTAATCAAATGCTATGTAGTCCTATGCAGGAAGTAACCTTGCCTGCTGCTACTTTTGCTGATGTATCATCTTTCATATTTTTCAGTAAAAGCATTCTATTCCTGTTCAAGGTATCCTAGGCCTTTTTATCACCTTGGCATTCCACTGTTTCCTGTTTGCACCTAGGAGCCCAAGATTTGATTGGTAATTTATACTCAATCGTTCATGGCCTTGAAGAATTTTCTTGAGTCATCATTGGGTTTTTATACTCACCAGTTAAAAAGTACAGGACTGTCATTTTTTTTAAGTATGTGGCCTTCATCCATACAAATCATCATTTCTATTAGTCACAATGATAGAGTGTCTTGAGAGATGATGAGTATAAAATATGCTTTCACTATGACCTGAAATATAACAATCCAGGTATTTTAGATCAATGACAGATTCATGAATCCCAGTCTGGAGTTCTGTGTGAGATTCCATGAGCCACTGATAACCAACTGCCACAGATAATATGTACATTTTAGAACAGACTGTGATAATACTAAACTGGAACTAAAAAGCAGAGTCAAAAAGTAGGAAAGTTCTACCTCTTCAGACCGTAGTAGAGAAGACTCCTGGTGAAAAAACCCTGTAAAACAGTAAAAGTGAAATGATAACTACAGGTTTTATTTTTATTTGGTTTTTAATTTTATTTTTAGTTTTAGTTTTAGTTTTAGTTTTAGTTTTAGTTTTAGTTTTATTTGTATTTTTTTTTTTTTTTTGAATCTGTTTATCTTTTTCTGTTAAATGTATTCTCAGTGTATGGCTCAGTGACTCAGTGAAATCTTGTGGGTCCCTTCCAACTCTCTATATTCTCTGTATGTCTTAACTCTGTTGATTATTTCAGATTTTGTCTAGTTGAATTACAGTGTTTTCTTAAATGCCTCTATGTCTTTCTAGTTTTATTACAAGCTTATTGTGACTGAGTCTAATTATTATATTTAGAATCAACAATGTGGAAAGTCTGTAATATCTTATTAAGTCTTTCCAGCAATGGCTGTTAACAGCTCACTTATTGTTGCGAAGAAATTAATTGATAAGTTATGCTCCAGCTTGGGGTATAATGACATTTAATTTTACCCAAAGAAAACTAGCCTGGTTGTGCTATTAGATGCTACCAAATAGTTATTTCTATACACATTGTACCCAATTTTAAAAAGTAGATATAAAATATTGCAAGTAGAGTCTGATGAATATTGCAGGAACAATCTAGTGTGAATATTGTTTCCTGCAGTCTCTTTCAGAACGGTTGTGACTGCTAAAAAAGCTGTTAGCAGGGAAACCTTCTAACTTTCCCAGCACTTCTGTGAGGTTTCTCTCCTTCTCTCTTTTTTCCTAAGCAAAACTATTAGAAACAATTCTAGGAGTTTTTGTAAACTAATTAGTATCGTGCAGCTGTGTACTTTGTTTTGGATTTCTTAGGAAATATTTTAGGATGAATGTTTTGAGCAATTGACCAATAGGTTTGGTAGGTAGCTAAGCTCGAGGTCGAGTTACCTCCTGCAGTTTTCTGTGAACATCAGAAACAAGAAGCAAGAAGCAAGCTACATTCATAGAGGCGTTCTGTATGTTAATAAATAGTTCATTTGCTTTGCCTTATACACCCTGGACTCCATGTTGTTGTTAATGAGACACTGCGACAAATGGTGATCTCTGAGACTGCGTCAGGGGAGGTTTGTGTTAGATTTTGGACAAGGTTCTTCACCCAGAGGGTGGTTGGGCACTGAAACAGAATCCCCAGGGAAGTGGTCAAAGCACCAAGTCTGACAGAGTTCACAGAGTGCTTGGACAACACTCTTAGGCACAAGGTGTGACCCTTGGTGCGGTCATGTGCAGGGCCAGATGCTGGACTTCAATGATCCTTGTGAGTCCCTTCCAATTCAGGATATTCTATGATTCTATTACCTTCACTTCATCTAATGGCCATGTGACTTTATCACAGAAGGATACCAAACTAGTTAAACATAACCTTCCTTTGGAAACCCATCTTAGGCTATGGACTATGCTTTAGGCCATATATGATGTATGTTTCTTTCTGGAATGTTAATTGGAAAGAAATCAGGTTACTCCATGGAGCCTAAAATTACATAAGATTCTTATATTTAAGGACTGAATCTTGTTGTACTAACTCAGCAACAAAGATTGTGTTGTATTTTTAGATTCAGAATCTTGGGGTAGTGTCTACAAGGCGGTCTAAGTTTCTAAACCTTCCTTACATTCAAATAAGCTTTAGGAATTGATGTGGTTATATACTAACTGTTATGTGGTGTAATTTCACATGCCAGAGTGTAATCAGGACATATGTGGAAGGCTGATATGTATGAGTCTGGACTTAGTGCATTAAGAACCAATTTTTTCTAGAGTAGGTGTTAGAGGCTTCACAATGACTAATATGATAGTAAATACTAATAGTTAGGCAACTGAGTCTTGCCTTTGATGTCTATATTAGGCTGAGCTGAATAGCTCTTCTGGCTTTTCTGGTTACTCCTCTGTCTGTGATCCTTCTTCCCAATGTTCCTGTAACTTATAACTATTACAACTGTATAGTTCAAAACAGTTGTTAGAGAAAGATCATAGCCCAAACTTATGCTTAGCTCGATGGCTGTCTTAGGCATGAGGCAAAGTTTCATTTGTTTTATCATCTAATATATGATAGATAACTCCTTGTCTTCTCCTGAGATACCATTCTTCTCCATTTTCCCTCCAGAGGGAAGTAATGACTTTCAAAAAACATTTTCACAAGGCACTTTTGAATGAATTATTTTTTCATTGTGTCTTAATTAAGTGAATTTTTTGTGGACCTCAAGTAGTTGAAGGACTGCTTTGTTTGGCAATTAATTTTTGTGACCATTGAACAGTCTGTGGAGTACTTTTTTATGCATCAGGAAGATAGCTAGAAAGATCAAGTAGGACTTGTCATAGAGATGGTTTCATTCCTATAATAAGTTGAAAGTTTATTCTTTTTAGATTTAAAAATCCAATTTTCACCTAAATATATTCAAAAGGTTGCTCTCCTATGTTGAATGGAGAAAATTTCTCTGTTAAGTAAATTTCTCATCTTTTTAAAAAGCAATGAGCCCTCAGAACATTCTTCAAATAATCTTCAGGTTCTATTACAATAAAATTAAAGGAATATTTGTTCTGTGACTTGCTTAATATATACTATGTTCAGATTGCTTCTTGTATTTTCTTTTTCAAGGAAGAGACCTGTGGCCGTCAAAAGAATTATTCTGAGTAGACCACACAAGCACTGTTTTGTGATTGCACCTTCTAAAGCATACTAATTTGACTTTCTCTGCACTTCACCTAGCCCTGTATCTCCTCTTGAGTCAACTGAATAGTATTATTTTACTGGGTTTGGGTTTTTTAATTCTTTTAATGAAAAGGATCTGATATGATGCACATATGATTCTGTTACCGATGCAGAAGTGTGTTCTAAAACAAGAAAATATGATTTTTGGTTGCAAAGTAAAAGTGTGCAAAAGCTTCTGGAACAGTGTTGAAAAGCTGAATAGACCAAAATGAGGTGAAATGCTTCCAATTTCATCTTTGCTGTCTAGTGTCAATGGTACTTGAGAACTACACTTTCCAGAAATGTACCATGTACCAGGTAGTACTGGTTTCTAGCAACACATTTTTATCAGTCTGGAAATATGAATTTTATAGAAATGTCATCGCAGCATTGGGAAAAAAAGAGCATGAGACAATTTTGTGACCTAACATTTTCATTCTCAAAAGCAGAAAATTAATGAACTTAAAACAACATCTAATTAGAGTTTTCATAACTCCTAGAAAACATAATGCAGTAAGAGAAACTGAAAAACATAGAAACATCAAAGAAAAACATGCAAATTTCAAACAATTAGAATGGGTTGGGGGGTCTTTTATACAGAAGCAATATTATTCTGTATTAAAATGTTTTACAGAGACATGTCAAAGAAAGGAGAGCTTTGTCTTAGATCTAAGTCAACAAGTTCCTTAAAAAATATACAAATCAAAAGGTTATTTTTAGATCAAAAGGTCCCATTTATAGCTTTACAAAAAAATTTATTCAGTATATGAAATGCAATTGGAATATTAAATACTTCTAGTAATTTAGAATGAAACAGAGTTGTTACAAATATTTCCGAATAATCATTATTTATGTTTTACCTACAGCTGTCTATTTTGTAATTAATTGAATACTTCTAATTTTATGTGAGAATGTTTTATTAGATATAAACGATAACAAAATCACATCCTATGATTAACGGGGCACCACTAATTATAGATAAGTGTCAAGAAGCCTTGAAAAAAAGTAAAAAAGAAGAATTTTTAATTTCTTTTATGTGCTCTTTCTTTCTCTTATAATATTTAATGCAAGTCATCAGGTATTAAAAGGCATAAAATACTGGCTGAATGACCAGGGAGCAGACTCCTTAAACTCATGAGAATTTTTAGTGTCAGGGAACCAAATTTCCTCATGTCCTCTGCAGCATTCTCTGCAATGGATTACAATTATTGTTACATTAAAAGTTCCCTAAAATGTCCTAGGGTGAAGCACGTAGACAAGATTTTAAAATATTGCATACGTCTCCCAAGAGCAGTGAGAAATATACACAATGAAACAATTCTTAGTTTATTTATGAAAACTGCCAAAGATACTGCAGACTTCAAACCAAACCAAAACTGCTGAATTGCACCAAATTCCATTTTGGTGTCTACTTGTCCTGAATGAAATTTCAGCAAAGCCAGACCTAATTAAATCTCAATTAAAAACATGCTATAAAATGGACAGCTTCAACTCTGCTCAAAAGCTATTACATCTGAATTTGCTTACTTATAGCTACATCTATGAACTATGAGATATTATCAAGCTCACTGTATTTTACAAAAAACTGTAATGATTCCCGTCGTGAGTTACGCATTCAGCCATCTGGTTCTAGGTCCTTCCATCCTTCAGCATAAAGCTATCAGTTATCTGCCACTGAATATTTGCTACGAACGTCAGATACTAAATTATTATTTAATTTCTATTAAAGGAAACATACTGGAACAAATCATTGAAAATACAATTTTAACTTCTAGTATGCTCCACAGACATAGAAAGTAGACTGGAAAAGGATTTATTAAGAATTGACAATTTCTTATTAAGATTGAATTACAGTAGAACTGTTTGCCTCCTTTACTCTGTCTTGTTCTCTTTTGGTTTCACTTACAAAGTCCCAAATATTGATGAATATGCCTGAGGAAAGGAGATTACAGTTACTATTCTTGCATCATGCAAATTAGTGCACTTGAAAATCTTGATGAAATGAAGATTTAGCCACATTAATTCTGTGTGTGGATGATACCATTATGACTAGGATTATAATGAGCCTAGGAAAAGACAGCAATAAGTTCAGCTTTCTTTCATATGAAATGCTATTTCAATTAAAAAAAAATCAATAAAACTATGTAGAATATACACTCAAATACATATAAAATAAAATTAATTTTTACAGTTATTTTCCATTAAAAAGCATTTCGGGAACTAGTCCAAATACAAGTCACCAGTTCTATTATTTGAGTTAAAAAATGCACAGGTATGAATTTCTGAAGACATTAACAGCCCATATTTGCCCTCTGTATTCATGAAAGCACTACTTATACCAGCAACGCTGTTGGGATATATGTATATTAAGATTCTATATTCTGAGTTTCAATTTCTATTCCAGCTTATAATGATCTGGAAAATTTGCATAGTTTACACCTAATATGGAATGCATTTTAAGGTATTTATATTATTCATCATTATCTTCAGGGAGAACAGACATTGCCAGCAAACAATGTGAACAACAGTAAATGTGAAGTTGCTGATACTAAAAATGGAAAATCTGGAGTATACTAATACTAGGGAACCTTTTGTAAAGAGGCAAAAAAGAGAGAGAGAGGAAAGAAAAAAACGTGATAAAGGAAAAGGGTAACAGAAAAAAAAAAAGAGATTTGAAGATACCACTCAGTTTATGCATGAAGAGTTATGCAGCATGAACCTAGAACTGTTCGCTCCAATTTTTGCACACGCTAGAGTGTACTGCTTCATAACTGGTCAAGATAATTTGGCATGTATTGGTTCTGCTTCTCTTCACACAACTTGGGCTCTGGTGGATAATTTATCAACTCCTTCAGATGCTGTTCTTACTCTTTCTGTTCTTTCTCTTACTACGAGAATTTAAACAAGTTTCAAATTTCTTCAAGGAAAACACTAGTGTTTTTAATTTTCCTTGTTTATATTTTGTCATCAATTCAATAGATAAAAAATGAAAGGAGATGGGATTCTAGTGAGCAACAGAAGCCCACACTTGTATAATTGTACAGTTCTTGTTCCAGTAATCAAATATTTTCTTTACTGGGCTTTAGTAGAATTGCAGTTGTTCAGGGATACAACTGTTCCTGTTAATTTTAGGCAATTAAAATACCAGAAAATTTAGCAGAAATCATTCTTCCTCTCCCCTCAAAACTAAAATAAAACTAAGAAAATCAAAGATTTAAATAGAGTTACAGTGTTTTGCCAACTTTTTTTCAGTGCATCAGTGAATTACAAGTATCATAAAGTAATTTGTATTATCTTGAACACTGATGAAAACTTACCTGCAAGATCTTTGATCCGAGGCTTTTTTATAATAATCCCTAATTCTCTTCTGATTTTCCTAAGAAGTTTTCTTCACTCAACCTTTTTCTCCTTTATGATTTTATGTCTGTTGATATTACATTGCTGAGTCTTGAAGCCTTTTCTGGGTTAATTGGTCCAGGTGGATTAATTTGGCATCAAATTACACAGCTAGTGGTTTTTATTTTGCACTAAGTTTTTTGGGGTCACACTGAGTGAACTGCATTTGGATACTTTTAAAAAAATCAGTAATACTTTTGCAATATTTATTTTCTTAATCTGATTCTGGGTTCAGTCCAAATCTCTTTGAAATTAGTGGCTAAATTCTCACTGACTTGACTGCATGCAGAATTGGGCCTGAACCCCCTATGTAAACTTATTTAAAGTGCCTTGTCTTAGTGCATTAAAAGGTTTACACTGCCTTTGGTCTGTTTGAAATACTTGCAGAGCAATCACACTCCTTAGTGTCTCTCTTTTTTAAAACATACATAGATAACAACACATACACATTTAGTTTCTACAGTTTCAGTTGGGCACTATATATAAAGACATTTCTTCTAACATTTATGACCAATATCTATGGTTCTATGTGTGATATTCCCAGATTTTGTGAACCAGTAAAGGACAGTTTTTGTCCTTAACCTATACACATAAGGTTTAATTATATGCTGCATGTGTTTGATCAGTGATGGATCTTAAGTGTTTCATCTGCTAATCTGTCATCCTTAATTTTGTGGCATCATTAAACAAAATACAACATTCAGAAATGTAGAAATGAAATGTGCGGTTCTTTCCTAATTCTTTCCATATAATGCTATGAAACACCCTCATGAAATCTAGATCACAACAAAAAATCAGCTCAGGATAATAGGTAAATTCATTATTATTCTTACCACTTTCCTCTCATAACCACCTTATTGTTTACATACTTTTGACAGCTAGAAATTACAGGAACAAATTATGCATGGTGATATTGTATTACAATATTGGTATTGAAATACACTAATTCTCTAATTAGAGAGATAATAAATGCCCTAAATAAAGCCATAAAAGCCAAAGCAAGATGAACAAATAAAGTGACAAGAGAATGACAAAAAAAACCAGGAAGAGAAATTGTACTAATGCTAGAAGAAAAGGACAGAGAAACAGACATACAGGAAAGCACGAAAGGGGAAAAAGAAAAGAAATACTGAAATACTCTTCTGGGCTATCAAATGAAGCCAAACAAACATTTTATCTTCAATTATTCTAAAATGACCAAAGAAGTCTAGGTGCTAGTGAAATAGGCAAATTTATACAAGATGAGATCTAGATCTTCAAAAGCCTTTGAGTGAGAAACATTTCTGTGGGTTCCATTTTTGCCTATACATCTACTATGTAAACTAAAAAAGGGAAAAACTCTCAAAAAAACCCCCTTGTAAAATAACATTAAAAACAGCTTTGTCAACAAATGACAGAATTCTCAGACTTGAGAATATTATGATTGTCAGCAAAAAAATGCCAGTATGTCTACACTGACTATATTTTATATAAGTTTGATCCTTGGACATCAGAGTGGCATGTTGCATACCAACAGTTCACCTGCAGTATGATGTTTCTCCTCTGTAGTTTGGCCATGCGTGATTGAATAGAGAAGTTAGAAACATTTTTGTTCACAATAGCTCTTGAGCCAAACAGTCAATTAAGGTAACATACTCATGGGCACAAGAGCCCACTTCCCTGTCTAGCATGTTTGGACTTTTTGTGTAGACAGCTGTGATTAATATACTTGATCCATTAATGTACTTAATCTATAAATTTTACAATGTTTATAAAGCCCTTACTACTATGCTGAAGCAATAATTTAATACAGAATCCTTGTCAAGTACCCTACCTTCTAAAATGAAAAACACATCTCCATTTGAAGAATTACTCTTGGTTCTTCACTGCCAGCATAGTGAGGTTATGCTTCTTCTCTCTCCTAAAGACAACTTGGCATCTTTATAGAACACAATAGGAATTAGTCAACTATATCAAGATGTGCAGGAATCTGGCACTGAAGAAAGTTTGATATATCTGAATGGAATATGTCTCCTAGAATATCTATGTAGCTATGTAAATATAGCTGTATAAATACACATATAACTATGTGTATATACGTATGTATGTATCCATACATATATATACACACAAACATATATAAATATACATATATATATATGCTAAAATCAACTATTTTTCTGAGCTGTGTAACTCCCATAACTAAATATCTAGAAAGCAGCTTTGCAGTATATATGCATGTTGAACCAGAACCAGAACCAGCAATAGGCCCTTGTCACACAGAAATATAATGGCACCCAAAGCTGCAGTAGGAGAAATGTCCCAGCAGGTCAAGGGTGGTGATGCTTCCTCTCTAGTCAGCTCTGGTAAGGCCACATCCGGAGTAGTGTGTCCAGTTTTGGGTTCCCCAGCACAAGAAAGATATAAACTTCCTGTGGCTTGTACATCACAAGGCCAGTAAGACCACTAAGAGGATGGACATATGAGGAGAGGCTGAGAGAGCTGGGACTCTTCAGCCTGGAGAAGATAAGGCTCACAGGTGATCTCCTATAAATACTTGGTGGGAGAGAATGGCGAAATGGCAACCAGACTTCTCTCATTAGTGCCAACTGACTGGACAAGAGGCAATGGGCACCAAAAATAGAGGATAAAATTCCATCTGAGTGCAGGAAAAAGCTTTTTTTTTTTTTTAACTTTGAAAGTGGCCAGCTGTAATAGGCTGTCCTGACTGTGGGATCTCCATCTATAAAGATATTCGGGATGCAACAGGTCATAGTCCTGAGCAACCTGGTCCAGTTAAACCTGCTTGAGCTTCCAAGGTCAATCATTCTGTAATCTTCTGACATTCTGATTTTTTGATGCTTTGACTGCAGTCACAAATTTAAATTATCTGAGGCAGAAGCATGGGAAAAGGGATGACATGTTTCATGTATCCCGAAAGCAAGCTTTGATTGCTAATGTTTTCAGATGATCACTTGTTCTTCCTATGGCTAATAGCATATATTTGCAGATGATTTAGCAATGATTCCGAAACACCTGACTGTTAGGTCTTGGCTGGGTGACTGTGAGTCCAACTGTTGGGGCAGAATTAAAATTAGGATATACTGCGTCATAAACTTCAGGTGTCAGGGTAACTGAAAATAGTAAATTTGTATACAAGTAAGCTGGAATCCAAAATTTGGCTAGCCAAAATAACTAGTCAGTTTAATAGCAGCTGCATAAGACTTTTTAGAATATCAGGTTGGATTTAGAATCCTAAATTGCACTTGTGAACTTTGTGGGATCACAGTTAGTACAGTATATTTATTTATTTTTCATTTTATGCACGAAATTTCCTATATTGTCAATTGTTCTATTCCAAATAGTTTAGAGTTATATGAGTCTTGTGCAATAGAAGTCTGAGGGTTTATAGAAATATTTGACCTAACTCTAGAGACATTACAAGCCACTTTATTTATCACATTCTTTTTTTTGATTCCTTGCAATGGATTTCCAGTCCTATTTTGAAGATTGGTATTTATTGTAAAATTAGATTACTCCTAAAATAAAAAGTCAGACTAAATGATTGAGTCAGAAAAGGCTGGGACCCCATTCTCATAACAATCTCAATATTTTTTTCAATGTAGTATCAGTACTTAGCAGGATGCATAAGAAAATATTTTCTACTTTTTTTTTAAATTTTGGAAATACGTCACCCTAATAGATCACCCACAGCAAAAATATTGCACAATTTTCACTTTCCTTTAAAAAGGTGGAGGTTAGAGTATATAATCTATATAACTTAAGAATTTTAATTCAGACAAGATTCAAGGATAGACAAGATGTGAAAGGCTATTTTTACTGTTCTTATTTTCAATGAGAAAAAATAAAAATGCATGAAAAGCTGCCTTGAATTTCAAGAATATATATATATATTATGTAGACAGAACACCTTAAAAATATTTCAGAATGTGTAAACCATGTCTTCAGAAGATGATGTGTGAGTTCTCATTTGTTCAGAGAGAAACCTCTTCTTGATCACTCCCTTATTGTCCTACAGGTTTTTTTCTATCTATTTCCTGTCAACATCGTCATTCTCTTGCTTTGAAAAAGTATCTCTACCGAGATCTAGAGGCTCATAGAGAGCTTACATATGGGTAATTCAAGTTCTGTAATGAATCCATTTTGCTTTCTTGTAGTTCCACTTTGATTCTAAATTTATTTATGGTTTTAGTTTGAAATGCTTAGTCAGAATATCAGACATATTTTCCTTCTGAACTGCATTTTATGAGTTTGTATATTCAAATTTCTTCCATGCCACAAGTGCCAAGGTTAGTATCTCGCTAGCAAACAGAATACATCAATTTCTCAACTGTATTAAAATCTAAAATGTTTCCATGGCAAAATTTTATTACTGAAAAAATATTACAAAAACAAGAGCTCCAGAGCCATGTTATGCTCTCCAATGGTTGATTTCAGTTTAGTGATTCCACTTGTCTTAATATTAAACTTTCTTTCATACTTCTAAAAAGTGAACCTTCAGAGATGTCTTAGAACTAATTCCAAGTATTAGTGGTGCCTTTAATTAAGACAGCGTGACTTGACATTTTAAAGTAAACTCTGCAAAAATGCTAGGATAAGTAGCTTTCTTATAACTTATATAACAATGTGCATTGAGTACAGTCCTTCATCCTATCTATGAATTAAAAATATAGCTCACCTGTGTTGAAGAGAGGTGAACATCTCCCCTTCCAGCCCACAAGTCCAGACTTTCCTCTCTAAAATCGCTCTAAATGTCATTCATTTTACCAAAATATTTACTATTTACTTTCTATGGGGTTTTTTTTTTGGTTTTAGGTTTTTTTTTTGGTTTTGGTTTTTTTTTTTTACTTCTGATATCACTACATTATTAAATTTCCAAACTGCAAACCCATGTTTCAGGATGACAGGAGGTAAATCACAAAAATTTTTAATGGTGAACTATTGTTTCTGTCTGGGCATGTACAGTGCTGTGTAATGAAGGTATAATTATTCTTCAGAGAAGGAATATTGTTTGGGGAAATAAGTTCATATAAAAAATACTGTCAAACAATGCCAAAGGCTTGGAAGAAAAAGATGTAAAATAAATACTTCATTAATTAGCCAGGATACTGTAGGGATTGAAGGTAGTTACTACTTTATCTTCATCTGAATTACAAATTACTTAAAATTCCTTTACTTTTTCATGGCTAGGGATATGTCTTTGAAAAACCTTAGCTTTCATAAAATAAAAAATGTATTGAAAAATAATCTTTATCAGTCTTGAAGAGAGTTTTGGTTTTCCAGAAAGCACAGAAAGAATTAAGCCACTTTGAGAGCCACCATATTTAACTCTTCTGAAATCAAGCCAAACTTGATTTTGGTTTACTTAAGTGTCTTTTAGGATTCTCAGAAATACTGGTGCTTTCTTGATACAAAGTTCCTTGAAGCACAAAATTTTCAGTTTCAGATTGCAAAATCTTGAGTCCTATGAATTTTTCCTAGCATTTCTGCATTACGTCTTCCAGTTACATGTTTTGTGCCGAGGCGCTTATATGTGGGATTTGGTTTGAAACAGGGCCTGAAAATGAATTTATTCTGTTTAAAATGTTTCTAGTAATTCAAATGCATATGCCTTGCATGGCTGATCTGTATGTGGGGGACAATGTCTGGTTTGTTGGATTTACTACACATACATGAAAGACTCTGCATTGCATGCTGTATAAAGTGCCCAGTCCACAAGTCCATTAAGTTTCCAGTACCATCTTGGATATTAAAACCATCTTGTCCTTCTCTCTCAATCTGTTGTTTCTCAAGGCTTATAAACTAATTTAATAATCTCACTTATCTAAAATTATCTAAAATTATTTCTTCTTATAAACCCATAGGGCTAAATTCTAGGGATGAACAATTCTGACCTTTTCCAAGAGAAAGGTTAATTTAATGTTCATAATTAAATGGACCATTTGAATCAATAGTTTTTGGAGCTACTTTCCTACCTTTTGATTTTTCTCCTTTTTCAAGACTAAGGCAAAGGCATCACGGTGTTCCCTTCTATTTCATTTGCTCAGATTTACTCTAAAGTGATCATTGCTTCGTTTCCCACCAGCTATTCTTTGTAGCGTTTTATGCTCCTTTTCCTAGTTGTTTTGTTTTTCTTTTCAAGATCTGCTTGTTCAAGTGGGTGGTACACTATCATTTGTATTCTCTGACTGAACAAAAAGAAAATGTATTTCTACCAATATTACTTGCACATAAGACGAATTTAGTTTCTCTCATAATTTGTGTATGTAAAACTCAGTTGCTATGAACATCTATGGAAAAGAGCCAAAAAGCATGAAGCTAGCCAAGGAAATGCATTTTTAAAAGAGTTGACAAGTATTCTTATTTGTTTAACATTATTCTGTCATTCTAGCTTTCCAATAATGCAGTATACTACTAGTCCTTCCCCTGATTCCAAATAGCATTGTTCAAAGTAATTTCTAATATTGATATCCAACCCAGTTCAGCCTGTTGAGCCAATAAAAATAATATGAATAAGAATTAATCCATTTTCATGTTTAGTGATTGTGACTAAAATATTCAGCATAAAGACACAAAAAGACGCAAACTTACATCTGTTAGCAAATTCTTTGTTACTTATTTTTGGAACCACTTTTCTTATGAGTATTTCTTTTGAAAGTGCCAATTTGGAAAGAAGTAGTAGATTCTTTGTCATTTAAATTTAATGGTCCTTATTAAATTTAATTAAATAGAATTCTGTGAATTTGAGATTCTTTCTGCTATTTTTGTTATCTTGTCTTCTGGGTGTGATTAAGCAGGTGGGTGGGGTTGTTTTTTTCTTTGGATTTTCTAACACATACATTGTTCAATTAAGTATGGCGCAGGGATACTAGGTATTAGAATGATCTCTTATTGCCTCAGTGTGTAGGAAGAGCTGATGATAATGTTTTACCATTTGTTACTTTTTGGAAAATTTATATTAATAGCAAAACATAACTTCAATGAAGATTTGCACAATTTAGAGTCTAGAGATGGATGATTATAACAAAAATGTGTTTCTTGAAAGATGAATGTATATATCGGGGGAAAAAGCAATAAAATTTTACTAAATTTGAGATGAGGGATAATAAGATTTACTATCTGGAGACATCTTTTCCTGTCAGTGGTTAAGGGATGGGTTTAGACAATTACTTAATATCTAACTTTTAATATGTCACTTATGCTAAGTATGTCATCCTTTGTTCTGCAGTTTGTTTTAAACTGAATCTGCCATAATGCAAAGTCACTGGAATATAGTAAATTAACTTTAATGGATAGCCTGAATATCAGCAGCTTTCTAGCAGTGACTTTTTAGAAAGGACTTCAAAATCAGACAAGGAAACAAATTGTATTTGGCATTGCTAAGTTAAGGGGTAATATTCACTGTAGCTGCCCAAAAAGCTAGATTGATGGTAGCCCAGTTTCATCTGTAATCTTGTAAGCTCAGTATTGAACTCCACTTATTATAATATTCTGGAAAAAAACCCCCAAAAACAAGCAAACAACCACAAAAAATATTATAACTTTCTATAGGCAGTGAAATTTCCATAATATTTCCCAATTATTATTGTAAGTTCCCAAAATCCTTAGCTTGTTGAACATATCACTTTTCTCATCTTTATTATTACACTACATCACTGAAATGGGGGAGGACACTCAATAGCTAGAGAACATTCCTAATGTTACATTATTTCATAATGACAGATTATTTCATGTGAAACATGCTGAAACTGCTGTCAAACTGACTTTATCTTTTAGGAAATTAAGCTGCATTATCTCACACAATGCAGACTTCTTATAAAAGCAGCAAGGCAAATCTAGTGGGTAGTTGTCAGGAGATAATCACTCCCCTTGGGAATTATAGATATTCTGCTAAATCTCGTATCTTTTACAGCCTTAGGGATATGATTATATTATGACAAAAATACCCCTGTTGCATTACTTACATTTTTCAGTGAAGGACTACCTGCAATCATCTAGTTGAAATACCTCAAGAGAGCATTTCTTTATGCTATTAAATCTCAAGTCTTAAATAACCACATCAGAGAATATTCCTCATTCAGCTACAGCATTCTAAAACTTTTTTAAACTTTGTTACTGGAAAGTATCAAAGTAAGAGGCTTCTTCAATTATATTAATATTTTAAAAAATTAAATTAGATCTATGCCTGATATTGATCATAAAAATAATATATACAGTACTGATAACAATGATATAATAGAAAAAATACAATAGAAATAGTATTAGAATCAGAAAAGGTGCTACTTTTTATCCTGTTTTTAAAGCCTCAAGTATATATATTAACTGATTCAAAGATCAGTGCTAGCCTTTCCTCTGGGCCAAGTAGAATGCAATTACTCGAAATCTGACTTATGGCATTGTGGTATCTTTTTAACTATGTCTATATAAAGAATATCCTTCCTCCTGAAGTTATTTTATTTAAATTTAAATTTTATTTTTGAAAAAAATAACCATCTATGGATTTGGTTTAATGTTTAATTAATATATTCATGAAAATTGTGGGATAATTTAGGGATTTCTCACTTCAGCAGCAGAAGAGATCTTGGAAGACTGGGGAAAGACTGTTCTTACTTTTTTTGGGGAAATGAAACACTGTATTTTTTTCATTTTGATTATTTGCAACAGTATTTTAAACTTAAAGAGACTGTTTCTTTTGGTTATCTATGAAACAACACATGAAAGAAGGTCTTCAAAATGAAAGCTACCAGTGGAGGAATAGACATCTTCTATTTCAAAGTCCGTGGGACAGAGAAGCTAACCTCAAGGGCCTGAACCCACATTCCCTTTCTCCAAGAGTTAGGACTGATCTCAAAACTATATGTTATTGTGGCCTTGTTTCACAGTGTCTATATGTCTAATTGTAATAATTGGGCACCAGTTAAAAACTTCTAAACTTGCTTTTAACAAACTATCTTTTGTATCAGAGGTACATGGTAGTATAATTCTATAGCCAAGAAAATTTTTCTGCTTATTGAGACCTCTAGGAGTACAGACATAATATTAAGCCAAAAAAATTCAACTAAACCTCGCTAGTCAAGGGATCTCATTGTAGTACTGAATTCTAAATGGTACAGACAAGCCTTTAATACCAAGGAAAAGTTTACCCATATTTTTACATAATGGAGACAGTCCAACTAAAAGAAAATGTATTTACCCTATAGTTTTGAGATTAGAACAAAAGGTGTTGAAAGTTGAATGCCCAGGTTAAATTTAGGTGAGAGTAAGCTAAAATTATAACCATTAAGACAAGTTTGTCTAAAAATAAATTATCATTGTGCAAACCAGATGTCTAGGATCCCAAGGATCCCATTATATTTACTAGAAAACCACCTGAGGGCACCAATGGACTTTGAGGTCTAGGGGCCTCCCCCAGCCTCCCCGTGTCTCAGGACACAATTTTAGCGCCCAGGGCCATCAGACCATGCCCCAGAGATGCCACAGCAGGGCCAGTCTCCAGCTTCCTACAGCCCTGCCCATCCATGGGCCCTGCCAAGCTAGGTCCACTCACATTCCCACATCCCAACACAATCTATGCTCATCCCCAAAGCTATCCCTGGCCTTCTCAAATTTGTGTCTGACCCTCCTTCCCTTCACCAGGCCTGACCCTGATGCCCAGCCGTGGGCCGATGTCTTGACCTGGTCCTTTCCTGGTCCCACCCTCACTCATGTGCCCAATGCCCTGGGATGAGCGATGTCTGGTCAAGTGCCCCAGCTCAGAGAAGGGACAGCTACAGCAGGTTCCTCAGAACTGTATCCAGACAAGTTTTGAATATCTCTAAATATGGAAGCTTCACAACCACTCTGGGCAATCTGTTCCAGTGTTTGACCACCCCCCCAGACAAAAATTTTTTACTGTTTTGGTGACATTTATGTTTTTTCCAGTGTACACCAATTGTGTCATGTCCTGTCAGTGATTGCCAGTGAGTAGGGTCTGGTTGGGTCTTCAGTTTTTTTCACACATTGATAAGATCCCCTGGAGCCTTCTCTTCTCCAGTATGAATAATCACATTTCTTTCTCCCCCTGTCTGAGATGCTTCTGCTATTTAATCTTCCTAATGGCACTGAAGCCTGGTCTTGAGAGTGTTTATGAGGTCATAACGGGTTTCTCTGAATATATATATTCTGAAGTTTTACATCTAAATTCGTCCATGAAAATTACATTTTTATGAGCAAGTTTAGTTCATCATTAAGATCAAAAACTGCTTAAAAAAACCCAAGATATCCAAATGGTAGAGCAGCTTTCCCCCATTAAATTTTTGTGCAGTATTTCAAACAGGGTCTAATCTTCTTGAGGGATCTAGAAAATCTATTGCCAGTAAGGCTTGTATATTGATCAATATCTTACCACCTTGTTTTTTGTGCTTGCTGCCAATATATCTGATAAAGAGCTTGAATTTAGACTAACAGTGTTACCTGGTGAGAGGTAATCCAGAGTCTTAATATCTGGATATGGGGAGCAGCAAGGTGAAGTAGTATCAGAAGAAACAATGAGACTTTAACCGTACAGTAATACAAATCAAACAATAACATTAAAAGCAAAAATTAATTCTACTAATGATTAATTCTACTAATGAACTGAAAAGAGTTTAAAAAGTTAATCTCTTCAGAAGTTTTTTATGCTAAATTGAAATTTGGGAAGAGACAGAATAAATGATGATGTTGTCCGCACTGAAGATATTTCAGTAATGATTGAGGAAGTGAATTGAATTCCAAATGAGAGATAACTGCTTTTAGTTGTCTGAATGTCCAAATGAATGTCAGCTTCCTAATAGTCAAAAGAAATACAGCCAAAACTCTAGAAACCTATTCAGCTAACCAAGTATAGATATCTATATTGTTATTTCAGCTTCTCTATTTATGCTTTCTGTGGAAATATTGAACATGCAATAACTCTCTTTAAAGACTCCTAAAGCCTAAATGAAGTCAGTGAAAACTCACAGTAACAGTGCTGATGTGTGTACATAAGAGTTAATGTAATATAGGCATTTTGAGATATTCTACCTGAAATATCAAGAAAATAATTTGGGTTTGAAACTGCAAAATTTATGTACACAACATGATTGACAGGACTGCAAACTGTTCATGGAAATAAAACCCCCAATTCTGTTATCTGTTGTATAGGCTATGACAGAGAAAATTTTCTTTGTAGTGCTACATATGGTGCCATTGGTGTCTTTTATATTTTTGACCAAAACAAAATTGATAAGACACAAGTGTTCTAGCTTTTTCTGAATGGTGTCTGCACGCATCAGGGCCTTCTCTTTCTTACTTTATCCATCAGTGAATAAATTGTGAGAGCACAGTAATTGGGAGGGGACACAACCAATTGTGATGACATGAACTAAGCAAAGAAATATTCCATGTGCATAATTTCATGCTCAACAAAATTAGGGAGAAACAGGTTTAGGAGGATTTGCAAACTTTTGCTCAGGAACTGTCTGGGTATCAGTCTATGACTGCGTATTGCCTTTGCATCACTTTGTATCATTTTGTTTTCTTCTATCTTCTTCCACTTATCCTTCACTTATTAAACTTTTTTTTTTTTTTTAATCTTGACCTACAATTTTTCTTGCTTTATTATTTCTTTCCTCTTCCCCTGTTCTACTCAGGGTGATGGGGGAAGGAGAGTGAGGAGCTGGGTGGTGCCTACCTGTCCATTGGGATTACTCCATGACAGCTGTCAACCTGGATGAGACTAATCTCTCTTAGAAAGCCTGGGTAATTTTTTTTTCCTTGAAAATGATGGGATTGGCAAGAAATTCACCTTTACAGTTTGCATTCAGGATTCTATCACCCTCGTTATCCTGAAGTGCTATTCCAGTCTGTGGTTTGACCACCTGTTGTAAAAAACAGATGCACAGGTTACAAAACTTTAAGGAGGCACTGATTATCTGGCCTGATTTCAGCATAACACAGGTCACAGATTAATTATTTCAATTACTTGATTCTGGACTAGATAAACTTTTCCAGTAGAGCACACATTTTTAGTGATGAATTCTCCACCAAAGTGTACAAGTACAGCAGAGTACTACCATCACCATTAAAACTATATTCCGCATTTCTAACGTAACTTAATATTTTGTCAGCATCCAGGCACAAGACACTGTACCTCAGACTGTAGGTCTGAAATGACAGGATACTTGGTGCAGAATCTTCTATTCCAGATCAGTGTAGCTTAAGCAGCGTTTCAGGTTTAAAGATGACAGTGTGATCAGTCATCATTGTAACTTCTTTACTCTTACATTCTCTTCTCTGTTCTGAAATTTTTGAAGTACTTTAGACCAATTGCCACAATACTCATCAGACTATATTTTCAATCTAAAAATATGGCTTCACAGCAGGCCTCAATAATTGGTATTCACTACTGGTTTTGCAGTTTGTCACCCTAATATCAGTAAATGGTCTCATTCCTAATTTTCCCCTCTTTCATTGTTCTTTCAATTTTGATTATGAAAAAATTTATGCTTTTTTGCATATAAGATACTAGCAGAAGACAAGAATCAGGACTAGAATAAATCCCTGTTATGCACATGCAGTCATTATCTATGGATAACCCCAATTTTGAAACCAGTGGTGAGTCAGTTTTCACTTCATTTAATATTTACAACATTGATAACATTCTAGTCTCTTTATTCCGAAACACTGAATCATATACATGCCTTACAGTCTCTACTTCTACTACATCCTCACTATTATTTATATTAAATCCTTATAATATCTCATTTTAAAAGAGAGTAGATAAATATGTTTTCCATACACCAATCTGAGCTGTCATTTTTTGAAGTCATCCTGATTTCAGCTGTTAAGTTATTGTTAAGATTCTCTCTAAAATTTTCCTACAGGAAACTGATTTTGTTCTGATTGTGAGCAGGGAGGAACCACAGTTGCTTACACTGAGATATTAATAGCAAACTGTTTTTAGCTTTCTCATAAACAGAATTATAAACCTCTAAGCAACTTCAGGATGAAAGGGAATGTACTTTAGCTGTCATTCTTACATTTTGAGGTACTTCAGTGAGAAAATTAAGGTTTGAAGATTTACTCTTAAGAAACTAAAATAAAAGTTACTCATCTGAGACCTTCATAAGAACCTTTCCAACACCAGCTCTTACAGCAGTCACATCAAAAACACATCATGATATCGACACCTACAGATTTAATGGGAGGCATGGCTTTAAAAGAGTTATAGTAGGCATAGCACCTTTGAATTTTATCAGTCTACAGGGATTTGCATGGTACACTTAAACTCTCACAGGACATGGATCAGACTGTAATAGGTAGCTTCCTTTGCTCCATAGCCACCTTTCAGTCACGTGTGTATACAATAAAATTTTCATTGCAGAAGCAACATTACCAGAAACAAGCTCATGCTTTACTATATTTGCAAAATTCAGTGTGCTATATTGTAAAAGAACAGTACAACCCTTTTGCAGAGAATATCAGGACAATGGTAAAATGCTTATGTAGCTTTCTCTTCAGAACTAGTTTGGAAAGCAAATGCAGTAGCTGTTTCACGTGCTTTAAATTTATACTGTTTCTATATCTCTTGTACTCTTATTTCAGCATTATCTGGGTATTGAGGAAAGCTGTTCTACCTCCAGACAAACCAATTTTGTAGCATCCTTAATTTATAAAAGTCTGTAGCTATTATAATTTAGTACAGTTGCTATAGAAATCTCTACAGGAACACAAAAAATAAAAAGAGGCAAAATTAATGTGCCTTATAGTCTAGTTGCCTAGAGTGCACCCCCTATAGGGAGAGCGCAATAATTAAGTCTTGTTTACTGTGAGTTCCATTAAACCTTTGTTGTTACTGATTACATCATTGTCTGACTGATTTTTCAGGTGTGGAGAACAACAAAAAATTAATTACCTTAATCTTCATGACCAAATGACATGTGCATTGTGAGGTGCAACACAGAATTCTGCTTGAACAGAACAGAGATTTTCTACTGGCTCTTCATTTAATTTCTCATTGTAACAATGAACTGCTTTTGAGGTAGGGGACAATGCTTCTTCCACAGATTTGGATTTGTATGTGATCCATGTAATGGAGAGAATGAGAGGATTTGTTCTCAAATTAATATAATACTTCCCTGTTATAAAGTAACAGCAGGAAAGAAAATTTTTTTCATCACCAGGAAATGTGTTTAAGGAAACTGGTGGGACAGATTTTATACAGTGTTAGATTCCAACTGGTACTAATAAATGAATCAAACAAGATAACAAATGAATTTCACAATCTAGTTTATTGCTTCATTAGAGGGATTTTGCTTACATGTTTCCTGAAAGAAAGAGCGTAGATTCTGCACCTCGGATATATTGGGGGATTTTAATTCTCTACTGTTATGAACGTAATTACCGTATAAATATTTGATTCAGACACTAGGGGTGAATGTATTATCAGTTTATTTCAGGACATGGCATACTACTTTTAGGAGACTTGGACAAGGAATGAATATTGAAAGTACCTGAAATGCAGATTTAACAAAAAGACAATATTATTTTCTGAAATATAATTATAGTTGGATTATTGGAAAGTAACACAAGGCAATGTTTTATTTAAATGAGTAAAGTCTTATATATTGTGTACTATGTATTCTGCAGGTAAGACATTGAGTTTTCTACTCTTCAGTAGACATAATTGTGCCTTTCCACTACACATTCGTCAGGAAAAGCAGTATATGTGTGTCTGTGGGAGAATCAGTTTATCAGATTTTGCTCACCTTGATGTGCTTAATCACAAACAAATTTTTATCCTGTTCTTTTGCTGTTGCTGCAGCTACACTTCAGGGTCAAGGATATGTTCTGGATTTTCACAGTAAGATCTTAAAAATGACAAAAATCAATTCCAACATTTATAAAGACAAAAGTGCAACTGGTCACTCAGTCACAGCAAACAAAGCTACAAGCAGTGGCAGCGTAAAGGAAACTTATATGATGTTACATCTGTTAGAATAATTCAAATGCTAAAAATTGTGAATTTAGACTTGAGTAGAGGTTATGTTTTTGTTACACAAGATGTCAATGTGGCAAAACAAGTATGCTACACTAATATCCTTAATAAGAACTTTAATTCATGGGAAAGGATGGTTTGTTTTCTCTCAAGAACATGCTCTTTTTATTTGAAACCTTATAACCATGCAATGCCACGAGTAATGGTGGTTTGGGAAGACGAATAACATGACTCAAAAGGTCCCCCCTTCCTTCTTCTTCCCCTAGATTTATATGCTGAGTGTGTCACCATAAGGTATGGGATATTCATTTGGCCAGTTGGGGTCAGCTGTCCCAGCCATGCCCTCTCCCAACTTCTTGAGCAACTGCAGCCTCCTCAATGGTGGTGTGGAATGAGAAGCAAAACAGGTCTTGACCCTGTGTAAGCACCTCTCAGCAATAACAAAAACATCTCTATGTTATCAAGGGTGTTTTCAGAACAAACTAGAAACAGAACTACACATGTGGGAAGAAAATTAACTCTATCCCATCCAAACCCAATGCACTAAAGAACCAGAAAAGAATGATTTTAACATATAATTGTAATTTTGTTATCTTTTGTTATATCTCTAAAGAACATTCCCTGCACCCGCAAATAAAATAAAAAACAAGTGCAAGATACACCTTATTTTATACTGTGTAACAATTAGGTTAAGTAAAATGCATTTGGCAGTGGATATTAGGCTTGACTTAAAAGAGATTAAAGTAAGATTTCTGACCTGGAGATTCCAAATATTAACTTCACTTATTATTTCAGGCTCTCTAATACTGGGGAATATTTTGTGTGTATAGTTTACCAAAAAACTAAAACACAGATCTAATTACATCAGTATTAGTACTAGAGATTATAGTGAACTCAGACTGAAAGAGTAGATGAAATAAGAGATAGGAGATCTTAGAGTCCAGAAGAATGGAAGAAGTTTGCTTGTGTCAAAAAACATGTTTGACATAAAGGATAATGTCAGATGATCTGAGCACAGCATACTGTGTTGAATAATAATAATAATGATGAAAACAATAATAATGTCTAAAAGCAAAGTGAACCAGACACAACTCAGCATAATTTAATTCTTAACTGTAACTTATTAAAAAAATAAATGCAAATTTGCCCTTAGCAAAAATATATGAGGATTCTTTTCCTTAAATTCTGCTTTCTTTTGCATTATTTTCTGCTCTGCAAATACTAAGGGGTTTTAGGTTGGCTTTTTTGGATAATGTAACATCTATCCTTGAAAATTCTATTCCTTCAAAGAGATCTTTAGCTGTGTGATGAACAATCAGCATGCTTCCACTTTTCTTATCAAGGGTTAAGCATTTTGTTATACTGCCACTATTCTGATTTTTCAATGTCCTCCAGTTTTTGTGCCAGGTTCTCCAAAATGCATTTTGTAGAAAGCTATAACTTCAAATATGCATCCCACAATATAGCTAAAACATTGACATTAGACTTCTATTGTACTTTTCATGTGAGTCAACTTATAGCTCAACAGACTAGAGTATTAATTCTGGTTTCTTCTCTCTAAAAAATACATCCCACAAAATGCACCAGAGTAAATTACACATGAACTTTTCACTGTTTGCTCAGACTGATTTTAGAAACGTAAGAAAATATGAAAATGCTAATGAAATAAGCTGTTGGGCACTGATAAGTGACTCAGAGCAACTTCAAATGTTTCTATTAAAGTAAATCACTGTACTTCTCACTGTTGACATGTGTTATCTATTCAGCCACTGCAACATGGTGCCCTTTTTGTTCTGTGGCATGTAGTACCAGCCTGTAGATTTTTTTTCTGGTAGCAACAATAGAAACTGGGAGCTAAAAGTTGCCCTAGCAAACAACTGTGTTATCTTGTGGTAATGCAGAAGTATTATACAGCCTCATTGTGACAATGTGTATTTGGTGTTTTAAAGCAATTCAAATTGCTCTTTGCATTACACTATTTTATCATTACTAATTAGAGATTAGTGTCTAAAAATGACCAACACAAACCACAAGGGACAAGAACAATAGAAAGAAATGGTAAATTAATGGTGTAAACTTAGACAACAAATTATGAACATTTTAACACTTTTCAGTGTATAATAAAATGAAATGAAACAAACAAACAAATAAAATTTACCCTACATTTCCTTTAAAAATTTTTTGGTATTATGCTGCATGTTGGAGAACAGCTCTTCTGATGTATAATCCAAATCCACTGACAAATAAGAGAAATGAGCATTACAAATACAGAAGTCTTATGCAGCATTACTGGAAAACCAGCTTATTGGAGGTGTCTTTTAGAATAGCACAGCTCTTACATTCACAGGGGTTCCTCTGTCTGATTTCCTACATGTTTGCTGTCATTTTCCTGACAGTTGGAGTGTCCACCACATGATTGCTGGGATGTTGAGTTTGGGGGTTATCCAACAAAGATAATACATAAACTGTTAATGAGACACTGGTTCCATGCTTTACTAGTCCTGTGATTATAGAAATGTAAATTTAATATCTACTTATTTGAAAGGTTTCCTGATTTATATGGAAATGCATTAATCAGCTTCCAAGCTCAACTACTTGCATTATACTCTGAAGATTAGAATGATAATTTGACTATTTAAAGACAGCAAAACCATTACAGGAAACCACAGTGGATTTTTTAGATAGAACAGGCAAAGTGATATAAATACAGGAGTCAAAACCAATAAAGTCTGAACATGAGTACTAAAGTGGAGGCATCTGTTTGGACTTTGACTAGTGATGTCTATTCTCTCCCTTGCACAGCAGTAGTTACCCCCAGAGTTCAAATGAAGAAACAGGATCAATTCCACTCTTCTAAACAACAAGTGACTTGCATGTGGAAATAAGTTTTGTATTGTGGCTGCTCTAGCTACAGTTATTTTCAACCTGAGTTACTTTTGCTAGCAGTTTTCATAGGTAAAAGGAAAACAATCTAGATATTAGGATATAGACTTGATTACTTTAGCAGTAAACTGAAGGTGAATGGTATTTGCCACGCTTCTCTACATTTTTATGACATATAAGTAGTCCTCCCTCCCCCACACTGTATTTTCTAGGTTAGTGCTAGGTTTTCTCTCATATGGTACACCTTAATTTCCAGGAGATCAGTGTGTGTATTAGTTAAATGCACTTAAACAGTATTGAATCTGGGCTTGGTTTTATTTTTCAACTCCTCTTTCTGGACTCTCTTTTATATCAGTAGCACTAACAAGAATTCATTATAATCCAAATAACCTGCATCTCTTTGTCTTATTTTTCTTTTGAGAGACACTCTTTTTTTGGCATTTGTTTGAGTTGACTCACCTTAACCTCCTTGTTGTCATAATCCATAAAATAAATCCATCATATTTAAAAGGTAATATCAATCAGAATCTGCAAAAACGGAAACATCAAAATAAGTTTTAAAAAGAGTAAAAAGGTGGACCTTTGGAACTACCAAAAGTCAGCTTCACCTTGTGACTAGAAAGATCATAGAACAGATTTCTGAGCAATGTATATTGAGACAGGGAAGTGATTAGAGACAGCAAACACGGGCTGTGTCCGAAAAGTTACAGTCCTTTTACCTTGCTCAGTGTCCAAGGGGAAACCAGTAACAGGTGATGCCCCTCAGGGGTCTGAACTAGGACAAACACTGTTTACCATTTTAGAATCTTAGAAGCAAGGAATGGTTTGGGTTGGAGGGAAACTTTAAAGGTCAGACACCAGATCATCCTCCCTGCCATGAGCACAGACATCTTTGACTAGATCAGACTGCTTAAAGCCTCATCCAACCTGACCTTGAACACTTTCTCTGACAGGAAATTCTATGGTTCTGTGATTAATTAAACACAAGTTTCTGTCCAGTACTATGAAGCTTATTTAGCCAGTGCAAAAAGTGAACATCAGAGGTGAATGTTAAATCATTCACAACAATATTTGCATTCTTTCTTGTTGTAAGTATTGTATGTATGCTAATGTGATAAACACAGGCATTTTAACTTTTTGGGTCATATTCAGTTAAGTAATAGAGAAAAAATATGAGAGGCAGGATAAGAGTTGAAATCATTGAAGAAATCAAGATCGTGTTCAGATTTAGAGCCATATCTTAATATTTGAAAACTCAAAATAGATATTAAACTGATAATGGCACACATGTGTATGAAATCTTTTTGAAAGATGGACTGTATTAGAAACCCAAAGGGGGCAGAGAAAAAGAGGACACTACTCCCCTGATAAAGCATAATCAATCACAATTGCAAAAGAAACAGGAAAGAGAAGACCTGAAATTGTAAGGAAACAGTTTGAAGGAAGACTAACTACCTAAATAATACATGAGTTTAAGGAAGAGTTAGATTAGGGAAGATTGTTAAAAATCCTTATTAGCCATGATCAGTCAAGATAGGAGAAAACAAATAAAAAAATGCATTAAGATATAGTTGCAGAAGAGGAAGTAACTTCAGGTAATAAATGAAAGTCACATATAAGTGAGTAAACTTATGAGGTATTTCGTTAGGACTGATAAGGCTTATCTGTAAAACACATCTACAGCTTCCTCTTGGCTACTTTGCTTTTTAATAGGTTTGGAATGACAAAGCTAAGACAAATGATAGCTATGTTTGTACTGCAAATGATTATGGAATAAGCTTACTTCTGAATAAAGAAAACTACGGAAAGCTGTTCAAATTCTATAGCTATTATATTGATTTTTAAACAATTGAATTTTAAACAACAAGCAGCAAATATTACTATTCATACAAAAAGCAAATATTTGTATGTAATATAAATAATGATACTTAAAGAAAAAGATTTGGTAATACAGAAGAGGCAGATTTTAAACAAAAGCTTCTCTGAAGACAACATGATGTTTTTCTAGGCACAGTTACCTTTTTTCCAATAAAAAATATTGATATTAGGATTTATGTTCAATATAAATTGTTGAATACATGCATTAATATTGCTGTTATTAAAAGAAAATCAATATCAGCGTGCATATCAGATAATCTTTTTCTCATTAAGTGGTCAGTCCTAGCTTAAAATGACTTTTTGTCAATCTTGATCCTACTGGGTTGATAAATTACCAACATTTCAGAGGCTAGAAAAATCGTTTTAATTTCTAATTTAATATTACAGATGAAAAACTTATAAACCAAACTTAGTCAATTTAAATGTCTATGTTCTCATCCATTTTGGCTGTCCTTCCCTTCACATACTCTGCATATTTCCTGGTGTGGATGCACAGAATTTTAAATGAAATCTCACCTTTCTCTATATACTGGCACTCAGATTTCTCTAGACCTACCAAAATAGAATATTTGATGTAATCCTAAACTAACGTTTCCCTCTAGTGGTTTCCCTTATGTTTTTTTGGTGATTTATCATAATCTGTGATTGCAAGATACACCCAGAAGAGAAATCATGACTTCAATAATATTGTGTGATTCAACTAACATCAGCTGTTCATATTTGAGAGAATAATTCAAGGTTTATAGTAAGATCTAGTTAATATTGACAGTTGGGTCCAAAGCACGATTCATCTCATTCTGAACATGGACATGACTTTGACCCCGAAATCTCTCTTTCCTGAGTACAGAGTCTAAAGTATAGATTCCTGTAGCTATCAATATTGCAGATGTCAAAAATAAAATCAGTTGAATCTCACCTTTTGATGCAATATTTGTTGCTTAATTAGGTAACCTGGTAATGACACCTTTCATTTGGTGGAATTTTGTCTTACAGTTATATTGAAAAAAGGAGAAAAATAGAAGTTGGTAGTATTTTTATTATGTTATTTTTGCAACACATCACACTTAGAGTTAGCCAAATTATTTGATCTTTCTTTGCAAAATCATGTGAACAAAGCATACATAAAATTAATTAAAACAAATGAAATAAATATGACTTATTCTATATTATTTTGATTCCATCCAATTAAGATCCAGAAAGTGTCAAAGTCTAACTTTTCTGATGGTTCTTTAATGCTTTTTGCAAATTAACAGTGCATATTCCGTATGTTAGTTCTTAGCCAAGGTCAAATGTGAGTTCTGTGCAAACAGATAACAAAATGTGCAGGACTGGCTGTTTTGAGCAGACCTTGAACGCCACCAGTGTCTGTTTTGACTCTTCATTTCCAATTCAGCTAGAAAATAAAAGAAACATATGACTTGTAGCTCAAGAAAATATTAATGATATTGGGCCTACTTTCATTTTATCAAAAAATTAATAGTATTTTCCACCATAAGCAGTGATGCACAGATTTCTGCATAAAGGAAGTTTAACAGTGTGGATTTCTAAAATTTTGAGGTATTGTGATCTTATTACTATATGTATTTACACATTTAACAGATATGATATGCCTTTGGGTGTAATGTGATGAATATATTTTATACCCTTGGTATAAAAATAACACAGCAGATTTATGAAACAAGATTAATTGTTTAAGAGATTGGATAATAATTCTGAATATTTTTTTTTTGTGTACTTTGTTTTATTTAAGTGAATATGATTCTGCTTTTTCCATAAAGAAAGCAACAGTGGTCATAGAGAATAAGATCTTATCAGCAGATATGTTCTCCCATATGACATGTAATCTCTGTTCTATCCATACTTACAAGTCAGATTCTGAGAAGAGGAGAAAGCTGGTTTGCCTTAGATCTTTTCTGTATACTTTGTATATTTCTGCTATTATCCCACCTTCTTAGTGGAAAAGGGTCTAAAAATCTTCCATGGTATTTTCTGCAATGGTGTCCTAGTCTTAGTATATATAAATCCTGTCTATTGAGAAATAAGTCCAATTATGTACAATTTCAAAGTAGATCCCTGTTTATAATGCATGATATGGTTCATCAGGAAAACATTAGCTACCTACAATGAAATCACTGTAGTATGGCCATGCCTCATTGCTGGTGATAAATCATTAAAGCAGCTAAGAGTGGGACAGTGAATCTGGTGAATCAGACTGAGAAAATACTCAAATATCTACAAAAAGACCAATTATTTTTAAAGCAGTCAATTTACTGCATTAACTTCATTGTTCAGTTTTTCTACTGAAGCCTGTTTCTTAGATGCTCCCAATACAAACAGCAGGTTTTGAGCCTCTGGAAAAGCATAGGAAACTGAAATACATGATTTAGATCCTGACATTATAGTATTGGGACCTCAAAAGTAATTGGGACTTCATCACAAATGCCTTCCCACTGTGACATGCTTGTAGCAAATAGCAGAATATCCTTTTCTGGGTTTTTTTTTCACCCTGGTTAGAGGCGATTTTCTTTTTGTTTTCCCCTTTGAATTTTAGTTCCACCTTTAAAACACTGTTAGAAAGAGGAGTCCACACAACTGTTGCTAGTTGTCCACAGTTGTGACAAACACTGAAAGCTTATTCCCTGGACAATTTGGCATTCAAGTGTGAAATTTATCTCTAGACAGACATCTAAAAAGTAGTTGGTGTGTCCTCAATAGGGAAACAGTTATATCTGCTTTGGATTTATTCCTTAGGTTTTTATTAGACTTCAACCAAAATCAAGCAGGAGGTTCAAGGTCAGATGGCTTAGTCCTTAAACTTTCTCACACTCTTTCACTATCTAAATTGGGCTGGATTCTGGGAGATAAATCATTTTCACAGCTAACTGGGAGATAGGTTTATTCTCAGTCTGTTTTCCAGACCTAGAATGCTGCTAAAATAAAAAAGCTTATTATTATATTCCCAAACGAGATTTTCTTAATTTGCAGCCACCTCACACTTTTGGCACTTATTTTATGTATGATACATGGTTACTGCTAGAACTCCCTTCTGCTAAACTGATGCCTACACAGATATTCCCCACTGGTATTTGTCCCCCTTGAGAAATAAAGTATTTTAATTTTGTGTTGGTTGAATTTCATCTTCCTGACTACAGATCCTGCATAAATTTGTCGGGACCGTTTTAAAGTCCGCACCTCTTTATCAAACTGACCCTTCTTTTGGCTGGATGTCATCAGCAAATTTTAGAAGTTACACTCTTGTTTTCTATTATAAAATTAATGAAAAACTGACTTTAAGAGACACCCTTTTTCAGTTTAAGGTGCTTCATAATTGTACTCCAAACCATTGATAACTAGTATTGGAGAATCATTTTTCAGCCACCTTGAATGACTACAAACGAGAACCGAGTTTATTTTTGAGATGTTTTGTGGGACAGAGTCAGTCATTCTGTGGTTTTGATATGTCACATCTACTTTTACAGTCCATAGGAAAAAGAATAAATCTCCATCTCCTGCCAAAAAACATAGACAAATACATTTAGTTTCTTAGCCCTCTGTGACCCCCATCTATTCTCTCGAGTTCTTAGAGATACTGGAATGATTCTAAGTGACTTCTCCTAAGTCCTTTGGCATGCTCTGGTGAATTGTTTCATTGGGCCCTCAGGAACAGAACACAGATGCCATACCAAGCCATCCTTTAATGTGATTTTTATATGTGCATTTCCTTCCTCGCCCCTCCACCCTCGCCCAAACTCCAGCTTGAATCCCTTTCTCCTTGTGAAGTTTAACTGTGTTATACACCTCATCACAGATTACCTTTTCATACTCTCCTAAATCTACAAATGCAGTGCAACACCCCCATACCTTTTCCAATTTGAAGCAGATCTGCTTTTTTCTGTATTATGCACTTATAAACACTTTTCTTGCTGCTTTTTCTGTCTCTTACTATTTATAACTGCTTTTTTTCCTCCTGTTTTCCCCTGTTTATATTATTGGTAGGAAGCTAGGGGGAAATAGAAGTAAATAAAAAATACATCTTCAACTTAATCTTGCTTTGTAGCCCGAGGTAGAAAGTAAAACAAATTTGTTGCTGTGTCATTAAGGATATGTCCCTTGAGGTAAAAAGTTGCCTTTGTTTGCTAAGGAGCAGTACACCAGAATATAAAGTAAATGATGGAAGAAATTTTATGCTTCTCTAAGCTTAAAGAAACCAAAGGATTTTTGAGTGATTTTCCACAATCAGTTTAATTTTCCTTAATTTTTTACTAACAAATTATTGCTAGTTAGTTAATAATTACAATACTTTCAAGATGAATATTACTACATATGCCACCGCTCAAGTAATCATTTGATTGATTTCAATTCTTTTCTCATCCTTTATTCTCCTAAATACACACAAAAGCCACTCCCACTGAACATCTCTCCCTATCTTTTTATTAACCAGATAATTAGCTGGAACACTGGAACATGATAATACCAATTTTTAGAGTTGGTTAAGCTAATGATGTTTGCTAAATTTGAAATTAATTTTTATATAAATCTCTGTTCTACATTATGAGAAATAAGAGTGTGTAAATTTTAGTTAGAAATATTGCAATATTTTTTGGATATTTTTAGGGGGTTCTTTTTGTGGTAATTTGATGCCTGGTTTGAACATTCAGAACAAAAATTTCCTTAGGGTGTTCTCTAAGTTCCAGTAGAGCAATTTAAAGAGGGTCATCTGAAGCTCAAATGCAAACAAGATTTTCACAACATGAGAGATGAAGTTTCCCTCTGAAGCACTTAGAATATGGATGTGGTTAATTCGCAATAACAATGTGCAATGCTTAATAAGGATGGAATGTCAGTAAGTATCTCTTACTCGGAGAGTCTCAACTGAGATTGATTGAGTGAATCTGAGTGTGTAATTAAATGTATTCAGGCAGAGAAACAGGGAATTTCTACATCCATGTACAGTGGCTGAAAGTCAACAAGAAAGCACAATTGGTTAAGGTCATTCTTTAGTGCACAAAACTGCCGACAATTCCAGATCTAAAAACCAAGTTCTCTTGAAAATGTAGGAACTTAACATTTCCACATGCTGTGTCCAGTGACTTCTTTAACACTTACAGGGAATATGACTCCACCATGTCCCTGGGGAGTCTGTTCCAATGCTTAACAGCCCTTTCAGTGAAGGTGTTCTTCAAGATGTCTGACCTGAACACCCCCTGGTGCAGCTTGAAGTCATTTCCTCTTGTCCTGTAAGTTGTTAACTGGGAGAAGAGACCAACACCCACCTTGCTACAACCTCCTTCCAGGGAGCTGTAGAGTGATACGGTCCCCCCTGAGGGGCCCAGGACTTGAACACAGGATTTGAGGTGTTGTCTCACCAGTGCTGAGTAAAGGGGGACAATCACTGCTCTGGTCCTGCTGGCCACACTGTTGCTGATACAGGCCAGGATGCCACTGGCCTTCTTGGCCACCTGGGCACACTGATGGCTCATGTTCAGCCAGCTGCCTGCCCTTTAAGAATCTTTAAGAATAATGTTACACAAGACTGGAGCCAGGACTGATGCCTCGGGTTCACCATTAGTACCTGGCTGCCACCAAGACTTTGTTCCAGTGATTGTCATTCTCTCAACCCAGCCTTTCAGACAGTTTTTGCACCGTCTATCTTCCCATTAAGACAACTTCAGCATCTGTTCTTTTTCTATCTATTCACATTCCATTTCAAATTCCTAAAATGTTCTTTCAGGAGGGCCTGTTGATCAGTCAAGAGCCCGATGATAAATTTGTCTTATACATGTGCAAAATATAAGTGCACTACAACTTTAGGATTATAGCTGGTGCCCTGTGTCTATGAGCTTTGAATTTCCCTGACATGGTTTCTAAACTGTCCTGTGACTTTAGATGCCTAGATATTCCTATTCATAAAAGTATATAACAGAAAGTATATAATAGAACAATCCCTGTAACACAGCTTCAGCTTTTGTAGACTCTCAGAAACAAACTTTCTGGTGTTGCAAAATCCAAACATACTCCTTTCTTACAATAAATAAGGTATTGTACTGCTCCTGAAGATTTGGGGGTGGTTTTTTAGGCATTTTCTGGTTTGGTTGGGTAGTTTGTTTTTTCCAAAATGCAGCATGTATATACATGTCAAAGAAACTCCCCAAATATATACTTTGTTAGAAGGACATTCACAAAAACTAAAACTACTTGAGTAGTATTTGAGTGTTACAAAAAAGATAAAAACTGGTAATTTAGCAGTTGCAGGTGGAATATAGGTATTGAAGAACAAATTATCAGGAAAATGGAAATAAATTGAAAAGTGTAGATCTGCCTGCACATAGATGGATGAAACATAAAGAAAGGAGTGAAAATAGGTGTAGTATAAAGATTTTTAAATTTAGGAGATTTATGAGGTTAGTTTTAGAACCACAATTTTGAACAAAGAACCAGGACAAAAAAGAGTAATTTTCAGATTTAGATACCGACATATTGAAATTTATTTTTTTTTTAATACTGGAAGCAGACATGGTACTAAAACCATTGTTTTAAAAATATTGATTAATTAAGAAATAGTATTAATAATTTTGTTAATCTGTTTATCCTAGCATTAAGGAAAAATTCCAAATAAAGTATTTCACTTGTTTTTAGTAAACAAAGTAGACTTTGTAAAACTGTTCATAGAAAACAAAATGTTCTAGAGATCTGTGACTTGATTCATGTGAAAGGGCAGCCATAGCAAATGTAGGGTGCAGCTGCAGTTCTTCAAAAGGGCAAATCTTAATAAATTAGATATTTTAGAAAACAGCATCTGCATAGTAAAGACTGACCTTCGTTGTGGGGGTTTGTTAGGGTTTTTTTTTGGGGGGAGGCTTATTTTTTCCCCTGGCTAAATATAATTTAGTGTATTTATTCTATTTGATATGTGCCTGCCCTACAAATTATATGCAATAAGAAACTATCGGTTAAAAGAGCAGTGATAAATTTTACTGTAAGACAAAAGAATACAGGGATAGGGAAATTTTAACAGTGAAATTCATCAAGGGTAGGCTTCAAATAAGTTTCAAATAAGTGTTATTATTTCTGTTAATTAACTTGGAAAAAAGAAAGCAGGGATATATTAACAAATCTTTTTGATGACACAAAATGAAAGCAATTTAAAATACAAAGGAAAATAAGAGTATTATGGAGAAATAATTGCTTGATTTTGTAGCAACTTATATTATATAAATAGAAGTTAGGAAAGATCTAAACCAATCAAGATATTTTGGCAATGGATTAATCAAGACCTTTTTTCTGTTTATTGAGAAGAACAAGGAGCTATTTGAAGATACTGAAAGACAAAATTATGCATTATCATAACACTTGCTTGTTTGCATGTGGGCATGAGGTAATTTTACTGGTACCTCATTCACATCCAAGAACAGACTCTAAGAATTCCTAATACGAGCCACTTGCAATCAGCAGTGTTTTCTCTCAGCCTAGACTGGAGCATGGAATAATGTGTTTCTCCTCATACAAAGGATTATTAGCTCAGGAAGTATATAGAAATGTCTTTTTTGCTGTTATTGTTTAGAGCTAGCTTGTATTTAGTAGGGCACAAATACACAGTGGGGCTGTTTACACCCACCTGCAAAAGATTTGTGGGTTTTTTAGTTTTTTATGAAATAGCTATAAATCATCAATATAATTTGGTCATAGAAGGATATACATAGTTCATGGTGCATCAGTCAACATTTTCAATAGAAATGAAAAAACACAAGTGTTGTTACAGAAGACGTTAAAGTAGTGCACATAATTTTGATCAACCACATTAAAGAAACAGAAATTTAAACTTGAGCAAGGCTTAGCTAATTGTCATAGAAATAGAGAAGATATACTGAAGCTGATCAGGAGATTTTAGGGCTCCTCATGTCTCACTATAGTTTATACTATAAGCCGTAAGACTACAAGATTTCAGCTACCATTGTAATTTCAGGTATCATTGATTTTGTACCTCTTCTTTAGAACTGGCCCTCATAGGGAGATACAAACACTTTTCATACCAAAAATGCTCGATATTCATATATTATGAACATGGTAGTTTTTTAGAGGCCAAGTTAGCATATTCAAATAAATAGAAATGGATGTTAAAAAACGCTGGTCGTTTTCCATGGGAAAATTTCAAAGACTGTTATAAAGAAATAAAAAAAATATTATTTTTTCTTTTTATGAGAGATGTTTTCCATTTGCAGTTAACATGGTTTCCTTTCGTTACAGAAGTTTCATCAAATAAAACTTTTGAGCTTTGAAATGAATAGCAATTTCTCCACCATAAGCATCTAAAACAAGCAAAAATGCAGCCTGTCCCTGTTCAGACCAAGAAAATCAGGGAACTGGCTTTTCAATGGAAGATAAAGCTGAAGCAGAGGATCAATTGATTCAAAAAGCGTAAAATTCAGCATCTCGTTCGAGGGGAAGAGGTGCAGTAGCAAATGATGCTAAGCGTGGTGTTTGTGCTTGCCTGTAGATACAGACAGCGGGAGAGTTCTTGCTGCTGAAGTAATGAATAATTAAAACATGCTTAGAACCCAGCATACAGAGTGGCAGGATGCTATCAGACTAGCTGTTGGTGGTGACAAAAATGGCATCCTGTTGGCTGTTAATGTGGAGGCATGAGTAATGTTGGCTCTTAGTAAAAAAGAGCTGAGAGCACCTGAGTTGAGGACTTTATTTTCTGATGGTTGTTATAGCAGGCAAAGCTATGCAGTAGAGTGATATTATAGTAGTTAGTAAGTTGTTTTCTTCTCATAATCACAAATATTCAGAATAAATAATGCTAGCTTGATATAGAGATATAAACGATGATCTATTGTTGGGGCTTTTTCAGCCTTGTTTTTATTTTAGTCATTTGAGATTTTTCCCAATGAGAAATAAAAATTAAGATGACAGCAGATCAGTTTTTCTCCCTGTATGTTCATGCTGATGCAGGAAGCACATTAAATCTTGGATAAACATATTTATATATTTTTCACTTAGTACACATGGACTTGTAACTATTAGGAAGAATCAATAGGCAAACATCAACTAAGAGCAGCTAGTTGCCTTACTCCTTTGATGAACCAGCAACATAATGTCCTTCTGAACTCTGGAATATAAAACTTATTTCTACTTAACATTACATGAAATACATATAAGGGAGACACTGAGCTATCATTTAACTTTGTCAGTTAACAAACTAGAGAAATATAAAATTATATTCAACAGAATATTGGATCATAATAGGACATGAAAGTACTTTCGGGAACCTTTAAAACTGAGTGTGGTTTGTACAGATATTCTGGTGAATGAGAGAGATTCGACAATCTTGTACTGTGTACTCATTCCATTATTCTTGTAATGCTGGAAGAATGGTAGTTCCCTGGACTTCATACAGATTTCAAGGATTTTCACAATACAGAGGTGTGATTTTTACACCATTTAAAAATACATAAATACATTTAAAAAATGATACATAACAACTTCCAGGTGGACACATAAATCCGCACCTTTTAGGAGTAAGAAGCCAAAGAGAGTCTCAGAAGCACAAAAATTAAGACCAATAAAAAAAAATGTGAACTTAGGAAACTGTTTAGAGAATTCAGTTGACTCCAGCTCATTGAAACTGCTTCATTAACATCCTTCTGGTATTATGCTATTTTTAAAATTCTATTCTAATATAAAATAAGAGAACATTATACCTTTCTAATACAACTGAAAATGATGGTTCTGAGCGCTGCCAGAAAAAATTGTAATAAATATAAGTATTTCCACAATTCAGAACGTGGGGTGTTATTCCAGTCCTTGCTTTAGGTATCAACATTTTATAAATTCTGTCTCATTTTGATTTTTTTTTCTTATTAAAAATGTTTGAATCAGAAAGGAAGAGTGGAATTTATGTTATTTAACTTTTGGCATTTATAAGTCTAAGCTGATTAACTACAGCTCAATTCAGTTGTACAAGCATAAGCACCTCATGTCACTGAGGTACCCTGAAGAACCTCATTCATTTCCTATCTATGGATCCAGAAGTGCTTGTGTTCTGTGTTGTAGCTCATAATCCTATGAAGATATCACAGTTAAGCCAAATATTTGCTCCTCTAGGTCTCTGTTTATGCAGCCCATACTTCCTCAGCTTCCACACGGGACTGTAGGGAAAAGACTTCTTGAAGTCAAGGTAGGCCACCTGCTGTCTCTTTCTCTTGGTACCCCATCATTGAGCAGTAGAAGGCACTCCATTTGGTCAAGAAAATTTGACTTTGTAAACAATATTATCTTCCTGTCCATCATGCATTTGTGAATGCACTCTGAGACAACATGCTTCATAATCTTACTAAGGGCTGAAGTGAAATTAAATGGCTTTTAGGTTCTTGAGTTCTCCTTTAAAATAGATACAGCATGATTTTCTGAGTTGTTGGTGATAACTCCTGAAAAGTGTGATTTTTCATAAATGAATGACAGCAGTAGTCCAATTCCATCAGCCAGTTCGTTCAACACCCTCAGGTGAACTAAATGATCAAACTCTCAAAAAAATTAAAATGCTTAGCAATGATTTACAGACTTTTTACCACCTCTGTTGTCTGTTCATTTCCTGTAAGCTTCCTTTTTACATTTTAGTTCATGAAAAATTTCCTTGCTTAGTAAAATAGGCTATCTTCCAAAACTGACAGAATTCTTGAGTCCATCCTCTTTGCCACATGAACAAAACCAGCCTTCTGATCACAGAACCTTCTGATTTTAATCTAGAGATATAAAAAAATATGTCTCTGGCTTCAGGCAGGGATCTGTGTTACACAGAATGTGATACTCTCTCTTCTATCTTTGTTCTTCTTTAACAGTCTACACTCATTCCTGTAGAGCACCTGTTGTGCTGTTGTGCCAGGTTTCTGTGATTACCATCATTGCATAAACTCGTCTCAGTACAAGAATTTCCACTTCTTTGTCTTTTATTTTGTGAACTACTTTGTGTTACTGTGCAGATGCTGGAAAAGAGCTGCTGAATGTCCTCTCTTCTGTGGAAGAATATCAGTCGTCCTTATTCCATGACAACCTTATCTTATATAATTTAGGATCTCTGTGCATATCATAAAGTCAACGTGTGTTAAATCTTTTCTTACTAGGTAAATAAGTTTGGGTTTACCTGTCTTTTTTTAGGTTTATTTTAATCTATTGCCAGTATCCTCCTTCATCAAAATATGCCTAATAGGCCAAATAGATATGCAGCCAGGTGTTCTATTACTGCATATGAATGTTCCTACCATACTCTTTCCCTTGAAGAGAGAAGAAGAAATTACTGTGGGGAAAAACAAAGAAATTAAAACAAACCATAAAATTTTAAAAAACAAACAAAAAACCCCAAAACAAAACCAAACAACCCCCCCCAAAACAACAAACAAATAAACAAACAAGCAAGAAACAAAACCAAACAAAACTATTCAGTCATGCATAATTGAGTGTTCCTCTTTCTCATTTTCAAGAATCACAAATGTTTCCTCATCAGTTATAAGTCAAGAGCAGGAAATTCTCTTGCTTCCAAAGCCCTCCTGAGAGTTCTTCTTACATTTTTGCTTCTGTCTTAGTCAGCTTTCCTTCCTTCCTTCCTTCCTTCCTTCCTTCCTTCCTTCCTTCCTTCCTTCCTTCCTTCCTTCCTTC